>OY776120.1:24202574-24802574 GCA_963675135.1 Galeopsis tetrahit | reverse complement strand
AGACTTTGCCCTTCCGTCGCTCTCACTGTCACATCTTCCTCTATAGACTTAGTTTTTGCAGGTCAGTCAGTCACTCACTCTCTATTAATTAAAATCAAAATAAATACTCTTATTTTATGGACTAGTATATTATAATTCCAAAATTATTTGAATATACTAGCTATATTTCCTTGAAATATTATGATCATTTTTTGGTTTTACATTTATTAACAACTATCTTTCAACTTTTATACAAAATTACACCACTTACATTTTTTCATTTTCTTTCTTTCTTTCTCTATCTTTTTTTTTTTCTTACATTTTTTCAACTCCCCAAACAACTTTACATAAAATATGATATTTCTTAAAATCGTTGTCATTTTTCAAATGTAAAACTACTTTTAAATATCCGGCAGGTGACGATTTGATATCTCCGTATGCTGTGAAGAATCTGACGTCGGAAAGTTTCCACATCGACGGAGGTGGATTTTACTCGATATGGGGCACAACGGCGGCGTTACCGCGGCTGTGCAGCCTGGAGTCGGGGAAAATGGTCCACGTGGCGGGGCGGGTGTTCTGCATGAATTACAGCCCGTTCAGCGTAGTCTCATACGATATATGTACAAATCAATGGTGTAAGATTCAAGCTCCCATGCGGAGGTTTCTCCGGTCTCCGAGCCTGGTGGAGAGTAAGGGGAGGCTTATACTGGTGGCGGCGGTGGAGAAGAGTAAGCTCAATGTTCCCAAGAGTTTGCGCCTCTGGACGCTGCAGGACTGCGCCGCCGGATTGTGGGTGGAGATTGAGAGGATGCCGCAGCAGTTGTATAGCCAGTTCGTGGAGATTGAAGGTGGCCGCGGCTTTGACGCGGTGGCGCATGGCGAGTTTGTGGTGATTCTGGTTAAGGGTACGTCGGATAAGGCTCTGATGTTCGACTTTGCAGGGAAGCGGTGGACGTGGGTGCCGCCGTGTCCTTACCTCAGAGATGGTGAGTTGCATGGCTTTGCGTACGACCCCAGACTTGCTGTTCCCATTACTGCTCTTCTTGAGCAACTTACACTTCCATTTAACTCTTTTAGTACTTGACACTCTGTGATTTGGTTGGTTGCCGTTTTATGTGTTGTACTAGCTAGTTTTCGTATTTGGTTGTTCTCTAATTTTTAAGTATTAATATTGTGTTGTGTGTTTCCAAGTGTTGTTATTAGCTGTGCCACAGCATAATCGAATCTCGTGATGAATGGATCAAATCAGAGTTGATATTGATAGTTAGGATCCAGAAATTAAAGGGACGCAGATATATGAATTAAATTACTTTACATGTTTATCTCGTATACATTAAAAAAGAAAATATTTAATGGTTTGCAATCATATGATTTTGCTCAATCGAGATAATAAAGTTGTTTGCCCTAAATTTATAATTTTTCGTTCCAAATTAAAGGATTTCTCAATGGCTAATTCCAAATATCAAAACATGTACTAGTATAGTACACAAGGGAGTGGGGAAGAAAATACATAAAAGAACAGCTCGTATCAGAGGCTCGCCTTAGACCCGTCTCGACTGTAAAAAAAGGCGCACCAAGAGATATGTCTCTGACAATCGCCCGCCTCTTGCTTATAGAGGCACTATCCTAATATCTATGCGCATCTGCAGCATTATCATTTAACTCTAACCATGAGGATGAGATGAACGTTCCTCTTGAATATGGACCGCAGCTCCTCGTTAGCTTCAATCCCGATTCTCCTGCATTGAAAATGAAACATTTGGTAAACCACAAGTAATGTCATAGATTGATCAGCAGTGCCATATATATTGGCATCACAAGCCCAAATCCAATCCAAAATGAAAAGCCATATTCACGGGTCGTAGACTCGTAGTGCATAACCACAGCTAAATTAAAGCCCATTTGCAAATTGTCGAGACTTTGTAATGGAGAGAAAATAAGAAACTTTAGGGGCGCTTGGCTCAAAATTCTTCAATGGGAATGAAAATGAATATAGGGTAATTGTGGTGCTTAATGAGAATAAAAGTTGATCAATTCACCTTCATCTTACCTTCATATGAAGTAAAGAGACTCAAAATAAGGCAATTTGATTAACTACCTCCCGTCCTATAACCATTTCTCCTCAATCATTCAACAATTCCTCAACCAAAAATCATTTTCTTGCTCCCACTTATTCCTTGAACAGATCAAATCACTATATGATTCTCATTCCCTCAGCAATTGAATAATTTGAACCAAGAGTCCCCTAAAGTAAACTTTAGATTTGCTTGCTTTCAAACACAAGAGATGGGAGTCTAGCAGCAGATTATAACAATATTCTAAGTATAAGATAGAGGAAGACTTGATTTTTAAGCATGCTAACCCGATTTTGGAGCCCTTCTTCCCCACTAATATTTTCCGTTGGCTAATCTTGGGAGTGAAGAAGTGTTGCTCAATTCGGATAGAGCCGTCGCTTAACTCCTTCCAGCCCATCAAGCGATGTTCAATTCCATACGGGACTTCCTATGTTGAGGAAAATAAATTAGCTCAGTAGAATCATTTACAGTTATCTTCAATCTTATAATGACAACTGTGAAAGCTGATCATTACCTGATGCACATGATCTAGCAATTTTTCTCTAACAATTTCCAGTGATATGTTCTTCATAACTTCTTCAGTCATGGCAGAAAATGGATCTTCATCCCATGGTCTTTTTACTGCCTAAGAATAAAGAGCATTATACAAGCAGCTGTAAAGCATTCAAAGCTCTATTTCTCTATTGAGTCATAAGATAAATGCTAGAAAAATTAATGTGCTTTTAAAACAACCTTTTTACTAGAAAAGCTCTTGAATTGATGGAAAATAAATTGAAGGCATATGCATCTTTATGCTAGTGAACAATGGTGGCATTTTCAGAGAAACTTCCAAGTTGCTGCTATTAACAACGGTAGGGGGGATGAGCTACTCATGTTCGACTCGGAAAAAGCTCGAAATCATCTTGAATCATCAAGTTGACTTTGAGCTCAATGATACAAGGCTCCTCAAGCTCTCAAGCCTAATCGAGCTCACATAAACTTACTATTATACCCATGATATGCTAATTATAAAGAAATAAAAATATGATTAATTTTATAAGTTATCGAGTCGACCCGAGTTTTCGAGTTTTCCATCGAGTCGAGCTCGAGTTCAAGAGAACTGAGCTTGATCGAGTTCAAGCAAGTTTCGAGCTTCGAGTTTTTAATTGAGCCAAGCTCAAGATAATTGAGTTCGAGTCAAGTTTTGAGCTTCAAGTTTTTAGTTCAGTCGAGTTCGAGAGTTCAAGCTTGAAACTACTCGACTCAACTCGGATCATTTACACCCCTAAACAACATCAACAATTAAATAGGGAAGCTAATTACACTCATTCTAAACTAGTAACCAACTTCCACGTCAACCATCCAGGAAAAGCTCAAATAGCAAACTATTATACCAGTTGTATGACCAGCTTAAGTTATTGGAAGGTGTCTTTCAAACACACCTGCTCCATTAAATACTGAGAAAGATCCTTTACGCCAGCACCCTTCAGTCCTGAGACCGCAAAGCGCCTATAAAATAGTTAAAGTTGATATCAGGCACCATCAGAGAATAATTAAGTAACAGGGGGAAATGATGAAAATGAAGAATATACCTTTCATAACCAGGTAGATTATTGAATTCATCAAAAACCTTTAGCACGTCTTTCTTCTTTTCGACCAAATCAACCTTATTCATACATAACACACGCTTCTGGTTGGTGTTAATAATTGAACCCACTCTGTCAATCAGTCTTACCACTCGTGAATCAGGTCTAGATGCAAGGAAAAAAAAAAAAAAAGATTAGTCAATAAATCAAAAACTCTGTACAAGACATCTAATGTTCCTATTATATTTTACCAACTCAAAAAGAAAATGTGGTTGGCCGACACCACATTGCAGGAAGTATCATCTGAAGTTACCATAGAAAATCATTTAACAACTACCATGATTTAACCTCTAGAATCAAAACCAAGCATAAGTACATGAATTTAGAGTCCATTTGGCTAAGCTTTTTTTAAACATCTTATAAGTAGTTTCAAGAGCTTACATGATGAAACTTGTTCTTTGATAATTTGAGAGTTTTTTTTAATGTAAAATAATTACATTTTTATTTTTGGTGTTAAGGGTGGAGTGGGTTGGGGTGGTTTTTGCTTTCAAAAAATTAATTTAATAAAAATATATACTCCCTTCGTCCAATTTCATTATTCATACTTTCCTTTTCTAGTTGTCCAATTTCAATATTCTCATTCTATTTTTGAAAATAACACTATTCACACTACTTTATCTCTACCATCCAATTATCACTTATTTACTCTAATTGTCATTCACTTTATTCATAAACAATCACTTTATTTATAAGTGGGCCCCACAATACCCCATCATAACCTTGACTTATCCACTTTTATACATAAATTAATTAATATTCATTAAAATCCGTGCCCGGAGAAATGAGCCTAATGAATTTGAACAGAGAGAGTATTATTCAAGTACAACTTAGATTTTAGAAAAATAAGTTGCAGTGTTGGTACTTTTTTTTGGAGCTTATAAGCTGCAAAGAGCTTATTTTAAGATCTTATAATTTGTTAAAGGTCTATTTTTACCAAACACTTTTTGAGAGCTAGCAAGCTCCTAACATCTATCAGCTTTTTAAGGAGCTCCTAAACATCTTATAAGCTGTATTAAGGAGCTTATAAGCTCAAGCAAACACCCTCTTACTCAAGTATTCAAACATTGATACTGGCTTCACTAACATGGTAGAGAAAGAAGCAGATGAGACAAAATGGATCTTTTATAGTTATATACCACAAGTGTTGATGCTCCATGTGCTCAACATGATCAAAAAGTTACTGTAAAATAAAATTTCTATTAATGACTAGCATGCATAACGGAGGGCATCTCTGTAGGACGATGCAGAGGTTTGGTCAAAATCAGAATGAGGAGAAACTAATCGGATTAGATGCTATGGAATATCAAACATTAATATGTATATGAGGGCATAATAAAGGGATAAGATTCAATTTGGAGAAAGAAAACCAGAACCTGGTGATATGTCTGTGCACATCAAAAACAACTACCAGAACATCATACAGACTAACAGAGCTCCAAGCACTTTCATTGCGAATTTTGATGTCACTATAACTAAATCCGCTTTTCTTTAACATGAGTCCAGGCGTATCAAAGAAACACTGCACAAACATCAGAATTAGTCAAGAACCTCTGGTAAATGCAGAGTCAGAAACTTATGATTTGTAACAGCAGAACGCGCACAAGTTCCTCCACATCAAATGGGCAGAACAAACTCACTTCGTATTGCAAAGAGTATCAAAGCAGAACATACATGCCGAGATTACCTCAATCCCGCCAATAAGTTCTTTGAACTCTTACTGCCCATTTGATTAATAACTTGATATAGCCTATAATGAAGAAAGTACAGCTTGCAGTATGTGACTATGACTGCACAAGGGATTAACTGGAGATACCAAGTCTCTTAAATGCATGCTAAATTGCTATCAAGAACTGAAGTATTGATTTAAGAAAAAATGAATAAGATATATATATCCAACGTAATGAGAATGCAATTTCCTATCATGTTAACGTGTCTTAAGTTTTTTGGGTTTGCATAAGACAAGACAACAATACATAATAGTGGGGACATTTTAACTTAAGAAGTATATAAGCTCAATTTGCTTCTAAAATTATCCAATATTATATTGAAAGCAAGAGATGAATACACACTTCACACAATAAACACTGCACGCATATATTGTGATGTGATTGCATGCTAAGATAACATCAGCAAGAAGACGATTCACTAAAATAACCACTGAGGTGATAAAACACCAAAATTGAAAGTACATTGTGACAACATATCTAACTTGCTATAAATAATTTGAAGCAAAAAGGAGGCAGTGTGATTAAATAACGTACAATTTGGGTATCTCCTTTAGTTAACACTCCCAACACTTCATTAGTGGTGGTATTCGTCTTCCGCGAAACAGCTGAAACTTTAGTTCCAACCTAAACCAGAGAGAGATGATGGCAGCATAAGAGTATATTCATAACTCAATGCAACGAGTTAAGATCAAATATAAGCATGATGTTCGTGGAAATCCACCCCATTCCCAAACAAGAATCAAAATGTTTTGCACAAACCATGAAATTAGTGAGAGAAGACTTCCCAGCATTGGGAGCTCCAATTATACCAACAGCCAAAGACTTCTGATCCTCCTCCTTAATCTCCCTCGCTTCCGCATCCTCGCCCAACTCTTCATCCAAGGCCGCTTCTAGAAACTCACTGGCTCGCCTGGCAGCCTTCTTCTTCTTCTCCTCTTCCCTCTGGAAAGTTTTTAAATGCGAAATATCTTCCCCAAACACTTTGCTATTCACTCTGTCTCTATACTTCTCATCCCATGTTGACGTCTCATTACTGTTATCGGTACTATTTCCGGCACTGTAATCCAGATTTAGACCATCAAAATGGGAGCTATCGAAGACGGCGTCGGCGTATTCATCGGGATTCGGCGGTGAAGGGTCATCCTCCTGAGGCTGCGCCGAGTAGAAACGGTGGGAAAAGAGAAACGGCTTTTGCGGTTTGGAAGATAGAGCGGCGGCGATTGAACTGAATCTTCTCAGCCCCCTTACCGCGTTCATTTCCAATTCAAATCAACAATCTTGATATGCATAAACTTGCATATCAGGGAGGAGAGAGAAGATCGCTTCCCTTCGATTGCGAATTTTAGGAGAGAGGGTTTTGCGAGGGTTTTAGTGGTGCTGCAGCTGAATTTGGCTTTCTCACACTCTCCTTTCTAAAACGAGGAAATATGATTCGTTTTTTCTCTTTTCTTTTTTCTCCAGTAATTCGTTAGTACTAAATTATTGGAGTTTATTGAGTTAAACTTAGGGTGTCACCGATTAAGCCCAAATTGTGGCCTAATCTGTGTTAATATGTAGTGGGTTTGGCTATATACCCCTCCCGCCTTGTTAGATATACCCCTAATACATACACCCCCATGTGTGTACTCCCCAAATTATCAACAATACCCTTTAATACATTTGAGTCATATTATACATACACTCCCCCACTTAAATAAACTCCCCACCTTCTCAATCACTCAATTTCCGTGCCCCACAATCCCTCTCCCATGCACGGCGACGCTCACTCACAAGCGCCGCTCACAGCAACGGTTTTGTGCAGAGGAAGAGGCGGCCATGGAGGCACCGACACCAAAAGGTTTGTCTACTTTTCTTGTTTGTAATGTGTTATGTTAATTCGATTTTTGTAAGTTTTTTGTTATGTTTATGAGTTTTAATGTGTTTATTGTAGTTTGTATGGGTTTATTTTGAAGCATTTGAATGTTATAGCTTTAGTTATTAGGATTTAGGGTTTTGGTGTTTGTGTATTGATGAGATTAATAAGCATTTCTTCATTTTTATGTTTTATGGATGAAAACGCCCATTTTAGGCCTTTAGAAGTACATGGTGTTGCCGTAAAAAAAATATCATTTCCAATAGATAATCGATGAACCAGTGTCGGTTGCAATGTGTTTTGTCGACACTGGTTCGTCGACGTTAGTACCTTTTGTCGATAAGGAGGTATCTATAATGTGACATTCTGTCGACTAGTGGGCATCGACAAAGATTGGTACCGTCGAATAGAAGTTGTCGACTGGAATATTTCATGTCAATACATGTAGGGGTGGGCAAAAAACCGAACTGAACCGACGATTTTCGGTTTATTTGGTTCGGTTCGGTTGGAATTTTTTAAAATTTCTGTTTTTTCGGTTCGGTTCGGTTTATATTTTCCAAAAACCGAACAAACCGAACCGATCGAATTATAAATATAAATAAAAATAAATATAATTAATTAATACATAAATATATATATATATATATATATAAATAAAACCCTAGATCTAATCTAATAGTAAACAATTAAACATTCATTTTCATTTCTACCGTTTCTTCTCTATTTCTGTCAATTCCTAATGAAGAAACTGAAGAAGAAGATAAACACGCATTTAGGAGTTCATTAAATCCTAAAAATGTGCAATGTCTCATTTGTGCATTTAGGAGTGATTGAATTTCTTAAAATGATTATTTGTTTAAATAATTTTTTTTATTTTAGGCAGGAAAAATTCGGTTCGAACCGAACCGAACCAACCGAATTGTAATTCGATTCGGTTCATTTTTTTAAAATTTCAGTTATTTCGGTTCGGTTGAAAAAAGGTCAGAACTGAACTGAACCGACTGAATGCCCACTCCTAAATACATGGTTGTCGACGAGAAGTGTTTCAGTCGACTATTTGTATTGAAAACATAATGTTGGTGTTATTTTTGTTTCAAATTGTTTGTTGCAATTGTATTTGTGAATTTGTGGAATGTTCTCATCTTTTTTTTTTTTTTTTTTTGCAGCCTATAAGAGAGTTAGACCAACAGCCTCCAATCGGAAGAAAAACGTGGAGGCACCCAACCCTCATCCTCCACAAGAAACACCCACTCCTCGTACTTCTCAAGAGGCACCCTCCCCTCCTACTCCACAAGAAACACCCACCCTTCCTACTCCTCAAGAAACACCCGCTCCTCCCACTCCTCAAGAAACACATGCTCCTCTACAAGAGCCATCCCCCCCTCCTAAGATAGTAAAGAGGTTGATGAAGAGAGGGATAAGGATAAGGACGAGGACGGATCAAAGAAGTTAGCCAATCCTCCGTTATTGGGATCTTTCCATAGTCACGTGGCAAATTTTATTTTGAAGGGTAAGAAACGCGGTGTGTTCAAATGCCATAGCCACATCACTAAGCGTTTGGCGTGGACAATGGTGGATCATGACACCCAAAACGACTATTTTAAGAAATTCGGACTTCTTCAGATAATAAACTTCTCCTATAGGGCCACAAACAAGAACTTGATTTCCGCGTTCATCGAGCGATAGCGTCCCGAGACCAACTATTTTCACCTTCCATGTGGTGAAATGACCATTACACTTTATGAATGCCATTCTTCACATCCCATCTCCATTCCGTAGGAGAAATTTTGATGCCCTTTAATAAGAAAGGACATCCACATTTTTTTGACCCGGTATTTCTCATCCTATGCTTCTCCTCTTCATCTAAATCCACGTCAGCTGAATCCTTATGAAGTACTATCTGGCTCCTACCTCTGCCCTTAAATTTACGATACACTCCACCTTGTTCACATGCTAGCAACACATGTGCTTTCTTCTTCCCGGAGCCATTATCAGAACGCTTCACAATTATCACCATATTGTGTTGTCTAGATACAACACGTACCCACACTTGTAGTGCCTCTCGACTGATAAAATAATTTCCATTAGTGAAGACATCCGTATAGTCCATCACCATTTCATTAGACGGAGCCTCTTCTTCGTCATTTTCTTGAGGTTGAACATAGTCTCCATCTTCACCATTCATTGGCTCCTCAGTTTCCTAAAAAAAACTATCTTCATTAACTACATCTGTTTCCTCAACAAATTCCAGATCATTATTTTTATCGTCTGCCAAATCCTAAAGAAAAAAAAAACAGTTAACGTCTTTTTCAATAACACAATATCGACCAAACAACCTCTGGTCGACAAGACTTCATCGATCAAGTTGTTTTTCGTCGACAAGCTCCTTCCGAAAATCGCCTATTAATACTTATCAGACTACACTCTCAACATACTTATATCGATGGAACTGACCTTGGTCGACATCGTCTTGTCGACCAAAGGCATTTCCGTCAATCAACCAGCATCGAAATATTTGAACGGAGGAGACGCCATTTTTTAGCGCGCCAAGTAACACACATATCATTTTCATCTCAGTTTAAGTCCTATACTATACTGCCAAAAAATATGCAATAACAAAAACTCTAAACCTAATCTATTATGCCCACATTTAAAAACTTAAACAATAAGAAAACATAAGTAAAAAAAAACTCACGTAACTATAGCCCCCTTGACGTTTTCGAACCATATTGTATAGCCTTTTCACTTTGGAGAAAAAGGAACAGGTGTGAAGACCTTCTCTACCACAAGAAGACTAGAACACGATTTTTTTTAATTTCTTTAAGTGACGTGAATGTGAAAGGTCTGCATAATGATCACCAAAAAGTGGGGAGAGTGTATCAATAGGCCGAAAATTACTTAGAGGGGTATAATAGGTATTTCCAATTATATTAATAAATTAGGTGGGGTATATCTAACAAGGCTGGAGGGGTATATAGCCAAACCCTATGTAGTTTGATTGGTAAATGGGCGGCCCGCGAGAATGACAAGGGCCTGCCATACATGCATGATGGGCACAGTCATACACACACGTCTTTATTGAGGACACCCACCTACTTAGAACACTAATTCTAAGACTATCTTTATCCATGCCCTCCACACACACACCCACCCTTTTAATAAATAAATAATTTCTCTCTCCTCCACATACACACCCTTCTACTTTTCATTTTTTCATACTTTATCAACAACCCACCTCAACCTTCAAATATATTATTTTTTAATTATATATTATCTATAATCAATTTTTATTATATTTAAAAGATGTAATAAATCTATTAAATTATTTGGGATTAATAATTTATAAATTGTAATAAAAGTCATTTTACCATACAATTAAAATAAATTACAATCTCAATAATTAAATTAAATTACAAGATATGAAAATTTGAAATAAAATATAGTAAATAAACAAATTAAGCTACAAATAGATGTATAAAATACAACAATCCAAAAAATGAAAATTACATGTTTAATTATCAGTGCCGAATTTTTGCCATATGTGCTCAATCAAGTCATTTTTAAGAGCCATATGAGCTTCTCTATTGCGAAGTTGTTCTCTATTAGTCATATAAGTGGATAGGCTTGCAATGCGCTTAGTAGAGTATTGAAAATGTTTACCATCACTTGTGGGATCATCCATAAAAAATTCAGTGGGATCATAATAAGTTTGATACGTGTCTCGTTCATCCTCTACTATCATATTATGTATGATGATACAAGCAATCATAATTTTTCCCATCAAAACCTTATCCCAGACAAGACATGGGCGTCGAAGAAATGCAAAACGAGCTTGTAGAACTCCAAATGCTCGCTCGACATCTTTTCGCGCAACCACTTGGTGTTGAGCAAACAACTTGTGCTTTCGAATTTGTAGAGAAGTAATTGACTTAACAAATGCGGCCCATGAAGGATATATTCCATCAGTTAGATAATATGCCCTATCTTTTTCCCGACCATTCACAACATAATTAATCTTTGGTGCTCGACCTTCTAATACATCACTAAAAATTGGAGATCGGTGGAGTACATTAATATCATTGCACGTACGTGGAGTTCCGAAGAAAGCATGCCATATCCATAAGTCATATGATGCAACAACTTCCAAAATGATTGTTGATTTTCCACTTCTCCCTGCATATTGCCCAGCCCATGCAGTAGGACAATTTTTCCACTCCCAATGCATGCAATCAATACTTCTTATAATGCCAGGGAATCCACGTTGTTCCCCTACATGGAGTAATCTTGCCAAATCTTGTTCATTAGGCCGTCTGAGGTACTCGTCACTGAAGCAGGAAATGATGCCTTCTACGAAATTCATGAGAGATTGCCTTGTCACAGCGAAACTCGTTCTCAAGTATTCATCCACGACATCATATGATGTACCATACGCCAACACCCTCATAGCTCCAGTACATTTTTGTAATGGTGAAAGACCTTGTCTACCTGTGGCATCAGGTGTTTGTTGAAAGCATTCGTCATTGGCAGTAAGGGCCTCCACTATACGAAGGAATACCGTTTTTCACATGTGAAATCTACGCTGGAAGACCTCAGGAGTATACGTCGAATTGTCAATAAAATAGTCGTTCATCAAGCGTTCCTCACCAAGCTCGCGCTCCCTTTCACAATACCTTCTTCTAGCACGAGGAGTGGGATCTCCTTCATTCAAAATAAGATTGTTAAAGAGAAAATCCTCAATGATTGGATCTATTTTTTTATACTGCAAATCAATTCTTTCTTCCCATTTATAAAAAAAATCAAAAGAATTAGAACATTCTTCATTGAGAGACATTTGAGAAGATGAGAATTGAGTGTGGCTATTAGGTAAAGATAAAGATTAATTGAGTGTATGACTATATGGTTCTCAAGATGATATATAGAGTGGATGGTAGACAAGAGCATGTGAAGGAGTATAGTGGACAAGAGCATGTGAAAATGAGTAAAGTGGACAAAAGCATGTGAATGAGTAGAGTGGACAAGAGCATGTGAAAATGTGTAAAGTGGACAAGAGCATGTGAATGAGTAAATTAAAAAATAGTGAACAAAAGGATGTGAATGAGTAGAGTGGACAAGAGCATATGAATGGGTAGACAAAAAATAGTGGACAAGAACATGAGACTCATAAATAATGGATCTTGAATGACTAGTGGGCATTATTGAGCATAGTGTGCACTATTGAGTGTATAGTGGGCATTATTGACAAAAAGTGTATGGCGAAAAGTGTGTATAGTGGGCATTTGAGTGTATGACGAAAAGTGGGCATTATTGAGTGTATGGCTATGTGGTTTTCAAGATGATATATAGAGTGGAGGGTGGACAAGAGCATGTGAATGAGTATAGTGGACAAGAGCATGTGAAAATGAGTAAAGTGGGCAAAAGCATGTGAATGAGTAGGGTGGACAAGAGCATGTGAAAATGAGTAAAGTGGACAAGAGCATGTGAATGAGTAGACAAAAAATAGTGGACAAGAACATGTGACTCATAAATAATGGATCTTGAATGACTAGTGGACATTATTGAACATAGTGTGCATTATTGAGTGTATAGTGGGCATTATTGACAAAAAGTGTATGACGAAAAGTGTGTATAGTGGGCATTTGAGTGTATGACGAAAAGTGGGTATTATTGAGTGTATAGTGGAGATTATTGAGCATAGTGAGCAAGAGCATGTGAATGATTTAGACCAAAAATAGTGGACAGGAGCATGTGATTACATGAGATTAACTAACACACAAATTAAAAAGCTTACAATACAAGACAATAACTTAAAAAATACAAGAGATTAACTAGCACACAATTAAAAAGCTTACAATACAAGACAATAACTTAAAAAATACAAGAGATTAACTAGCACACAATTAAAAAGCTTACAATACAAGACAATAACTTAAAAAATACAAAAGATTAACTAGCACACAAATTAAAAATCTTACAATACAAGACAATAACTTAAAAAATACAAGAGCATGTGAAAATGCACACAAATTAAAAAGCTTACAAGACAATAAGAGATTAACTAGCACACAAAATAAAGATCACTCATTGTGTAAACAATTTCCATAGTTGTTGTTTAATCTCCTCATCTGCTGGGGATAAGTGATCTTTCGCCAACAATGATTGCAAATGAGAGTGCTTCATCTTGAGAGTCTCAATTCCAAATTTCCCTCTAACAACATCGATTTCTTTCTCTTTAGCGAGTCTCATTGCACAAATTTATGTGATAGATTCAGTAGTACAAGAAGATTGTGATACCTTACCTTTTCCCTTTTTTCGCCTTATCTCTACCCGTAGAATGTGAAATAGTCGAACCACCGCTGCCTGGAGTTTCTGGATTAGTGGGGATGGAATACGACACATCTTCACTTGTCCTTGATCTCTTTGAGCTGCCACCACTTTCTTCATTATCGTCGTTATCTTCAGCACAAAAACGTGTGGAATCACGATCTAAGTTTATTTCCCACTTCGAATGTTTACTCATAACTTCATTAAATACACACATGTCCTGAAACTTCGAGCCACCCATTGCATAAATTGTATGAGCTTCAGTCTCAACATCTTGTTGGCTCATTCCACTTCTTTTTCGACCATATGCTTCCTTGTTAGCAGCAACCCACTTGTTGACGTTTACATTAAGTCGTTTAAAACGACTTTTCATCATCTCAATATTTCTTTCATTTATGTCCCCCGGATTATCCATTCGAGCTTCTTCATACAATTTATGCACTCGCATCCACATGGAGCTAGCCCTTTAATTTTTGCCACATGTTTTATCTTCACTAACGAATATCCAAGCTAACATTAAGGCTATATCTTCACTAAAATTTATCCAAACATAATTTAAATAACCAATAAACAAGTGACATGTGTCACTTTTTTTTTTTTGTGGAAAATTAGGACAGCCTCAAGGGCTTCGGACGGTCCGAGGCGTGGCCATTTTTTACATTTTTTATTTTTTTTGCTTTAGTTTGTCATATGTGGGCTGGGGCGTGGATGCCCTCCCGATAAAGATAGTCTAAGGGCTTGTTTGATAACCCCTTTAAGTTATCCTTGACAAACTATCGTAACATGGAAATTGTCAAGGATGTCTTTTCCAAAATAAATACTTTGGTGTTTGATATGTTTACCTCTCCAAGATTAACCCAAATTTGTTAGTTTGAATTTTTATTTAAAAAGATCATATTGTCCTCTTACAAAATTCAAAATCTCCACTTTGACCCTGTCAAAAAACTTTGTCTTTCATCGTAAAAAAAAAAAGTTGCTGACTCATCACTCTTGCCCCTTTCTTTCCACCGACTACACGAAGTCACGAACAACAATTTTTCTTGCTTCGTCTCTGGAATCATCTAGCGAACCCTCACGAAGAGCATATTTTGAACCATCCTCGTATAACTTCCATTGATGTCTAGTTCAATTTCTCCTTTTTCTTACCATCGTTGTTGGCGCTTGAAATGTCTGAGATTTTCAAGATTATGTGAAGCTCGAATCGTGTCCGTTGTAGATAGGTTAGAGTTCTACAAAACTCTGTCACGATTTCTTGAAGGTATCCTACAAATCTCTGTTTCTATTTCTTCTAAGGTTTCATAACTTGTACATTTTTTTTTTCGAGCCTTTCTCGTTTTTATTTTATATGTGTTTGCATACGCACTCTTGGCAAATCATCACAAACCCAAAAGATTTGATGGTGCATTCGTACAAAAAATAAAATTGCAACGTTGGCTAAAACTGGTTGTACAAATTCTAATGGACTCTTTATTAGTATATGTTTGTTTATTTTGATATTTATTTCTGGCTAGTTTAGAGCATCTCCAATGGGAGGAAGGAATCCCATGTGGAGTGCTTCCCCTACCCAATAAATGAGGAAAGAGTGATTGTGAGGTGTATGATGTGGCATAGGAATGACAAAATGAGAAGGCATGTTGCTTTGTGGGAAGGAGAAAAAAGTGAGGATGAAAGTGAGAGTAGAAAGTTTGGGTGTGAGTTTCAAACAGAAGAAAAATACAAAGAGGATATGGAAGTGGACGCCAATCGCGCGTGGAGGAGGGATTCAACCACTACCATCATGGCAGTTGTGGGTCCCCCCACTAATATAAAATATTGTTGTATTTGTTGCCAAATTTCCCCTTTTATCTCCTTTTTTTTTTCTTTATTATTGTTGATTTAAAATTTTGCCATTTTAATTAATTTACTTTTTTTTCTCTTTTTAATAACAATGTAGTAAATAAATTTTCTAACAAAAAAAAAAGTCAAATTGTTGAATCCAAAATAAAATTTTCCAACGGGAAAAAAAACAAACATTCATTTTTAACTCTTTTATAAATAGTTGTAATTTAAATTATTTTTATCTTTCTCTATATTTCTCAATTCATCTCTCAAAATGGATCACAATGCTTGGATAAATTTTTATAATTCTAGTAGTTTTGGAGGAAATGCATTTTTTCAAAACTCCAATATTCAAACACTAAATTCCGACAATCGTCCTCAAGGTTCTAATATTTGTCCTAAAAATTTCATCTCCTCAAATTTTCCAAATTCCCAAAATTATCAAAATTCTCCAAATTCCCCAAATAACTTAAATTTTCCTATGAGTTCTTCTGGGGCTCCATTTTATCACTATCATCCCATGCCTCCCCATCCTCCATACATAATATCCCCTTCAACCTCATCGAGAAGGACTAGCACTGACGGAACGAGCACCGACGGAGAAGGCAGAACACCATCTTTTGCGAGATCATTTCAATTCCAAGTATAGTTTTCTCCTCCGGAAGTGGGTGGCATTAATATTGACGGTGTGTCAAAATCTGATGAGAAGTTGTCGATAACATACACTGATGAAGAAAATGAATTGCTAATAGAGTGTTGGATCAATATTAGCACATATTCAGTGATTGGAAATGATCAGAAGCTAGAGCAAATGTGGCAGAGGATTGCTATTGAGTATAACAAAAGTCGTCCCGCAAATAAATTTGCGAGGTCGGCAACAGTGTTGAAAACAAAATTTTATGCCATTCAGAAGCAAGTAAAATGGCTTTCTGCAATCTACAATCGATTGTTGGACGTGTGGCCGAGTGGGAGCAGTGATGCAGATATCTATGAAAAGGCACAAAAAGTTTTCAAGAATGAGCACCTTAAGCACGGTTTTAAACTTCGTGGTTGTTGGCTACATTTGAAGAGATGTCTCAAGTTCGAAAAGTGTGATAAAGATATTTGTCCATCAAAGAAGATGAAGACCAATGAGTTCGGCGGATACTCCTCTTCCAATGTAGGTACGAGTGAAAACGAGGATGTTAGTGTTCAGCGTACTCATCCAATTGGGCAGAAGGAAGCAAAGAAAAAGCTAGGGGAAAAGTTAAGGAAAAAGCTAACCCATAAACGGCCTAAGAATGGAATAAGAGGATGTGTGAAGTAGAAGACACAACAATGAATAAAGTTACTAAAAACACGGAGGCATTGGAACGAATACCGCAAAAGGGTGAGTGGAAAGTCCTCATGGCAAATACCACAAACATGATACCAGATCAACTTCAATTACACAACTTATATTGTGACAAAATTAGGAAGAAGTGGACTACTAAGTAATTGCCTAGGTTTATTTTTACTTATGTATTGTTTGTATTGGTTATCTTGTAGTTTATTTGATATTGTTTTTTTACTTATGTTATTTGTTTAAGTATATGTTATGTAATTTTCTAATTAAACACTGGAATGGTTATCAACTATTTAATTTTCTAGTATATGTACGGACAAATAATATCTCTAAATAATACTCCGTATTAATTTTCTAATTACATTTTCTAATTAGACACTAGAATGGTTATCAACTATTAGTTGACATGCATATCTCTAAATAATTTTAATCTATAAATAATATTAATGAACTTAACTGACATGCATATTTCCAAAATTCATATCAACTACTCGTATTTAATTTAAAAGTCCAATCGAGTAGGAGAAAAAAAGGGATCAATGACCCTTTTGATATATAAATTATTTTTTATTTATTCTTAACTTGTACTAATTAATATCTTTTAAAAATTAATATATAAGGACAATTAAATAGTTCGATCTTTTAGGATTAAAAGAGTAAAAAAAAAAAAAAACTAATCGTTGCAAAACTAGTTGCTGCAAAACTAGCCGTTGGAAATATCGTTATATATTTTAGAAGTTGACTTCTCATTTTCTTCACTACATAAGTTTCATAATCCTCATAAATATTTGCAATCATACAAATCATGACTTCATCTTATAATTACTCAGATACAAGCGAAAGAGAAGATAATGAGTTGATTAATCAAAACTCGGTGAAACAATTGGTGCGCGAGGTACAAGAGCGCATACGGGTTCTTAATGAGATGATGAATACTTCTACTAGCACTCCTAAGAGGAGAAAGTACATCAATCGTGATCGTGAGGGTGCACACACTCGTCTTGTGAATGATTACTTCGCTGAAAATCCAACATATGGAAGTAATATCTTTCGAAGATGTTTTCGAATGAGTAAAGATCTATTTCTTCGTATTGTTGGAGCTTTGGAATCTCATGATCCATATTTTCAGTGGAGAGTCGATGCAGTGGGAAAAAAAGGTTTCTCACCACTACATAAGTGTGCAGTCGCAATTCGTCAATTGGCATATGGAGGTCCAGCCGACCATTATGATGAATACCTACGGGTTGCTGAATCAACGACCATTGATTGCTTGTTTAAATTTTGTCGATGCGTGATTGACGTGTTTGGCCCACACTACTTGAGGATGCCTACTGCCGCTGACGTCCAACGCTTGTATCAAATGCATGAGTAGAGGCACGGTTTCCCCGGTATGTTGGGGAGTCTTGATTGTATGCATTGGAAATGGAAAAATTGTTCGGTTGCTTGGAAAGGTCAATACACTCGAGGTGATCATGGAGTCCCAACAATTATGCTTGAAGCGGTTGCGTCACAAGATTTGTGGATATGACACGCTTACTTTGGTGTCGCGGGGTCAAATAATGACATCAATGTGCTTAACCAATCCCCTTTGTTCAACGAGGTTGTGTTATGGCGTGCGCCGAATATGGATTTTGTTGTAAACGGTCGGCAATATACACAAGGATATTACCTAACCGATGGGATCTATTCGAAATGGCCAACTTTTGTTAAGAGCTTTCAATGTCCTCACGATCCTAAGAAAACAAAAGTTTAAGGAAATGCAAGAAGTTGCTAGGAAGGATGTTGAATGGGCATTTGTGGTGCTTCAAGCTCGTTGGGCAATGAGCAGGGGCCCGAGCCATTTTTGGTACAAGAGTAATTTGAAAGAAATTATGACTACTTGTATTGTTTTACATAACATGATAGTCGAGCATGAAGGAGACGCAACAATAGATTGGTCGGTTGAAACTAACACAAACAACATCAGAAAACGTCAACAATTCATCTATAATCCAAGGATCTACCGAAGCATTCAACCACTACCTCAATGCAAGATCTGAACTTCGTGATAAACGTAAACATCAACAACTCCAAAGGGACCTGATTGAGCACATATGGGCACGATACGAAAAAAATTAATGTTCCAAGTTCTTGTATTATTTTATTTTGTACTCCTTATTATATTTTCAATTAAAAAAATTCAAAATGTTTTAACAATATTTTTTTTTGCATAATTTAAATATTATATTTAATATTTAAATATAATATTTAATTAAAGAAGTAAAATTATAAATCAAATAAATAATAAATAAAGATTATGAAAATAAATATAATTTGATAGTGGGAGTATTTTTGGGGAAGGGAGCATGGGGGGGGGGGGGGGAAGAAGTATTTTAAAGGAATGGGTATGAAACTTTTGAGGTGGCACACATGTTCCATATATGTGGCAAATCCAAACCTCCAAATTCATTTCTAGCATTGGAGATGCTCTTAGTCCACTGGTAACAGTGTTTAGTGTTGAAAAACCAAAATTACCCTTAGATATAATAAACTTAATACGCGCGTACACCCCATCACTCTCTCCACAACTTCTCTCGCTCCAACAAATCCCCAACTCTCTCAACCATCACTCTCTCCACAACTTCTCTCGCTCCAACAAATCCCCAACTCTCTCAACTTGCGCTCCTCCCTTCCTCAACGTCGCCGTCAGTGGCAGATCCAAATTTTTGAGTTTAGGGGTACGAAAGATTATAAATAATAAGTATATTGCTATTAAACACATAAATTGCATATATCACGCCCCAATTTTCATAAATGTAGTTTTTTGTAAAAATCGAAGTAAAGGAGCATGAACTCAAATTTAAATACAAAAAAGTGAACCCATAAATTGTTTTAATAATAAAATTATTTAAATAACAGCGGAAGACTCGATTAAATAAACTGGAATATCTACTAAAAGTCACAATAGTAAATTCACAATAGTGAAACGCTGGAAAATTTATAAAGTTTTTATAATACGACATCCACCGCCTCTCCTCGCCATCAACTCATCAACTTGAATCTGAAAATGTTAAATGTATGGTATGAGAAAACCACTAGCTCAGTGAAGTTACTTTGACAATATTAAATACGACATACGAATAAAATGTGTAGCACATAAAATCACGTAATTCACAAAAAGTCACATAAGCACCTTTCATCTCACATAGGCATTTTTCATCGTACTTTTGATTAATTATTAATTACGTTTCACGGTTATCCCAAGGATCTCTTTTAAATTCCACTGGGTCCCCCTCAAAGACCTCTTTTCAGTCCCAAGTTCTTTTCTTGTGCACAGAGGATCCCCCAAAGATCTCTCTTCAATCCCGGGTTCACCAAGGACCTCTTTTCAGTCCCGGGCCTCTTTTAAGCCCCTGACCTTTCATAATTTTTTACATTGAATATTCAATCACATTCAAGTCATATCACAATGCACATAAACAGTCTATTCATACGAAGCAGTTAATAAAGGCAAAGAAACCACACCTAGAATGAATGTCTGAATACAATAAATGTAATGAAATAACTTTATAAGCCTCATTACGGAAGGAAAAGAAGACGTTGTGTTACAACTTCTTGATTTTTATTTAACGTGAAAATATTTTTTTTTCCAATCTTTTCCTTAAGAAAATTCGAGTATTAAAAAGGGAGAGAAAAGAATAGTTAGTTGAGAGAAATATTAGGAAACTAGTGTAAGACCCGTGATTTCGCGGGATTGAAAAAAATTATATTATTATTTAATATAAAATTTAAAAAATTATTTAAAGTGATGAAATATTATTGAGTATGCAAAATTATTTTTTGTTAAGAGAACAATTTTGAACATTAGAGATGAAAATTGCAGTCCTATGTAGAAGTTTGCAGTTTAATTAAAATCATGTGATTGAAATGTTTTGTTTAAAATTATTGAATTCGTAAATATTATAAGTGAGTAATTCTTGAAATATTTTGTTTAAAATTATTGAATTCGTAAATATTATAAGTGAGTAATTCAAAATGTAAGTACTTACTAAATAATGTACATATATAGAAAATTAAAGTGAAGTCCCTCCATTTTAAAATTTTAAAAAGTATACTTATTAATGTTTAAGAAAGTGAAATAGGTAAATTGAAATAATACTACTGTAAGACAATTATTAAATTCACAGTTATACGTGGCATATCTACATAATATATTACAATGCATTGCGTTTCTAATCAAGGGCAAGTATTTTCAATCTTCGATCAACCGCTTCGAAACAAAATTGGCTTATTATAGGTGTCTCGTTCCAAATTATAAATTTTGCCTTTATAATGAGTTCAGATAACTCAGTTTCTGATTTTTCAGTGATCACTGAAATTATGAAAACAGATAAGATGAAGGAAAAATTAAAACTGAAAAAAATCAATTGCAAGCATTGTAAAAAGGTAAAGTCTAGTATGCACTCGAGTGCATGTTGTGCACCCTAGTCCATGTTGCACTTTTCAGTTTATTGACTTACACTTTTTGGTAAATGGTGTTGCACTTTTCAATTATTACTAAAAATATTATTATACAGTTTAATAATTGAAAAGTGCAACACCATTTACCAAAAAGTGTAAGTCAGTAAATTGAAAAGTGCAACATGGACTAGGGTGCACAACATGCACTCGAGTCCATAGCAGACCAACCCTTGTTAAAAAACTATTCATAATGATTAAATTAGAAATTATGGATTATTTATACGAATCTTCTCTGATTTCCTTGCGGCCAAATCCATGTACCACGTTGCGTTGATGAAACTCTGTATTATGGGTAAATAATCAATTAAGCAAGATATGAACATAAAAAAAATTAATTCTAACCAGTAGCGTAAGAAAGCACTAGAGAACGATAGACGGCCGTCTGCAAAATGCCGGAACAACAAAGAAGAATTTAATACCTGTCATAGACACGGGAGAGAAATCAAAAGAGTCAAAGGAGAAGCTACAATCAATACAAAATAAGAATGGAAAAATGAAACATAGAAAAGAGAGAACAATATTAACGGTAAGTATTACAGCTTAAAAATGTAATCAAACTTACTGCATCTCATGTCTCTTTTTCACAGAAAAAAATAAATAAATACTCCCATTAGAATCATCAATCCATGATTTCCACATAAAATCAAAAAATTCTTTTATTCAACACAAAACATAAATTACTGTTTAGTCACATATAAATAAATATGAATCATATAAATGTTATGTGTGTCATCTCTTTGTTTTTGGACTTTTTGATTTGAGAGGGGAAATAAAATCTTCCAAAAATCTTCTAGTTTAAATCAACACGTCTTCAATTAGAGATTGTTGAGCATTGGACTGGACACTTTATTATTTCCTGTACAAAAATAAAAAGACCACACAAAATAAATATAAATCAATAAGATAGAGTTGAAATATGATTGAAAAACATAAATAAATCCATGAAAAAAAAATGTGGCTTACAGACGAAAGAAGAATAGTTTATCGTGGAGATTGAGAAAGTAGAGAAATACTATAAGAAAACAAAAATTAAGGATGAAATAAAGATTAAAACGGTTAAAAAATTAAATTTAATAGAAAATATAAAATGTAGTTACAAAAATTAAATTAAATAGAAAATATAAAATCAGAAAATTTTCAAAATAGAGAACCTATAGATATGCTTCTTTTTTTAAAAAATAGTCTCGGAAATATATGAAATAAAGATATAAAAATAGAATTTTATGTCTTTGTCGTACTGAGATTTGATATAATCAAAATCAGGAAGAAGAAGAGGAGAAAATGACAAATCTACCCTTAATTACTATTTCTGAATCTTTTCTTTCTGACGTGGCATCTCATATTTCTGACTTTTTATTTTTCGACTTTTCTTAGAATTTACATTTTTTTTGTTCTCTCTCCTCCTCTCTCTTTTCTTTTTTCTCGGTTAGTTTTCTTATACAATTTTCTTTTATATTTTATCTTAAATAATTGTTTTATTTATTTTTTATACAGTTTTTTAAATATTTTTCTCCTCTCCCTCTCCTCTCCCCATTTTCTCGACAGTTTTCTTGAATTAATTTTTTAAATAATTAATTTTTTATTCTTTATTTAATACCATTTTATTTTATATTTTTCTTAAATAATTATTTTAGTTCTCTCCTCTCCCTCTTTTTTTCTTATAGTTTTCTTAAATTATTATTTTTTCTCTTCTCTCTTTCTTTTTTCTCGACAGTTTTCTTAAATTATTTTTTTCTCTCTCTTATCTCTTTTTTTTTTCCAGGTTCTTTACAGTTTTCTTTTTCTTTTTACAGTTTTCTTCAAATTTCTTTTATTTTTTTTTAATTTCTTTAAATATTTTTATCTCTTTTCAAAAAAAAAATTCTCAGTTCTTTTTCTTTTTTTTACAGTTTTCTTAATTTCTATCTCTCCGTTCTCTGCTATTCTTCTTAAACTTTACAATTACTTTAGTTTACTTTTTAATTGTTTTTCTTTAGACGTCGAATTCACTTTTTAATTATTTTTTCTTAGACGTCTTGAGTATAGAGAAACAATGAATTGTGAAATTATAATTTCATTGAGTGAATGTAAAAGATTACATGAGGGAGTATTTATAGATACAAAACATATCTAATATATATCTCAAATCTAGGTTAATAAGGAAAGTTAACATAAATACAATATATAATGTATATGAAATATATTATATATCCAATACGCCCCTTCAAGATGGAGCACCGTAGGAGAGTCCAATCTTGATCATAAGCAATTGAAGACGAGAGGGGAAGCAAAGCAGGCCGGGCTGCGAGGGATTGAGATGCGTGTGCCAAAGAAGATGGCGTCGCGAGCGGTTGTTCAGGCCGAGGAGGACAGACGACCATCAGGACTGCTGGATGGTGGAGTTGCAGCGCTGCCATGGAGGAGGGATTGTATACCGGCGGTTGGTTGGAGTTCAACCAAAATTGGTTACCGTGAGAGGGTTGTAACCGAGAGTTTTGATCGGTGTTGAGTGCCGAGCAACTGTTAAGGGTGGTAGTCGGGAGTTTGGACGGCGCTGGACGTCGAGAAACGACTACAAGGGAGGGTTTCAGATCGAGGTGTTAGCCGTACGACTCGTTGATGTTGGGGTAATTGTGGGTTTTGTACGACAAGAACATCGAACAACAATTACGGGGAAGAAGAAACGTGTCTTCTTGAGGATAGGGTAATCGTGAGTTTTGTACGACAAGAACGTCGAACAACGATTACGGGGGAAGAAGAAACTTGTCCTCTCGATATTAAGGTAATCGTGGGTTTTGTACGACAAAAACGTCGAACAACGATTACGGGGAAGAAGAGACTTGTCTTCTTGAGGTTGGGGTAATCGTGGGTTTTGTACGACAAGAACGTCGAACAACGATTACGGGGAAGAAAAAACTTATCTTCTTGAGGTTGGGGTAATCGTGGGTTTTGTACGACAAGAACGTCGAACAACGATTACATGGAAGAAGAGACTTGTCTTCTTGAAATTAAGGGTAATCGTGAGTTTTGTACAACAAGAACGTCGAACAACGATTACGGAGAAGAAGAAACTTGTCTTCTTGAAATTAAGGGTAATCGTGGGTTTTGTACGACAAGAACATCGAACAACGATTACGAGGATTTGGGTGGAATCGAACCCAGGATTATTTGGGCGTGAGCCGAGATGCTCTGATACCATATAGAGAAACAATGAATTGTGAAATTATAATTTCATTGAGTGAATGTAAAAGATTACATGAGGGAGTATTTATAGATACAAAACATATCTAATATATATATCTCAAATCTAGGTTAATAAGGAAAATTAACATAAATACAATATATAATATATATGAAATATATTATATATCCAATATTGAGTGCATCTTCTCACTTGCTGGATCAAGTTCTTTTTTAAGAAAATATTAAGGTAATTTTATGTTTTTGTGTTCTCTAATTTTTTTTAGATAATGTAATTTTTTTTCCTCATCCATTCCTAAACATGACGTCAAATTGCAAAAAGGGAAAAAATGTGGAATAAGAGTTCAATGAAGAGAGTTCAACGAAGATGTGAAATTTTAAGTTTCTGTGTTTTGTCATCTTTGAATTATGTGTACTTTTGTTAAAAAGAAATTTACTTATTTCTTTCCTACTCCGTTCCTGATAGAATTTTTCAAAAACGTTTGAAATACAGAAAATAATGATTATTAATTTTCCAAATGTATTATTCTCTTTCATTTGTACGTTTTACTAGAATTCTCTTTTAATTTTTTTCTATTTAATTTACATCAAATCTTAATGATGAGATATATAAAGATTGAATGATTAATGAGATTTATACTTTTAAATTATTGTTTTTTCTTTCTACTCTCTCTTTCTTTTTAGGTTCTTTCAATTTTTTTGCAATTAGTTTAGTTTACTTTTTTATTATTTTTCTTCTCTAATTTTCAGGATGTTGAATAAGTGTTTAAAGAAGATGCGAAGAGAATGAGAACAGGAGTTCAAGGAGAATGTTGAATAAGAGTTAAAAGAAGATGTGAAGAACCATGTCCCTTTTTTTTTTTATAACATTCTTCAATGTTTTAGTTGATTGTGAAACATAGCATGTCGGCTATTTTGTTTTTTTTTTCTTTTTTCCTCTCTTTACTTATACATACAAAAAAAAATCTTATCGTCATCTCAGATTCTACTTGGAGAATAACAGAATAACTATATCATTGTATATTTGTTAGGGGTATTTTGGTAATTTCATGATGCCCATGGGGCCCGTGGGCCCCGCTAATTTTGTAAATTTGTTAGGGGTATTTTGGTAATTTCACGCATATTAAAATTAATACTATGTTTTATAATTATTTGCACATTTTTTTATATAAAAATAATCCATAAAATTAATATATATCCAGACATCATTTTATTTTAAAATAGTCACTCATTTTGGGTCTACATTTTATCCTAAATTTCACTAAATCTATTGTACATCCAACTAAATCCTTCTTACACCTTATCAAATCACTCAAAATACGCTTTCTTATTTGACTCTACACCACTAAATTCAATTGTTTTTTAAAGTGAATTAGTTAAAATGTGCCAGTTATCACGGGACGGAGGGAGTATTAACTTGTACCAAAACATAGCAAAAGTCAACTTATTCGATCAATTTAATTTAATGAAATGTGACGTATTGACAATTTTATAATGTGGAATTTTGATGAAAATAATGAGTACATATTTTTTTATTTTTATAATAATATTAATCGGGCCCCCTATCGAAAATTTATGGGTCCGTCATTGGGTACAACCACGTTATCACCAAAAAAACAAGGAGATCGTTTTTTCTTTAACTTTTGAATATTACATTATTTATCTTAAGACTGTATTACATTACTTATCTTTTGTGGCAAGAAAAACTTTCTTGTACTACTTGAAGATGAGAATATATGTTTATGTATTTTTTTTTAAAAAGTACATGTTAAATATATGTTTATGTATTTTTTTGAAAGTGTTTTGTTTGAAAATGTATTTTTAAGATTTGGAGACATATTTTTTATATTATTATGGATATTGATAAGTCTGGTTAACATTGAACTATCCATGTGGCTGAGAGCCCTCACAGCCCAGGCACAATGACGCAATTATCAGGGGCGCGCTCTACCACTGAGCTAATAGCCCGTCGTGCGAGCCTTCCGCAGGGGGCCCGCTATGCCAAAAGCGAGAGAAACCCCATCCCTCTCTTTCCTTTTTTTATGTTCTCTTGACAATGCTATATGGTTTCTTTAATGTTGATAATTTAAAAAAATTATGACAATGCTATATGATTTCTTTAATGTTGATAATTTAAAAAAATTATGACGATTTCATCACTTCAGGCAATCTCTTAATTTCAATTTCACCTCATGCATTAAGAAAACATTATTAAACAGGACTCACATACAATTGATATAATTTTGGATATAATAGCCCAAACTCTCATCTATAAAACATCCATACAAACTAACATATTACAACCATACACAAATGACAAAACATTCACTTTCAACCATACACAAATGACAAAACATTCTCTTATTAAATCTGAACTAATATGACATGAATTATCAAATACATTAATTATCATCAAATATATTTTAAAATAATAAATTATATAAAATCTTATTAAATAATAATGTTTTTTTTTTTTCAATTCCGCGAAATTCGCGGGTTTTACACTAGTAAATAATTAAACAGAGAGAAATTTTAAAAAACTATTAAAGAAAACGGTAAAAAATCAAAAAAAGAGAGAGAGAAAGAGAGGAGAGATAATTTTTTTTTTTTTTAAACGGTAATAAAAATGGGGGAGAGAGGTTGGGAGAGAGAATTAAACAGAGAGAAATTTAAAAAAACTGTAAAGAATAAAAGAGAGAGAGAGGAGAGAGAGAAAAATAATTTTAAAAAACAGTAGAAAAAAAGAGAGAGAAGAGAGGAGGAGAGAGAACAAAAAAAATAAAGATAAATTCTGAAAAAAATAGAAAATTAAAAAATTAAGAAGAGAGAAATCTAAGAAGACACGTAGTAATTAAGGGTACATATATCCGCATTTAAAATTTTAATAAAACAACCGCGAGAACTTTGGAAAAATGATTTTCTTTGCACAATTATATTTTAAATTTTTTTTTATATTTATATAAAAAAATCTATATAATAAAAGTACTAAGCATATGTGCATATGTGTGTACGTGTGTTTATCAAATCATTCCATTAAAGTATTAAACCTATAATATTTCTAATATATATATATTTATTTATTTATTCTAATTTATTAAAATAATATCTTATGCGTTATTATAATATATGATGAAATTATGGGGTGTTACAGCATACAACTCGATGCAAATAAAAAAAACACATAACATGTGAATCAAACTATAAATACAATACAACTAAATTCGTAAAACCTTCGTTTTTTGGATGTCATGTGTGGCATCATTGTTGAGAATCTGTAGAAACACATCATTTTCAAAAGTAATCAAATAATCATTTAATATTCACATCCACATTTTTTCACAATTTATTTTTGTCATTCAAAAAATATATATATATATATTTTTATATTGGTTGGTCATTAAAAAAAAAAAACTAGTTGTACCATTCCTCATTTTCTAATTAAATTTATAGTTATTAATAAGATTACAACTATTGTGATTATTATAAACAATTTTACCATACAAACAATAATTCATTAACAAATTTATCTCAATTAATTAATTTAATATATATGTAGCACAAAAATGATATAGAGCCCACTAGTGGACACTATTTCTTTGCCCACCATCCTACGTGACATGCCACGTCAATAAATTCTTATTTATATTTAATTTTAATTTAATATAATATCAATGTTTTATTTTATTTCTATCAAAATTATTAAAAAAAATCTTTTTTTACATTTAATTTAATATTATCTCTATCACTTAAATCTTTTCTTGCCATTAATTTTTTCTCAGATTTTTCCATAGCTATTAATTTTTTCTCAAATATTTCCATAGGCATTACTTTTTTCTCAGAATATTTTCTCCCCAAAATAAAAATTAATCTCATTGTGAAGATATTTATTGTTTCAAAAGGAGTGGTAGGACAGTATGATGTATATTTGCAAACCGATTTCGAACACAGATGAAACTCTTATATGCGCAGTGCAACATTTTTTATACCAACAAACCGACAATGTGGCACATACTTTTTCATTGAATGTTCAAGACCTACATCCTCCTGTTCGTATTAAAGGATGCGGCAAACGACTTAAATCATCAACTTTTTGATTGAATGTTCAAGACCACATCATGTTCGTACTAAAGAGGTGGCAAACAACTTAAATCATCAAAGGAGGTAGCAATGACACAAAGTAGTAGGACATGCAGTGTTTGCAGTCGAAGCAACCATGATAAGTTTTTTTTTTTTACTTTTCTTTGTTTATTTTTTAAGCTAACACGACTATTTCATAATTGGTAACCACTACAAAAAATTGGCCAAAAGGCGACGAATATTAGCAAGGGCAGGCGGCAGTTGCCAATTGGCAACTGCCAGAAAAAAGGCGACGGATGTTGTCGCCCTTGCCTTTTGGCAACGGAAAAGGCAAGGGAGTGTTTCGCACTCGCCAAAAGGCGACGGATATTTGCCCCTCGCCTTTTTGCAATGGGGCCCCACTCGCTAAAAGGCAACGGGAATGGGCCCGTTGCGAAAACCGTCGCCCTAAGTAGATTTAAATACACAGCTTCTTCTTCCAGAAACAGTAGCGGCCGCACACACCTCCTCCCTCTCGAGTTACACCTCCACCGTTGTCCGTCGTCGCCGCCGTTGCAGATCGAACTCGTTTTTTGGCCATTTTTATTCTACACTTCGACGGGATCATTTCTACGGTAATTTTTTTTCGTTTTCATTGATTAAATTTGAAGTTATATGTATATAGTATATCTATGTATATATATGTTGTATGTATATATATATATAAAATTGTTGATTTATTTTTAGAATTGTTTTAAATTAAATGTTAATTTGTATGCATGCATGTTAATTGTTAATTGTGTTATGCATATGTATGTTTTAATTAAGTTATATGAATTTAGTTGTTAGGGGTGTTAGAATAATTTTTAGAATATATATATTTGGAACTGTAACACATAATTTTTATCGAGTTGGAGGAATGAGACGTTGGTTGTTTGTGTGTTGTAGACGTCGATTGACATGAATTATTCAAGTCGTAGTTGGATGTATAGTCCAAGTTTAGTGAATGGGATTATGAACCCCGAATTTATTAGTAGAGTAAATGAATTTATTGAAGCTGCCACTAGTAATCCGAATTCGATTTGGGAAGGAAAAATTAGGTGTCCTTGTTCGAAAGCTAGATGTCGAAATCAAACTTATAGAGATCCTAATGAAGTGAAATCTCATTTATATCGAAATGGTTTTACACTAAATTATTGTAATTGGATTTATCACGGGGAAGAGAGTTGGGGTCCACATCCATTTCAAAACACTAATGAATTTGCGTCAACTTCAAACGACGTTGACCCAGCGGGACCTAGTTCGTACCACACTATGGTAGAAGAGTTAATGAGTGGCCCAAACATTGATTTTGGAATAAACGTGGAAGAGGAGGCACTTAATGAAGAACCCCCTAACGAGAATGCGACACAGTTTTACGGCATGCTTCGTGCAGCGGACCAAAACTTGTATCCTGGTTGTGAATCTCATTTGCAGTTGTCATTCAATTCCAGATTGTTGAACATTAAAACGGAAAACAAATTGTCTAAAAGGGGATACAATCAGGTCGTTGAGTTGATTCGTGAGATTTGTCCTTCTGAAAATAAGGTTCCCAAGAAATTTAACGACACCAAACATTTGATGAGTGGGATGGGTCTTCCGGTAGAAATGATTGATTGTTGTGCACAGAATTGCATGTTATTCTGGGGTGCAGACAACGAACTAGATTTTTGTAAGATTTGTGGTCGATCACGGTATAAGCTGAGTAGGGTTGATGCAGATGGTCGGTTGAAAAAGAAACGCCCGGTTAAGGAGATGTTCTACTTTCCGATAATTCCTCGTTTGCAAAGATTGTACATGTTCAAGGCCACTACGAAGGATATGGCATGGCATGCCTCGTGCGCTTCTGATGACTCTGGTGTTATGCGTCACCCGGCAGACTCGTTGGCTTGGAAGCATTTGGACTGTTCGTATCCTGATTTTGCATCTGAAATTAGGAATGTTAGGTTGGGCTTGAGCACAGACGGTTTTGCACCGTTTGGAATGACGGGGAAACAATATTCGTCATGGCCAGTTATACTTACTCCGTACAATCTACCCCCATGGTTATGCATAAAGGATCAATTCATGTTTCTTTCGATTCTCGTGCCTAAAAGTCCGAAGGACAAACTTGATGTGTTTTTATAACCACTGATAGTAGATTTAAGATTTTTATGGGAAAATGGGGTGCAAACTTACGATGTTGCTAGAAAGCAAAACTTTTTGATGCGAGCTGCACTTATCTGGACCATTAGTGACTTCCCAGCATACTCAATGTTGTCTGGTTGGAGTACAGCCGGAAGGCTTGCGTGTCCATATTGTGGAGAGTACACCGATGCATTCTCTTTGAGGCTCAGTCGAAAACAGTCGTGGTTCGACAACCACCGAAAGTTTTTACCACTGAATCACACGTGGCGGACGAATAAAACTGCATTCATGGCCGGAATAGTAGTCACAGATGATCCACCGCCTATTCGAACGGGTGTGAGTCTCCTACACGAAGTTGATCATTTGGGATATAGAAAGGTTATAGAGGAGGGTGCTGAGGCCCACAACAAAAAACTTTTTGGAGGGTGGAAGTGGAAAAACATTTTCTGGGAGTTGTCGTATTGGAGTACCTTGTTGATACGACACAATTTAGATGTGATGCATATTGAGAAAAATGTGTTTGATAACGTATTCAACACGGTGATGAATGTGGAGGGGAAAATAAAGGACACATCTAAATCAAGAGAAGAGCTGAATGATTATTGTCGTCGTCCCTCCCTCATGAAATGTCCACGTACATCAAAGTATCCTAAGGCTTCTTATTCACTTGATAAGAAGCAAAATTATGTTATTTGTAAGTGGATAAGTGAGTTGAAGTTTCCAGATGGCCATGTGTCTAACATGTCCCGTTGTATTAACTGGTCGAAATTGAAATTGTATGGGATGAAGAGTCATGATTGTCACGTGTTTATGCAGAGACTACTACCGATTGCTTTTTACAAAATTCTGCCGCTCAATGTGTGGAAAGCAATCACTGAGCTTAGTCTATTTTTTAAGAACTTAACTTCTACAACCATCACAGTTGACAACATGACTCGACTGGAAACAGATATCTCAGTCATCTTGTGCAAGCTGGAACGTATCTTTCCACCCAGGTTCTTCAACTCTATGGAACATCTACCTGTGCACCTTGCATATGAAGCAAAAGTTGTTGGTCCAGTTCAATACAAATGGATGTATCCATACGAGGGGTAATTTAATTAATTTCTCATACGATTCTTCAAATTATTTGAACTTACGATTCTTAAAATTTAATCAGGTATCTTCGCACCTTGAAATTAAGCGTGGGTAACAAAGCATGTGTTGAAGCTTCGATTGCAAATGCATATTTAACTAAAGAGGCGTCAATGTTTTGTTCTCACTATTTCGAGGACCATGTTACGACAAGGATACACAATGTACCTCGTAATAACGACGGTCGGGACGAAGTACACGAGTATGTCGAGGGCACTTTTTCCATATTTAAGGCGCCTGACAAACGATTTGGAAAGCCTAAGAAAATATGGATTTTAGACGAGGAGAAAAAAGTTGCTCATACGTACGTGTTGTTGAATTGTGATGAGGTGTAGCCATATGTTCAGTAAGTCAATCTGACCAAAAAAAGTTTTAATCCAATACTCAGTGTTGACATGTCTTATTAATCTTATATCGTACGTAGGCTATTCATGCAACAACTTCAAGTTGTTCAACCAAATCTCTCGGCCTCTGAATCAGATTTAAGCCTACAAGATGGATTTGCATCGTGATTTGAAGAAATTGTAAGCTATCTTAAAATAACGATCTGTGTAAAGTGTTAAGTTATATAAATTCTCACATTAATTCGGCTTATATATATAGGTGAAGATATATCGCGTCGAGAACAGGTTTTTATGTGTAACAGGATGATGCCTTCAAATTTAATCTTGAGGACGATCAGACAGATTATGTACAGGAATATGGAGCTTGGTGCACACAGCTTTGCCCATGTATCACCCGGTACGATTCAACGGTGGTGGGAGACATTCCAGGTATAATTAATTAATGATGTGTACAATAACTTTACATTTACATTTTGTTAAATTAATTCTTTTTTTTTTGCAGACCGAGGTCACGTGGGACCCTAATACCACATTTTCTGAACAGGTGTACGGGCTCTTTCTTGAAAGAGTAGCAAATCGGTACTCTGGCATGTTATCAAACGTCAAGACATCATGGAAGAAGAAGAAGAAGAAGCCGAGGTGGGATGTCAATGTTTGGAACGACTTAGTTCGTCACTGGAACGATCCTGCCACAGTTAAGAAGAGCGAGCAGTGTCGTAAGAACCGCTTATTCGAGCCTGGAGGTCCGGGTACTGGTTGTGGTACTCATAAAGGCGGAGCTCGTGGAGCAGCATAGGTCGCACAACGCATTGTAAGTATTTGTGGTAAATTATACTTAATTTGAGTTAATTTTTTATTCATTTTGTACGTCTTCGATTCAAAATACAGGAGCAGAAGATGGGACGCCCTGCCTACGACTGAGAGATAGTTGAATATTACCACCGTTACGGAAACGACACATACACTTATGGTTTTACGAATGATATTATTGTAAGTGTGTACATATATGTATACGTACATATAAAATTATATACTCCCTCTGTCCCAGGTTTGTTTGCACCAAGTTTTGTGCACACCAAATAAGAAAAACCACTTTTTGACTAATTGACTAGGGGTATTGTGGTACAATCATGTAAAGTTAATGAATGGATTAGTTTGAGGTTTAATTCAAACCTACCCACAGATTAAGTAACCGTGGTTCACAGAAATTAGATCCAATTCATTTATCATAATAGTATACTTCTCTCTTGACTGCAAATCAATCCAAAAACAGTATTGCAATACTAAAAAAACAGGGGAACATCAAATTTTTTCATAATAGAAATCGACAGAAAGAGAGATTTTAACTAAAATCAACATAAATATAAACCCTTTTCCTAACAAAAACATTGCAATACTAAAAACAGGGGAACATCAAATTTGTTTATAATACAAACACTAAAAACATCATATTATGAAATTTCAGAAATTAACTCCCACAAAAACAGTGTACATTCACAAATCGAACAAACAATAGTGTACACCCACAAATTAACACTCTATTTCACCGAAACGAAGAAAAATCGAACCAAAAATCGAACATGCAGCTCTATTTCACCAAATCGAAGCAAAATCGAACTAAAATCAAACACGAAACCCTATTTCACCAAATGGAAACATAAAATTCGTACTTTCGTTAAGTCTCGCATCGAAAAATTGATTTGTTTGAACAAAAAATGAACCCGTCAAAATCGAACCAGAGAAAATCGATCCACTTTGAGAGGGAGGGAAAGGTGAACAAATAACTTGTTCGAGAGAGGCGATTGATCCACTCGAAAAAGGCAGGATGAATGAGAGACGATTAGGATTTTTACAGAGAGACGATTAGGATTTTTACAGAGAGACGTCGTGAAATTACACGCTTGAATGCTTGATGGGGATGAAGCCGAAAAAAGTGAGAGAGGCTAGAATAGTGGAATGGTTAAATGATGGATTGGTTAGGTTAAATGATTTGGGTTGGGCTAATTTAAATGGGCTGGGTTAATTAAATTATTTGGTTTAGGTTTAATATGGTGAGTTAGTGTGTTTAATTGTGTGAAAAAGTAATGGCAAATGGGTAAATTAATGGGTATTATAAGGGTGGAGTTTGTGAAAAACTTTACCATTTATGGAAGTGCAAACAGTTATGGGACGGACTAATAAGGAAAGAGTGCAAACAGTTGCGGGACGGAGGGAGTAATAAATATATATTTAATTGTACTTGAAAATGTATTAACCCACTTTTAAATATGCATGTATAGGACCAAGTACAGGAGGAGTTGCCAATCTCTCAGGTGAACCGTCAGATGGACATACTTCAGAGGATGGTTCAATCCAGACCCCATCTATACCCGACATGTCTGAATTGTACTTGAAGAAGGTCGGCAGGTCTCATGGACGTGTTAAGGGCTTTGGACAAGTAGGAAAGAACAGACGTGTCTCCTCCGGTCCTAGTGAGACGTCACGTGGTACGGCTTATGGACGATTCACCCAGGCCGACATTGACCATGATATTGCTGAAGAACGAAGAATCAATGAGGACAGAGAGCAACACTTACTCCTACAAATGCAACAGACGGAGGAGCCCTTACTCAAACATTTTCAGGAACAAATGCAAGCGATGATGGGTCAGATGGGTGGGGCGCCGAGGCTGTTGAGGACGTCGAACAACGTTCAGGATGGTAACTAGGTTGAGGATCACGGTGATGCTGAGGATGATGGTGGTGATGAGGAGTGATACATTTTCTATTACTTTGTTATGTTTAATTATATTACAATGACGTTGAGGATTGTTTATTTTAATGTTGTGTGTGATATTATTTTAATTGACGTGAACATGCTAATGATTATAATTAATGTTGTTTGTTATGTTATTTTAATTGAAAATGAACTTGATAATGATATTAATTAAGATGAAAATAGTTTTAATTAAATGGATAAGTGAAAATAATTATACTAAATGTTGTATGTAATGATATTGTTGTGAATTGAAAATTAGATTAATGAATTTAAATGTTGCAAATTGAAGATTAGAATAAATTTAAATAGTGTGAATTGATATTTTTAATCACCTAATGTTATTTTAGACTAAAAATTAACTTGAGAACGATTTTAATTAAGATGAAAATAGTTTTAAATGGATAAATGAATTGATATTTTTAAATGTATAAGTGAAAATAATTATATTCAATGTTGTGTGTAATGATATTGTTGTGAATTGAAGATTGAAATAAATTTAAATGGTGTGAATTGATAATATTTTTAATCACCGTAATTAAATTATTTTTTTGGTGGCCTCGATACCTGGGTTCGAAACCCATGTTCGCATTTTTTTAAAACTGATAAAATGGCGACGACATAAAAGGCAACGGATGTGGATCCGTTGCGAAAAGGCAACAGACGTGGGCCCGTTGCGAAAAGGCAACGGATGTGGGCCCGTTGCGAAAAGGCGACGGATGTGAATTGTTGCCAATTGACAACGGATGTCGCACTCGCCAAAAGACAACGACTTGCACGCGCTTGCAAAAAGGTAACTGCCACCTGCCGTTGCAAAAAGGCAATGGATTCTCCAATTCCGTTACCTATAAAATGGCAACGAGTATATTGGCAATGGGGAAAATCCGTTGTCTTTTCTGTTACCTTGATGATTAGTGAGGGGGAATCCGTTGCCTTTCCCCTCGCCTTTTGGCCATTTTTTTTTGTAGTGAATAGATCACAAGTAGAAGAACCATATTAGCCATAATTTTGTATGTGATGACAATAGGCTTAGTTTTTTGTTTGCTGAGTTTTTATATTTCCTTCACTATGAGATTAATTTTTATTTGGGGAGAAAAGATTTGAGAAAAAAAATTATTGGCGATGGTGACCATTAAAGGGGATGAAAATATTTGAGAAATGATTAATGGCGTTAGTTAGCGTGATAGAGACAATATTAAATTAAGAGTTGGTTTCCTGTACATGTGCACACTAATGCACATGTAGACTTTCTATCTATTACTTGTAATAAAGACATAATTATATAATAGAGTAACCATTCTCCAAGTGGTAACAAACGCTTTGTATAAGTACAAGGTCACGGATTAAGTCCTATGATGAAGGAGAAAAAGGGGGAGAATAATTTGTAGAAAAAAACAGCCCCTATGACGAAGGAAAAAAAAGGGGAGAATAAGATTTATTTTGAGAATTTTCTCTATTAAAGTTATCCCTATTAGTCATTCTTATATCTTACATTTTTTTTCCTATATCACCTTAAATAAATAGAAACTAAATTTAAAAAGTTTTGTATAGAATCCCATTCATATGCACTTCAATATACATGTTGTCAGAGTGCTCTTCAATATACATATTCATACACAAATGCATGAAAAATTGTTTATATGCACTATAATACACATAAATTCTATAATATGCATTATAATACGTATTATTCTATTAATTTATTGTTGAATAATAATTTTTTTTTTTTTTGTGTTTATGTTGTATTAATCTTTCATATGTTTTATTATTTTCTTTATTATTATTTTAAATTATCAAATTAATTAGTTCAAATAGATATGTGAGTTTGAAATTTTGCATACAATTATTGATTAATATTTTAAATTATTAACCAATGCAAGAAAAAGGTCAAACTTACCCCCAATCAAACTACTTTATATATATAGAAGTTTACACCATTGTCTTTCAATCAAAGCTCTAATTTCCTTAAACTTTGTTCTAGAAAGTATTAATTAATGTATAATATTTTTTTACATAAAAATTGGAGTAGAATATTTTTTACAGAAAGTATTAATAGGGAATTTTCAATTTTGGGGTACCCTTCTGTATCCGCCTCTGGTCCCCGTCGTCATCTCTCCCCTCCATACGTCGCCGTCTCTCCCCTCCCTCCTAAGTCGCCGCCGTCTTCCACTCCCCTCCCCTCCCCTGGGCCCTTCGTCCAAGCTCTATTTCACAGCCCATCGAGTGCCGCCGCCTGTTCGCCCCTCCCCCCACGCCGCCGTGCTCCCCCCTCTTTCACAGCCCCGTCATCCAATCCCTAAGTTTACCGTCGTCCCCTTGCGTACAGATCCGTAAGTGTAGCTTGTTTCGATTTTTATGCGTTTCTGCCGCCTTCCTTTTTTCGATTTTCGTCTAAATTTTTTGCCGAAATACTGGTATTTTTTGCATTTTCGAATATTTGTAATTTTTTGAATTCATTTTTCGTGATTTAATACAATTTTCGATTTTCTTTCTAAAAAAATAAATTAAAACAGGTTCTTCACCTCTGGTTTTTTTTTATTATTATTATTATTCTGTAAGCAAATTTATTAATCTGTTATCCTTCCTCAAAGTGCGTTTATTTTTGGTGGTGAAACTCCGGAGGCTCCGAAATTTGTTCAATAGCGTTTTATAGATTTCAAAGCCATCTTGCTGGGTCTCTATTGTTGAAACATTCATGTTGTTTAAGTTAACTGAATTGATGTGCAGTTAGTTTCAGAGCAGCACATTCATCTTCTTGTAATCAAACAACTATGACAACTCCAGCTCACCATCTGCTGATCAATGGTAAGGCAGCTTACCTATATACTATTGGAACAACTTTTTTTGTTTAAATTCTTTTATAGGCACTACTCAGGCTGATGTAGCCAAAGCAGCAGATAAGAAAGGAGACATATCAAACTCGAAGGATCCTAGCGGTTTTAAAGGGAAAGTTGGTGGTAGGAAAGCACTCAGTGACGTCACAAACTCCGTCAAGCCACCTACAAAGCAAAAGTTGAATGCTGAAGAAAAATGTATAATGGAGGTGCAGCAGGTCCCAAGAAAGCGAAAGTTGAATGCTGAAGAAATGGAGGTGGACGTACACGATCATCAGAAGTGCCACTGCAATATAGGCTACTTTTCGGGGGATCTTGATCCTGCTGATGATGGTACTAGACTTCGTTCTTTGATAATTTTCTATTAATATCTTCTGCTGCCTGCCTGGTAATTGTTTCAATATTTTATTATACAGTATCTGAACTAGTTGTACATCCATCTCTATCTCCATTTCCATCTCTGATGAAGAAGGTAACAACTTGAGCTCTTCTTTTTGTAATAATTCTTATTGTTTATTTTTAAAGGGAAGTAAATTTGTGAGATGAGAAGAAGAAGTATCATATTTCAGGAAATTGAAATTGAAGACCCGTCAAAGGATGATTATTTTCCTAGTCCATCTCCTCCTAAGTCACCTGAGAGCCCCCCGTACCCGTATATGAGCTGGGGGGATGATATTTTTTCTGATGAACAGGTGATGGAGTCACCTTAAGGGCATCTCCAATGGAGCTAGACACAAATACCCTGTTTGCCTCCTTAAATGATCTCCAATGCTGGAGCAATGTTTGTGGCAATTTGCCACAATTCACTTTTTTTTTTTTGCCATAAATTTAGGGTGACAATTTGTCGTGTTTTGTGTCGACATTGTGTTGACACCACACAGTACAATTAGAAAAATAAATGTATGTGTTGCATGGTTTGCATGTACTGTAGTATTAATATTGTGGCAGGTGCATTCTTGGTTACAGTGCAGTTGAAAGGTGTATTTTAGGTCAATTTAATAAAAGTGAATACTAGTAATTAAAAGAAAACATGCCCCTGAACTATCAAAGTGCATACTATTGGACCTATATTAGTAAATACACTCTCATTCTTATTTATTGTATAGGCCCATCTTAGTTTCCTATGGGCTCTCTTATAAAGCCCATTAGGGTTAGGTTAGACCTAATTCTCTCTTGTATAAATACCCATTGTAAATCTTCTTTACAACTAATCAAGAAATCATATTTCCAATATTGTTCATTTCTCTATATGGTATCATCGAGTCATTCGGCTCACGCCTGATCCAAATCTTAGCCGCCGCCGCCGCCGCTGCAAACTCCAGCCGCCGCCGCCGCCGCTCCTCCCTCACTGCCGCCGCCGCTCCTCCCTCACTGCCGCCGCCGCCTTCGTCTCAGAAGCGCCGCCGCTGCCTTCTTCCCCGACGCACCACCGTCGCCATCCGTCTTCGACGCCTCACTCCGCTGCTCCCTCACACCAATGGCCGCCTCACCTCCATCGTCGGCACCGATCACCTTCAAGGGACTCGCGAATATGTCCCTGAAGCTCAACTCCACCAACTATGGTGCTTGGTCCTTCCAACTTCGTCTTCTCCTCACTGGACACAACCTCCTAGGCTATGTCTTGGGCACACATCCATGCCCCTCGTCCACTTCCCCAGCCGCCGACGGCACCGCCAACACCACTGTTCCCAACCCGGCACACGACCTATGGGTGTGTCAGGACAACCTCATTTTCTCAGCCATGGTCGGATCTATGTCCCCGGAACTAATACCCTTTGTTGCCTCGTCAAAAACCTTTTGCGAAGCCTGGAAAATGCTTGAGAGCATGTATGGAAAGCCCTCGCGAGGTCGCATTCTTGCCCTCAAAACCAAGTTTCACTCTCTGTCCAAAGGTGCTCGCCCGGTCTCCGACTTCCTCATGGAAGTTCGCTCTGTGGTCGACGAGCTTGCTCTCCTCGGCATTTCCTCTGATGCCGAGGACGTCACTCTTCAAGTCCTCACTGGCCTTGATGAATCTTACAATGACATAGCCAATGCCATCCAAGCTCGCGAACAGCCCATCACCTTTGCTGAGCTCTGCGACAAGCTCCTCAGCGCCGAGGTTCAAATTGCCTCGCGACCATCCTCAGCCGTAATGCCTGCATCTGCGCTTACTGCTGGTACACGTCATCAGCGCTCCTCGCGACCAGACACGAGGGCTAAAACTTTTGATGCTCGCCCTCGCCAATCCTCGCCAAGACCCTATCTTGGCACATGCCAATACTGCCGAGCACCGGGCCACACTGCTCGCACCTGCCCTGAAATCCCTTCTTCACCCTCGCCTCCTGCCTCCTCTACGGGTCCTCGCCGCCCGCATGGGCGGTTCACACCACCTTCCCGTCTGAATCAGACAGCTGCTCGCCCGGCCTACTCGGCTCACTCAGCCTCCTCGGCACATCCTGCCGAGCACTGGATCCTTGACTCTGGCGCTTCCCATCACATCACCAACGACCTCGCCAACCTCTCCCTTCACTCGCCCTTCGCTGGGTCTGACAATGTAGAAATTGGTGATGGTAAAGGTTTACGCATATCACACACTGGCTCTATGCACTTTCCTCAACTTAAGTCTCTCTGTTTTTCGAATGTCCTGGTCGTCCCACACATCTCGAAAAACTTGATTTCAGTGTCCAGTCTCTGTCGTGATAATAATGTTAACATTGTTTTTGATCGCTCTTCCTTTCAGGTACGGGATGGTCACTCGGGGAGCATTCTCCTCGTTGGGAGTCGTATCAATAATCTATACGTCTGGCCTGCACAAATGTCCATCACCCCTCCACAAGCCTTCACCACTCAACATCTCACGACGACCACCTGGCATGCCCGCCTTGGCCACCCATCACCAAAAATACTTGCTCACACTCTCTCTACACTTAGCCTATCCAGTGCACCGTCCAAACACTTCAATTGTAACTCATGCTCATGTATCAAGAGTCACAAACTACCATTTTATGATTCCAGCATTATATCTACTAAACCACTTGATGTTATCTTTTCTGATGTTTGGTCGTCGCCTATTCTATCTCCTGATAATCTAAAATACTATGTGCTATTCGTTGATCACTTTAGCAAATATGTATGGGTGTACCCTCTAAAAAGGAAATCGGATGTTCTTTCCACATTTATCACATTCAAAGCCCTTGTTGAAAACAACTTCCAAAACACGATCAAAACCTTTTACTCTGACAATGGGGGAGAGTTCATTGCTCTTCGCCCCTTTCTTCAATCTCATGGCATCAACCACCTTACCACCCCGCCTCACACCCCTGAACATAATGGCTTATCTGAACGTCGCCATCGCCACGTGGTCGACACAGCTCTTGCCCTTCTTCACCATGCTTCCATGCCCCTTATCTATTGGCCCTATGCTGTCTGCTCGGCGGCCTATATCATAAATCGCCTTCCCAAAGTTAACCTCAACATGTTATCATCTTACGAAAAGCTCACTTCTCGCCCACCCAATCTAGCCAAACTCCGCATATTTGGCTGTCTCTGCTATCCTTTACTTCGCCCTTACACAAATCACAAACTTGATCCCCGCTCCACCCCATGTATCTTTATTGGATACTCGCCCACGCAAAGTGCCTACCTATGCCTTGATCGCTCCTCCAATAGAATCTACACCTCGCGGCATGTTCAATTTGTTGAGCATACGTTCCCCTTTTCCACCCCCCCTCCCCATCCATCTCCCTTGGCGACCTCCATCTCCTCGCCACCCACCTCCTCGCCCATTCTTCTAGCACCTCCACTACCCAACTCTATCACACCTGTCCTCGCTCCTGACCCAGTGTCGAACACATCTCGGCCGCCCACAACTGCCCCTGATCCCCTTCCCAATCTAATCCCAACCACACCTCAGCTCGCCACATCCGCACCTGACATCCCTGTGCCGACCAATGCTCCCCCACGACCTTCTGTACCTCGCATGGTCACACGAGCTCAGAATCACGTGTTCAAACCTAATCCAAGGTATGGTCTTACTTCCACTGTTGCCTCTGACATTGAACCGAGCTGTGTCTCTCAGGCACTCAAGAACGAAAATTGGCGAGCAGCCATGTCAGCTGAATTTGATGCCCTCCTTCAGAATGGCACTTGGGACTTAGTTCCACCCACTTCTTCTCAAAATGTGGTTGGCTCCAAGTGGGTGTTTCGTATTAAGCGAAAACCTGATGGCACCTTGGATAAATACAAGGCTCGTCTGGTCGCCAAAGGCTTTCATCAACGACCAGGTGTTGACTTCACTGAAACATTCAGTCCCGTTGTCAAGCCCGCCACTGTGCGAACAGTCCTCAGCATTGCGGTTACCAACAACTGGCCCCTTCGCCAATTCGATGTCAACAACGCTTTTCTCCATGGAAAGCTCTCAGACACAGTCTTCATGGCTCAACCTCCGGGCTTCAAAGACAAGACATTTCCCACCTATGTCTGTCAGCTTCGCAAATCCATCTATGGACTAAAGCAGGCTCCTCGCACATGGTACTATGCTCTTCGCACTTTTCTCGAAGAAATTGGATTCATCCCCACTCACTCTGATGAATCTCTGTTCGTCTACAACAACAATGGAGTGGTCGCCTACTTCCTTGTTTATGTTGACGACCTCATACTGACGGGCAACTCCTCGCCCATGCTCGCCCGGGTAGCTGCCGACCTCAGTACCAAATTTTCAGTCAAGGACCTTGGTCCTCTATCCTATTTCTTGGGAGTTGAAGTTCTTCGCTCTACAACGTCATGCCTGCTCTCCCAACGCAAATACGTCACTGATCTGCTCGCCCGATACAACATGATCGACTCTAAACCAGTCCAAACTCCGCTATCCACCTCTGCTCGCCTTACTCTCTCGGATGGCACCTCCCCCACTGACTCCACTCCAATATTGTTCATTTCTCTATACATACCATCAGAAAAACAAAAACAGTGTGCTAAAGTCAAATGCATAATGGACTAATCAAGCTGAATATTCTGAATCTAAAGATCTAACATACATTGTTTAAGTCCATGATGCCTACTATTTTTATTTCTATTCTCACATCACCTTACCTTTAGTCCTCTTTCAGTTGGTTCAGCTTCAGATGAAGTCGTCTAGAAAGATCCCAAAATGTAATGAGCTTCACTAGTGACCTGAATGGCTCTGAAGAGAACTTAGTCAGTCTCAAAGTTTGTAGGTCAGAGAACCTAATTACTCTTTCAGTCCCACAATTACTTTCACACTTTTCTTTTCGGGATGTCCCACAATAACTTTCACACTCTTAAAATAAAAAACTCTTTATAAATTTCACCCTCACAATATTCTCAATTTTACACAAATGTCATTACTTTTTCTCCACACATACACAAAAGTCAACTCATTTTTTTTTATACATAAAATTTTACAAAATCACCTTTCAAAACTCCACTCATTATTACACTTTCCTAATATGCGTGCCCATCTACCTATGAAAATTAACATGAGATGGAGGAACTTATAAGTCCCCACCCCAAGAAATTACTTGTTTCATCTGAGTGATGTCCTTTTAGGGGTTTTAGGGGTAATAGATAAAATAAGAGAATTTTAAAAGCAAGTGGAATAAAAGAATCTAGAGGGTGTGATATTTTTGCAAAACATTGCCAATAGTAAATGGAAAAATAAAATTGCAAGGACTTACCTTCTTAAGAAGTAAAGGAACATCTCGAGAGAGTATGAAGGAGAAACAATTTATTCTGTCCCTATGCGTGAAAGCTTACAGCAAGATTTTCTGTTTGTCAAGAAAATGAAATGACAGGCATGAACACCATTGTTTTCCACCTTCAAAATATGTTTTTAAAGTTCATTTATAGTTGTTTATATATGCCTTGATTTGTAATGTAATTACAACTGATCCCTCCTACCGTGAAATGTGTCTCATTTGCCTCATATTTTTGTCCACCAAATGTAGTCTCATACACTTTATGAAAACCATCATCCCTCAATCATCACTTAATTAGTCAATTTGCCATCAACTTTATTCATAAATAATCACTTTATTCACAATGGACCTCATAATACTCTATAATACCCTTACTTTATCTACTTTTTTCTTAAAACTTGTGTCCACTCAATGGGACTACATTTTATCTACTTTTTTCTTAAAACTTGTGTCCACTCAATGGGACTACATTCGGTGCGGATGGAGGGAGTATTATATTATTTAATCAAATCAATTATAGCTTGCAAGTAATATATTTTTACATCTTAGAACTAATAAAAGTAGACTGAATTCAATGATTAATAGATTACTATAATTATGAAATAACAATTTTTATTGTGTTTTTTTGGTTGCCTATAATTAGAAAATGGGTTGGGCTCATTAGACCGACTCGCCCCCGCTTATTAATATGGTAAGTTGGACCGCGTATTTAAAAATTTGTTTAGGAGATGGCCCGTACGGTCTAGATCGTATGGGTCGCGGGTTTTAGTGGGTTGGACCGCAGATAGGGCGGGTTGACTCGTGGGCTTTTTTAATTTTATTTTTTATAAAACAAAAGGAAGGGCTCTGAAACCCTAAAGTGAAAAAAAAAAAACACCGTCTCCACAATCACAACCATCGCACAGCTGTCTGGTAAGGTTAATTCCCTCCATTCTTGTTTTTCTTTTATCTTATTTTCTTTTTTTATTTTATAAAGATAGGTGGTATGCAGAATGCATGATACGTACACTATATACACTCAAGCTATGATTTTGTATTAATTAAATTTCACTTATGAATTGATTGGACATATGCTTATATTTTTGTTTATAAATTGCTACCTTGATTTATTAGTAATTTCTTTTATTATATGTTGTATATACGTTTCCATGAAAACTTATTTAGCATTTATTCATATTAATTGTAAATTTTTAGACAAACAAAGTCATGAACGTTATTAACTTAGACAATACTCCTAATATTTTAGAAGAAAAATCCAAGTTAAAGTCTAGACAGTTTTCTGATGTTTGAAAATATTTTACAAAAAAATGAATGGAAAAAATTGTGTTTTTGAATGCAAAGGCTGCAAAAAAAATCTATAAAAGAGGGAAAGGGGGGAGGTGGGAGATTTTATGGGACTTACTCTTATATGTACGTTTATTTATTTAGACTATTTTTTTGTTTTTTTATTTTTATTAATGGTTTATATTGTGTTTAAAATATAATGATAATATATGTAAAAATATAAATAGTTAATGAAAAAGTCGTGGGCTAAACCGTGGGTTGGATCGGCCCGCCAAAGCCGCAGATTGAGGTAGGTTTTGGACCGACCTCAGTTAGCCTGACACGTCAAAGCAATGACATACAAGAGTGAAATGAGGTACTAGATAGTAACAGTGTGAAATACAATGAGGATTATTCAAGGTACAACTTATTAAAAAAGTTTGAAGACAAAATGTTTAAAAAAAAATTGTACAGACTTAGGAAAATGAGAATAGTTTAACAATAAGGAAATAGTTTAATAATAAGGAAATACCTAAAAATATTATTGAGTTAAGAAATAGTTTTAAAAAATTAATCGGCCGTTGAGAAATGTAAATGTAACCAATTGACAATTCTAAATATAACATTATTATTTTTGTTTTAAGTTTTTGCTTTAAAAAAAAATTAATTAATCAATTGTGTAAAGGGTTATATAAAGTAGTGTGCTTATACTAAACACAATAAACATGTATTGTTTCCTTTTGTAACTTCCTTTTGTTAGTTAGTTTGAATAGTTAGTGGTTAGTTAGTAACTACTAGTTGTTACTTAGTCTATAAATATAGATTAGGGTCTTTTGTATTCCTTATGCACTTTATGCATTTTAAGCAATGTAAACATTGAAACACTCCATATATGAAATACCTTTTGTTTTGTATTTCCTTCTTTACAATTATAAGATGAGTGTGTGTTTACATCTCTACATGGTATCAGAGCTATGTATTGATTAATTTATGATTGAGTAAACAAGTTTGTCGATCATATGTTTCCGCAATTCGGTATACATGGATTTCCGAATTTCTTGAGTTTTTGTACTCATTTCTGTCAAATCTTTGATGGATTTGGATTTCTTTTTTTCTCTTTCCGAGATTATTCTTTACGGGTTTTATGCTCGTGAATTTTTTGGATTCGATTTTATCTTGATTCGAATTCTTCTTTGAGTTTCTTGAGTTTAATACTCATTTTCTTGCGAGTTATATCCTCGTGAGTTTTATATTTGATTTCATGTTAATTCGAAATCGATTTTTCGTGTATATCACGATTCCATTTTTATTTTTTTTGGAATATTTGTGGAATTCTCACCACGGATTGGATGAATTCGATTATTGGTGTCTATGATGGACATGGAGGTAAGGTAGTTGCCAAATTCTGTGGAAAGTACCTTCATCAACAAGTGCTCAAGAATGAAGCATATGTGGCTGGTGGATTTTTGTGTTGTTTTCGGTCGATTCTCGACGTTTGGAGATTGATCATCACTCACATTGTCAAAATGAGGTTGATTGACATCCACTCTCATTTTGAGAGGGTGTAAAGGGTAATATAAAGTAGTGTGCTTATACTAAACACAATAAACATGTATTATTTCCTTTTGTAACTTCCTTTTGTTAGTTAGTTTGAATAGTTAGTGGTTACTCAGTAACTACTAGTTGTTACTTAGTTTATAAATATAGATTAGGGTCTTTTGTATTCCTTATGCACTTTATGCATTTTAAGCATTGTAAACATTGAAACACTCCATATATGAAATACCTTTTATTTTGTATTTTCTTCTTTACAATTATAAGATGAGTGTATGTTTACATCTCTACAAATTGCGTGATAAATTCTAAAATATTTTGAATTAAAAATATCATCTTTATATAAATTTGTAAGCGTTGTCCTTAGTTAATTTATTTATATATATATATCAAGCTTCAAAAGTAATATTTCTAAAATCAAATCTTCATACATATATTCTTATCATATAAATTTTGTTTATTCACTATTGAATTGTGCTTCAAATCTTAACTTTTAATTTTGGATTATTATAAAAGTGGATGTTTGAAGTTTTACTCTAAATTGCTATAAGTGTTGTGCTGTTTATTGCTTCGTTTATTTTGTCATACATGGTTTTCATAACTATTCAAACATTTCATTTAAATAACAATTTTTCATGATACTTGAGTCAAAGTATTTTTAATAATACAAAATGAGTATAAACACTTTTTTTTTATAAGTCAAAATATATGAGTAAATTTGTTATCTGAAATCACAGTTCAATTGACAAACTTCAAAGTAAAACTTCTATAAATTAATACTATATAAATTAATAAACTCTCTAAAATAATAAAATCTTCTAATCCCAACTTGAACGTTTGTAAAAAATCATCAAATTCGATAAGATAATAATATAATAACTTTTCGAAAAATCCCTTTATAAATATTAGGTCCCATTAATACTTTAAATTAATAATTCATAAATATTACAATTATAAATATTATGGTATGGTCTCTCTTATAAATCTTTTTTATCAACCTATTATTGTAAATCTTTTTGAATGCATGTGGGATGGTCTCTCTTATACTTACATAATGCATACGCATTTGATTATTCATAGATGATGTTACGATGTCTTTTAGATGAGAATATATGGTTGGGTGTACGTTATGAATTATTTTATTTCCATATTGAGATTGATATAATATATGTTTCATTCATCATGAATGAATATATTTAATTGACTATAATAGTTATTTAAGTGCAACGAATGTAAACATGTATATTTAATTAATTCCAATGAATTGATAAGTTCTACATTTGTTGATTAATGTCTCAACGAGAATGCACGTTAAATTTTAACACTGTTTTACTTATTATGAGTTGAAACAGTTAAAATTAATTTTTTTTGAAACATAACAAAAGTCGTTAAATTTAAATAAATAAAATGAGTTCTATTGAAAATTTTATAATGATTTTTTGTTTAGGTATAAAATTTTATAATATTATATTTTATTTATAGTAATGTAAATCGGGCCCCCTAATCCAAAATTTCAGGGTCCGTCACTGTATAAACTCATTTATTTTTAATATATATGTACTAAATTTGCTTAATTTAAGAAGTCTCTATTTTAATTAATAAAATATTAATTTATCCATAAACTAACATCTCTCCAAATTAATAAAATTTCGTCCAAAAATTATTAATTTATAGAGGTTTTGCTGTAGTTGCATTATCTGATAAGTGGCGTGACATTGTAAATTACAAAAAAAATTGTCAATGCAATTTGTGTGTACAAAAATTTGTCAGGGTCAAAACACCAAAGCCGATCTACTTTTGAGTCAACTGACCATATATGAACACTAGTGTAAAACCCGCGTTTTACGCGGGATTGAAATACATTTATAGTAATATATTTTAATTTATTAATTAAAAAAATAATATTTAAAATATGTATAAATTTATTATTCTATTAAAAAAATATATCAATATAGATTACATCATATATATATATATATATATAAAATAATACTCCATAGAAGAAATTATAATTTTATTTATAGAAGAAATTAATATACCAAATTACAAATAGTGCAATATTATTATCGGGTATAATTTTTTTAATGAATCAACAAAATTTATGTTTATAAAACATGGTTACAAAATTAATGGCTAAACATACACTTATGTGCACTTTTAGCTGATTAAAATAAGAGGTTGAAGTGTTTTTTTAGTCATTTAAGTTGGATTAATTTTGAATTTGGTTCTAATGAATTTTGGTTCTATAAGTTGATCAAAATTTTGAATTCAGTCTAACTATTACCATTGCGGGTAAATGAACAGGTCAAATCTTTAGCTCGTGTGCAATTCAAATCAATCATAAATTTGCTCATGTGCAAAAAAATGCAGAAAAAAAATAGATTTGACCACGTTCATTTACCTGCAATGGTAATAATTGAACTAAATTCAAATTTTGAGCCAACTTATGGGACCAAAATCAAGATGTGTATTTTATCAGAACCAAATTCAAAATTAGTCTAATTTAAAGGTCTGTAAAAGTTTTAATCCCTTAAAATAAATTGTATATTTCCAAGATGCTTATTATGCGTTTATTTTGAACAATTTCTCTATGTGCTATCCTTGCTACCTTGAATGCATTTTGATGCACTATTAATGCTGATAAATTGTTGTTCTATTGTGTAGTGTTAAAATCTGCATACAAAATATTTTGAACTTGTAAATTTAATTTAATTCGTAATAGAAATATTTTTTTTCATTTATTTGTCAAGTTATTAAATAATAATATAAATTTTAAAAATTAAAATTGTAGTGACCTCTTGTTAGTGGATGATGAGATTGATCCCTCAAATTAGAAGATTCCTAAATAACGAATTAAAATTACGGAATAAACCTAATAAATAAATTGGAACCGTGTTTGCAATATATATACACCATACTATCATATTAAAATGTATTTTAAATAAATGTAAGATTCATAATGATATAATTTCCCCAACCATCATGAAACAATTTATTGTCATTTTTAATATTTTCACTTCTCACTCTCTCAAAGGGCCGGATTTTGTTTTCAATAAATAATCCAAATAAATTCAAAATAAAAATATGTTACACTTATATTAAACAATTTATTGCCATTTCTAATTCCGACCATCTCAAATGACATAAAATAGTTTCTAATTAACCCTAATTGCTTTTTTTTTTTTTTACGAAATTAACCCTAATTGCTTTAAAAAAAACCCTAATAAAATGTATTTTTGTGCGTAGATAATTTTTTAAAGATCAGTAATTTTAATTTTAAAAGATAGTAAGAATAATTTTACCTTTTGATACCTATTGGGTTTAATTTTAAAAGGTCTTTGGCCTTTATCTCGGATTTTCTTTCAGACTACTACTGCTTCGATTTTATTTTTTAGTACTCCTCGTACTTTCTTTTATGAATTTTATACTGACCTTTTAAAATAAAAAAATACATAAAAGATTTTATATTGATACCTATTAATTTATAATTTTAATTGGACCGAAATTAATGTCATTTATAATTTTCCAATTCACACCATCTAGCTATGGCGGAAAACAGTTTCTAATAAATATAAATAACCCTACTAATAAAGTGTATTTTTGTGTGTACATAAATTTTAAAAGATCATCAATTTACAATTTAAATTTGAAAATGTGTAATTTTACCTTTGATATGTATTAAGGTATAATTTTAATAAAATGTCTAAAATTAACGCACATACATTATTTTTTTATTTTTTTTATATTTGGTAAGAACTTTTTATTTTTATTGTTGATATTGTAAAGTCAATACATTTTAATTTCAAGAGTTAAAAGAAAGGGTTTGAGAAATTATGGTATTAATTTCACAAGATATTGATTTCAATACCTTTCATAACACCACTTTCATTCATTTCAATAACATGTACTATTTCGATTTTAGAAATTATGATAAAATTTAGGAAGAGTTTTTTTTCCTTCTCCATAATTTCAGCCGTTCAGCCGTTTTTTAATCAGTTAACGAAAATTTATAAATTTTAAGGAATAGTTACCAAAATTAATTTTTAGTAACGTCAAATTGTTTTATATGTAATAGTTTAAAAATATATGTAATTAATTATTATATTTTTAGTAATTATGATTAAACAGTTAGGAACTTATTATTGTCCAAAATTGATTTTGATGAGTTTAAATAATATACAACTTTATTTTATATATTGGATAAGTTTATTTTTTTAGATTGTCTCATTTCTTCATGCACGATTTTGATTGGGATGCAAATATTTTAGTTGGAAGTTGTTTTCTGCTTTGTCAAATCCACTAAACTTGTTTCTGTAGTTCGATGTGCTACAATTTTGGAGAAATTCTAACTTTTCTTCTTAATTTTGTTCAAGAATTAAACACTCAGTATAAGGCCACCATAATGATAATAAAACTCAAAAAACATACTCCCTCCACTTTTAAATAAGTGTCATTTTAACAATTTTCAACATATTAAGATATATAATTATGGACCATTTTACCCTTCATTAATGATAATTAATTTTAATATTAAATTTATGTTTAGTAATGAATGTGGTCAATATTGTAGATGATATTCATGTATACAATAATTAAGGTTTATGCATGATTTATGTTATAGTACTATATTCAAAAGGGAAAAAAACTTAAATCAAGGTAAATAAAATGGAGGGAGTACAATGTACAAGGGTAAAATTGTCAAACTTGAAGAAAAAAGTGTAGAATGACACTTATTTAAAAAATATTGAAAAAGGCAAAGTGACATTTAATAAAAAACGGAGGGAGTATTATATACAAATTGAATTAGAAAATAAATTTTCAAGCATCCTTATCCAAAATTATTTACATTAATTCGACTATAAAGTATAAATTATAAACAACAGTTGAGCAAAAGCTCGATTTAAAGACGATTCTTCAACCTGATTTAGTAGTCACATGATCTGCAAAAGAACAAAGAAATTATGAATAAAAGAAGTCAAATATATTAGTTTAAATATTAAAAATAAAAAATATCAAGATGAATATTCTCTACATTCATTTAGAATGAATGTTTGAACTATTGTAAATTTGCAATATTAACATAAATTCAGGAGATCAAAATAATTCATAGAGAAATATATAATATTATCAACATAAATCATACATGTGAATGTGAGATATGTTTGAGATGGGAAGATCGAGGTAGAATGTAAAACTTCAAACACGAAAGTTAAGTGAAAAGACGAAGGCAATATTAGAGATAGAATGAAAAACGAAATGAATATCAAAATTATGCAAAACGATATTTGAGTACAAATTAGAGATCTACAATATATATTTTTTCCGTATGAAATACATACCAAATTCGATGGGAGTACCGAATTTCTGCAAGAACATAAGATGTATAGCAAACGTTTCTGCAAAAACATAAAATCAAAGATGATAAAACATTAAGTAATAGAATTTTTACAGGTATACAAACATACACGAATTTCTACAAAATAAAATACGTACATACCATAAACGAAGATGAGATTTTCTGGAAAAAAAAAAAAAATAGAGAAAAGTGGGCATGATTGAAATGAGAGAAAGGAGATAGATTTATATAAGAGATGAAACATATTATGAAGGGTGTAGATTAAATTATTGGGCTAGAATTATGAAGGGTGTAGATTAAATTGAAGGGCTAGAATTGAGGAGAGCGAAGAGAATTTGAAATGGAGTGAAATGGAGAATAGAAACTTGAAATAGATTGACCATGTTGTGACATGTGGCACAACATAGATTTGCAAATATATATATATAGATGGAAGGAGTCTTGTGAGATACGGACATACGGTATCGTAAACGAAATAAAATTCAACTTTCATATTTAAATCATTTTTCCTATAAAATAAATTTTGTCTAAATTTATAAATCATACTAATAAATTGTTAGGGAAATTATAAAGGGTTACTAGATACACCCTCTATTTTAGAAAATACACCCTTACCTTGTAAAACCACTCTTAATTAGCTGTGTTAGTTATTAGGCAGTTAAGTTTCAGTTATTAGCATCATTTTCGAGCCTTTAAAAGAGGATTAGGGCTCTTCTGTATTTGATTGAGTTGATTAATAAGAAATTGAGTTTTTGCTTTCTTTTCCCTTTGATCTGTTTTCCATTCCTCCTAATTGTGGAGATGATTGAGTGATTCGGTTTCTACATGGTATCAGTAATTGCCATCCACATCGATCCGATTCCGCTTCCATTTACGATCTTTTTGATCTTTTTCTGCCACCTTTTGATTTACTTTGCGATTCTGGTGTTTCTTGGTGCTTTCTCTTCCATCATCCATGGCGCCGACGGTCACCGATCCTGATTCTCTGGACCCGGCCCTCAATCCGTTTTCCCCGCTGGCCTTACATCAGAATGATAACCCTGCCGTTGCCATCGCCCTTGAGCCACTCGACGGCACCAACTATGTCTCCTGGAGCCATGCGGTCAAACGAGGCCTTAGCGTCAAGAACAAGGTTCGTCTCATTGATGGATCCTTGGATGTGCCCAGTAAAGATGATGACCCAGCCATATACACTGCTTGGGTAAGATCCAACGACCTTGTTCTTATGTGGATTCTGAATTCTATTGTGCCTGAAATTAAACGTACTTTGGATTACTTTTCTATTGCTAAAGATGTTTGGGATGAATTAAAGGTTAGATATGCCCTATTCGATGGCACTAGAGTATACCATCTTGAGAAATCCCTTAGTACCATCACTCAGGGCTCTCAATCTTTAGTCTCCTACTACAACCAATTCAAATCTTTATGGGATGAATACCTTAGCTTTAGGCCTAGTCTTCAATGTTCTTGTGGTGCTATGGATACTTGTACTTGTGATCTACCTAAACTCATGACCACCATTCAAGAACAGGATGTTGTTTTAAAATTCTTGATTGGTTTACATGATTCTTATAGTGCTCTCCGAAGCCAGTTTCTTTTACAATCTCCCTTTCCTTCCCTTTCCAAAATATATGGCCTGTTACTTCAAGAGGAATCCCAGAGAAACCTGCACATTACTCCTGACCCTACACACCTTGATTCCATTTCCATGACTGCAAGAAACACAAAGTTTTTTAAAGATAGGAAGAAACCTCTGAAGTGTGGCCACTGTGATGGTATTGGTCACACCATAGATAGGTGTTTTCACATTATTGGTTTCCCACCTGGTTGGAGGGGACCTAGAACCCTTCCAAACAAATTGACTTCAAGAACTGCCAATCTTTCCTTGAGAAATACCCCCATGGAATCCAATCCACTTTTTGATCAGGCTTTATATGACAAATTTGTAAGCTTCTCTAAGATGCAGAATTTAAGTGAGCACAAGGCCATGCCTTATACTGTGGCAGAAGCCTCCACTGCTCAACCAGAAGATAACCAAACCACCACTGATTCAGGTATGATTTCTAACATTTGCTTACAAGATAGCACTGTCTCTACTTGGATCATAGATACTGGTGCTACTGACCATATGGTGTTTGATTTCTCTATGTTTACCACCCCACCCTCTGTTGCCAATGTTAAAATTTCTTTACCTAACAATGTTATTTCCATTGCTACACATATGGGCAATATTGTTATAAATAAACACCTCACTCTGTATAATGTCCTTTATGTCCCTGACTTTACCTTCAATCTCCTCTCTGTTAGTCACTTGACTAGATATTCTAATTGTACTGTGAGTTTCTTTTCCTCACATTGTGTTTTACAGGACAACAACAACAAGATGGTGATTGGTACTGCTGATCAAATGAGGGGCCTCTATCTCTTGAAAACTGCTGCTCATTCTGCATTACCTGTGTTAGGCTCTAATATCATTTCTAGTTCTGTTGTTCATCATAAATGTACCTTTGATACATGGCATAAAAGACTAGGACACACTTCTAAGAAATGTATGTTGCACATTCCTGAACTGAATGTTGATATTCCTTCTACTGCTCATACTCATTGTTACATTTGTCCTTTAGCTAAGCAAAAGAGGAATTCTTTCCCTTTGAGCACATCTGTTTCTTCTCATGCTTTTAATTTAATTCACTGTGATGTTTGGGGTCCCTTTTCCACTGTTTCTGCTTCTGGATATAAGTATTTTCTCACTATTGTAGATGATTTCAATAGATGTACATGGACATACCTTCTAGGTGCCAAAAGTGATGTTAAAATATGCCTCCAAAACTTCTATAATATGGTTCTAACTCATTTTGGTACCAAAATTAAAATCTTAAGAAGTGATAATGGAACTGAGTTCCTTCTTTCTGAATTTTATCATAACCTTGGGATCTTGCACCAAACTTCTTGTGTTGAAACACCCCAACAAAATGGTGTTGTTGAAAGAAAACATCAACATTTACTTCAAGTTGCTAGGGCTCTCCTCTTCCAATCTTCTATGCCTCTTAAATACTAGGATGAATGCATTAAAACTGCTACTTTCATTATAAACAGAATCCCATCTTATAACCTTCAAAACAAGTCTCATTTTGAACTCCTTTACAACATGAAACCTGATTACTCCATGTTTAGAACTTTTGGATGTCTTTATTTTGCCACCACTCTCACTTCTCACAGACACAAATTTGCTCCTAGGGCTACTAAGTGTATCTTCATTGGTTACCCTCTGGGCACCAAAGGGTACAAACTCTTGGACATACACACTGGTAAAACATTCATTTCCAGAAATGTCAAGTTTTTTGAAGATGTTTTTCCCTTCAATGATAACATTCCCTCAAAACCTCCATCCAACACTGTTGTTCCCATCATTGATGACATTGTTGATGATGATCACATAAGCCCCCCTCATGTTCCCACCTCTGAGCTGCATAATACTGATGATACCCTACATGATCCCACTGTCTCTAGTATTGAAACTCAGTCTAGGCCTCTTAGGACCAAGACTCAGCCTGCTTATTTACAATCCTATGAAACCTCTTTACCAGCTTCAGTGGATCATGCCAAGCATTCTGCTTCCTCTAGCATTAAGTATCCCATCCAATCCTTCTTGTCTTCCCACAAACTGTCCCCCAGCTATAAAGTTTTCACTACTTCCATTTCCCAACTTCAGGAGCCTAAATCTTACAAACAGGCTGCTTTAAATGACAAATGGGTCAAAGCCATGCAACATGAGTTATCTGCCTTAATTCAGAACAACACCTGGACACTTGTCAATCTCCCTCCCAACAAAAATTGCATAGGTTGTAGATGGGTCTACAAAATAAAATACAATTCTGATGGCTCCATTGATAGATATAAAGCTAGATTAGTAGCTAAAGGCTTCACTCAACAAGAAGGCATTGATTATTTTGATACATTCTCTCCCGTTGCTAAAATTACCAGTGTTAGAATTCTTCTTGCTGTTGCTGTGTCTAAAAATTGGCATATTCACCAACTAGATGTTAATAATGCCTTCTTGCATGGTGACTTAGATGAGGAAATATATATGCTGCCTCCCCCTGGCTACTGTTCCAGCAATGATACTAGAGTATGCTAACTGAATAAAAGCCTTTATGGTTTAAAACAGGCCTCTAAACAATGGTTTTCCAAACTAACCACCTCATTGTTGTCTATTGGCTTTATTCAGTCACAGGCTGACACCTCCTTATTCACTAAAAACACTGATAATGCCTTTACTGTTGTTTTGTGCTATGTTGATGATCTCATTGTAACAGGCAATAACCTTGATGACATTAAGTCCATAAAGGCACATTTACATAACTCTTTTACTATTAAAGATCTTGGCATTCTGAGATACATTTTAGGAATAGAAGTTGCTAGAAATACCTCTGGCATAACCCTTTCTCAGAGAAAATATGCTCTTGATTTACTTGATGACTCTGGTTATTTGGGTTGCAAACCAACCTCCACTCCTATGGATGCTAAAATCAGCTTTGATACTCAGTCTCCTCCTTTAAGGAACCCTCAACAATACAGGAGGTTGGTTGGTAAGCTCCTCTATCTTACTATTACTAGACCTGATATTTCATAAGCAGTTCAAACTGTGAGTCAGTACATGCAAGCTCCCACTACCTCTCATCTTGATGCAGTCCATAGGATCCTAAGTTATATCAAAGGTAATCCTGGTACTGGTTTATTCTATCCTAAAGAAATACTTCTAAACTGCATGCTTTCTCTGACTCTGATTGGGGGAGATGTCCTCTAACAAGAAGAAGCATTACTGGTTTTAGTATATATTTTGGGAATGCACTTGTCTCTTGGAAATCCAAGAAACAATCCATTGTTAGTAGATCTTCTGCAGAAGCTGAATACAGGGCTTTGGCATCCACAACATGTGAGCTGCAATGGATTCACTATATTCTACAAGACTTGAAGATCAAGCACTTTACTCCATCTTCCATGTACACTGACAGCAAAAGTGTCTTTTCAATTGCTCACAACCCTTGCTTACATCAGAGGACCAAGCACATTGACTTGGATTATCACTTCACTAGAGAAAAGATCAAGGAGGGCCTCCTCACCTTGATACACATTCCTACTCAAGAGAACTTGGCTGACATTCTCACCAAGCCTTTGCCTCCTGCTGGTTTCTTCACCCATAAAGCCAAAATGGGGTTACTTGATATCCACTCCCATTTTGAGGGGGGGGGGGGTATAGAGGGTTACTGGATACACCCTCTATTTTAGGAAATAGACCCTTACCTTGTAAAACCACTCTTAATTAGATGTGTTAGTTATTAGGCAGTTAAGTTTCAGTTATTGGCACATTTTCGAGCCTTTAAAAGAGGATTAGGGCTCTTCTGTATTTGATTGAGTTGATTAATAAGAAATTGAGTTTTTGCTTTCTTTTCCCTTTGATCTGTTTTCCATTCCTCCTAATTGTGGAGATGATTGAGTGATTCGGTTTCTACAGAAATTGCACCAAAAGGTATACTACAATAGCGAAGAATCTAATAACGCAAGTCGAGTCAAGGGAAACCCTTTTCCCGCATAATAGAATACGCCCTGGTAATGCTCGACTGGTATGACGCTTTGTTTCCAAAGGTAAAACGACTTCTACTCCGAATACAGTAGCACCACTGTATACGAAGCCTCAACGAACGTACTAGGTACGAACTGAACACACACGAAAAATATTCCGGTAACACATTGAAAGAATTCCGGCAACGAGAACAGTGTATGGCTTTGGAGAGCACAACACTGCAGAGAAGAGAAGAGGGGCGAAAATTTCAGCGTAAGGAAATTATGAGGGGAGAGTCTGATATTTATAGGCAGATAAAAACTCTAGGTGGTTACAGAATTCGTGCGTGGGCCCAGGCCCAGCTCGTGGGTTAGGGTGCGAAAAAATCGCAAAACGTGGAGAGGTCCTTGGAGACCAAGTCTGAGGATTCAGATAGTTCTAGAAGGTTCTTGAAGTATTACGAAATGGGCCAAACCCGTAATCGAATGGGTCGATCCAATTCCTATGTTGGGCTTTCGAAATTTTTGGGTCTGCAAAAAGATAGGCGGGCCCCAAAGACCAATTTCCAAATCTGAAGTCGAGCCGGCCGGACGGGCGCGCGCGTGTGGCCCTTTGGAGAGTGTACCCCTAATACATGGTTGAACTTCATTCCTACTTCAATACCTTTAAAGCCTTTAAATGTTTTATAGACTTCTATGTGGGACATGTGACCCTTCACATTCCCATACCTCAAACTCAAGTTGAAACATTCAACTTCATTAATTAATTTCTCACTCACCTTAACTCGGTTTTGAGATATTAAATATACCACGTTCATCTACTCCGCGAGTAGATCGACTATGTCACGTTTAATTATTTTATAATTAACGTTTAGTCCATCTAATTAATTAATTAGACAAGGGTATCAAAACCCAATTAATCCCATATTAATTCCAACAATCCCCCACATGAGTGAAAATCGTGTCTATACAACATCAGCCTCAGTGTTCAGTTCGATTGAGATCTCCGTGAATCCGGAAAGTAGTTTTTGGCTGTGAACTTTCCGTAGCCAAACACCATCGGGTACACCGGCGGCTTAGTGGACGCAGTGCCTTGAACTAATCCTCCATCGTGTATACCTAATCAACAGTGTCAGCACACTTCAATCTCGTCTTCGTAACGTTCTCACGTTTTTGTCTATTTTGGCCATGGACATCCTTTGTGTTCATAAATGTTTGGTCAAAGCGGCCCTCACTTCTCATTTATATAGGTGATCTCCTCTTTATTATCCCGTTATACTCCAGGAATTATTAAGAGTCAAAGACTCAACCTTTACCACATCTTACGGGTTGTTAACACTTGATATAGTGCTGTCAGGAATAGTCATGGTTTTCAAGTGTTGTATCACTAACTTCCACAGTTTCGTTTTCCCATTGAACCAAGTTCTTGGGATCTTCATTCATTATGGTTGGATTTCCACTGGTTTGGTTTTTCTTGTGGGTTTAGACCCATTCCTTCTACCAGCTTATTCAATTGATCTCGGTTTATGCTCTTCGTGAGCGGATCCGCTATATTGTCCTTTGATTTCACATAATCGATGGACATTACTCCAGTTGAGATCAATTCTCTAACGGAGTTGTGTCGACGACGTATGTGTCTCGACTTTCCGTTGTACATGACATTCATAGCTCTGCCAATAGCAGTTTGACTGTCACAGTGTACCGTCACAAAAGGTACTGGTTTGTTCCAACATGGAATGTCTTCCAGAAAGTTACGCAGCCATTCAGCCTCTACACCGGCTAGGTCTAAAGCGATAAATTCTGATTCCATTGTGGAACAGGCAATACACGTTTGTTTCTTGGACCTTCACGACACTGCTCCTCCTCCAATAGTGAATACATATCCACTAGTGGATAACGAGTCTTTAGTATCTATCCAATTTGCATCACTGTATCCTTCGACTACATCTGGATGTCTCGTGTAGTGAAGCACATATTCAAGGGTGTACTTCAAGTATCTTAGGACCCTTTTCAGTGCTTTCCAGTGCTCTTGACTTGGATTGTTCGTGAATTGACTCAGCTTGTTTACCGAACATGCAAGATCAGGGTGTGTACATGTCACGCCCCAAATTTAAAAATAATGACCTTTCAAAATTTAGTTAAAACATCTAATTTTAAACGCGCCAAAATTTGAATTTTAAACTTACAACGATAAAGTAAGGGACGCAACGACTATTACATTTAAATCACGTTAAGCATTGCAACAGAAATTATTAAATAAAATTAAGAAATTCATAAATAACTCATCAAGCAATTATCCATAAGAATAACCATAATTAAATTAAATAAACATGCTTGAAAATAGTCATTTAAATAAATCGTTGTCTCCCATCACCACTCCTCGCCATCCAACTCTTCAACCTGAAATTGTTAATTTGATGGGGGGTGAGCATGCAAGCACACTTAGTGGATCTAAGTCATTCAATACTTTATATTGAAAATAAATAATCAAGTAATCGAAACATAGTAAATAACATTCACATTGCCACATATATACTTTGCCATTGTTACTTTGCCAATAGAGTTTGTGGACCTTCCCAAAGCCAAATAAATGACTAAGGTATTCCTACACGTAGTGAGCACGGCGGGTCGCACCCGAAGACCCGTCGATCCCGGACCCCATTTGGAGCCCCTGGCTATTAGATAACTTTGCCACAAACTTTGCCAATAGAATAACAATAGAAATGAATTCACATAGTAAACAAATAACTCAAACATTTATCTAAAACATTAAATAATGAATAACACTGCAATAGAGCTCTACAAACCACCGTAGAGAATAAAGCAATTAAAACCCACCTCGATAGACGATAGTAGCCACAAATGATATGTGAAAGCCTTGCACGAACTAGTCTTCGTAATTACCGTCGCCTTACATTAATTATCGTGTACGACTAATTAGTATAATATTCGAGAAATAACTAATTGAAACACTTGCGTGGCGATGAATTTTATTATAAATCTAGAGACGAAGTCTCATGGGTAAAAATACCGATGGACTAAAATATAAAATAGAGAATATTGACTACTAGATCCTACTTTTTTTAATTTAAAGCAACCCACTCCTTTGAATTTCTCAAATTGAAATTTAAAGCAACCCACTCCCAAGTTAGAATTGAATTTCCTCTTTTGTCCTTTCACTTTCATTTATTTGATAATTTCTACTTTTTCATTTTTTATTTAGTTTGCAGGAGAAGTGGAGGAAAGGGGCTCCCCGCGCAAGCTTCTGTCAGGGCAAAAGTCCCTCCGGCGACGTCCAATCTGCGGGAAAATCAAGGTCCCGACTCCCGTAGAAGCGAAGCGATGTAGCTGACAACTCCCCCTCCGGCGACGTCAAATCGGCTCTATCTTCCAGGTATGGCCGTCGATTCTCTCCCCTCTTCTCACAATTTGAAATTCAAATTCGTTCAACACCCCTCCCATTGTTCTAATTTCCCCCAAATCTGCGATTTTCGACGATGATGATCGATGGGCAAGCGACGGATCTAGGCTTCCGCCCTAGTCCTATGTACGACGACGACCATGGCGGACTTTATAATTGATCTTGGGACTTTACAAAAAAGGAGGAACAATGCGACGACGACGACCGATGGGCAAGCGACGGATCTAGGGTTTCGATTGGAGGTTTTCAGACACAGAAGTACTTCGAATGTAAGCATCGTTTTCTGCGTGTTTTAGACGATGGGAACTCCAGAGAAGAACACGCAGTTGAATGATGGGAATGATGTTTCAATTCCTCAGGTAAAATAAAATGGTGCTCCTTTTTTTGCTTTCCCCAATTTCTTTTTATCAGCTCCTCCTTTTCTTTTCTAATGCCTTTTATGATCTTATTTTGTTAGAAAGATCACCGAAATTGGGGGAAAATATTATTTCTAATTCAACTTCTTTTTTTGATATCTTGTGGTGCACTGGTGCGTGCGTGCTTGCAGATTGAAAATTTAATTAGTGGGATCGATGTGGATGAAATTAACGATGTGATTGAGTTTCATGTGGGTGCGCTGTCTAAGAAACTGCCTGCTAAATATTTTGAAGATGTTCATAGTTGCATGGCCAAGGGATTGCAATTGAAGTCTTTTCTGGAAATGGGGGAATTGATTTGAGGTAAAATTGGGGATTCTTTTGTGCATTTGTTGATTTTTTTATTTTTTGTTCCTAGATTTGTGGTGTTTGATTTTTTGTTTCTAGATTTGTGGTGTTTGCTTTTGTTTCTATATCTGTACATATGCCAGATAAAAAAAATTGGAACTGACTTAGATTTTGGTGTTTTGGGGGGGGGGAGAGGATGTAGTATTTTTCTTGTTTGTGAAGAACACAAAAAATCACTTTTTGTCTGTTTATGTGATTATACCAGGACTTTTTGTGATCACTATTGTTTCTTGATGTGGTGGTGGTGTGAATGGGTGAGCATTTGAGCCAGCCAGTTTCTGAGGCGATGGGAGGGATGAATGGGACCAGATTACAACATCCACGAGTTCCTCATTTTGTTTGAAATTGTCTATCATATCGTTAGGTGTGCATCTATTATCTAGGTTTTTGCTATATTTTTCTCATAACTGACGTATCTTAATTCGGGCCATCAATAATACTCATGTAGTCATGTGTGAGTGTGTGACTCTAGTTTGTTTTTCTATTTTTCTTTTGGCTCCTTGCAAGTTGCTTCCATCTGCTTGAGTTAAGTTCAAAATGTGATGGCCCTTTTGTTCTGAAATAATAGACACATTCATTTCTACGAGTTTTACTTTCATCTTCATATATTTAGTATCACCACCTGGCTGCTCTAAAGCTAACGCAGCAGATGACCTCGAGATGCAGGTTAGGTTAGCTTCTAATAGATGTGTCACCAAGAACATTCATGAAGCAGGGGATTATGGAGGTTTCCCTGCTGTAAGAATTTCCTCCCAACTAATTTTTCCAATTAAGAAAATTCAGTTAATCAAGGCAGTTGAGCTGAATTATGTTCTCACCAATAGTTCCATTATTGTAAATAATATTTTCTTACAATTGCAGATGCAGGTTAATTAATGGAGAAAGCAAGTCGTTAGTTACTAAAACTAAAATATTTGAACACTAAGTGTTCCAAGGTTGAACACTAAGTGTTGCAAAGTTGAACACTAAGCGTTGCAAAATTGAATATCGAGACAAGTACTCTGACAGAAGAGAGAGTTTCTTTTGTAATTAATTATGCCGGATACACCCCTTCCTTCTTAATATTCAATTCATCCGTAGTTCTGATTTGGAGGAGGCTTTGTCGTGAGTTTTCAACCTAGTATGTAGTTAGAAGGAGATAAATTCAGCTGCTTAAAAGTTCTTATTTCTTGCTTTGATCTCGTACATCGAGCTTTATTTTAATGGATTTAAGGAGATTCTTTTGCAGGTTGCTTCGATTGGTTGTTGATACATTGTTTAACTATGTGAGTGTTACTCTTATCTGTAGTAAAGTGTTAATTTCTATCCCAGAAACTCTGATTTGAAATCGTGATTTATTGGTTTACTTATGCCCTTCACAGTTACCATTATGCCCCTGTTCTTGTGTGTGTTTTCAATTTTTAAGCTTGGATATAAGTATGAGATTTGAGTTTGGTGGAATGTGCCTTAAGCTTAGATGAGTATGTGAAAAAAGATTAAATAGGATTGAGTGTCACTGAGATTCTTTAATTTCTCAGATATTTAATTGGTTTAATGTGTTTAATTTCTAAATAATGGAATTATATATGTATTGAATCCCTTTTTACTTTCACATAGATTTCTGGTTTAATGTTTTTGTAATTTCTGGCTTATAATGTTGTAATTGATTAAATAATTGAAATCGTGTTTTAATCTTCATAATTTTCTAATTCAATTTAGAGTTTAGAGTTTAGTAATTTATGTAAACTCTAAATTTTATTGAGTATTGTGTAAGATACTCATTAGACAAATTCAAAAAATGACACCCTTTGTCCAGATATTTACCCTTTGTGTTTAAATATTTATTCTATGTAATATTCAAATTTAATTTAAATTCATGTTTTAGTAACTTATATAATATTGAATTTTCAATTTAAAAGTTTTAGTAGCTTATGTAATATTCAAACTTATTCTAAATATGTTACCATTTTTTCTCTACACTATGTTTAGTACCATATAAACCTTGAACCTAAATTGAGTTTGAATATTACATAAGTTACTAAAACTTAAATTGTATCATTCATTCATCAAATTTAAATATGTAAATTGAATATCATATAAAGTACTAAAATCTAAATCGAAAATTTAAATATTGCATAAAGTATTAAACTTAAAATGGTATATATGGTACTAAACATAAACTTTAAACCTAAATTGAGTTTGAATATTACATATGTTACTAAAACATAAATTTTAATATTAAATAAGTTACTACAAATTCAAAATTGAATATTACCAAAGTTACTAGTACATTAATTGAAATTGAGTTTTAATCTTCATAATTTTCAAATTCAATTTAGGGTTTAGTAACTTACTCTAAATTGAATTGAGTTTGAATATTACATTTTCTAAAAAATGTAACGAGGGGTATCATGTAAGGTACTCATGAGAAAAATTCAAAATAGGACACCATTTGTTCAGATATTTACCCTTTGTGTTCAAATATTCGTCATATGTAATATTCAAACTCTATTTAAATTTATATTTTAGTAACTTATATAATATTCAAACTCAATCTAAATATGTAACCATTTTTTCTCTACAATATGTTTAATACCATATAAATCTAGAACCTAAATTGAGTCATCATTTACATAAGTTTCTAAAACTTAAATTGAAAACTGAATGTTACATAAATTTAGGGAACATCAATTGAAAATTGAGTTTGAATCTTCCTAAGTATCAATTTCAATTTAGGGTTTAGAGTTTAGTAATTTATGAAAACTCTAAATTGAATTGAGTTTGAATATTACATTTTCTAAACAATGTGTAAGAAAAAATGTAATGAGGGGTATCAAATATTTGTGTTCAAATATTCGTGTTACATAATATTCAAAAGCCATTTCAATTTAAATTTTAGTAACTTATGTAATATTCAATTTTCAATTTAAGTTTTAGTAACTTATGTAATATTCAAATTCAATTTAGATTTAAGGTTTATGTTTGGTATCTTATATATTATTTAAGTTTAATAACTTATGTAATATTCAAATTCAATGTAGGTTTAAGGTTTATGTTTATTACCTTATATACAATTTAAGTTTAGTAACTTATGTAATATTAAAAAAAAACTCAATTTAGATTTAAGATTTATGTTTGGTATACTCCATTTAAGCGGATTAGTTTACTTTCATAGTAATTGCAATGTTTCACGGATTAGTTTATATGTATTTCAATTTAAGTTTAGCAACTTATGTAATATTCCAATTCAATTTAGGTTTAAGATTTATGTTTGATACCTTATATACCATTAAGTTGAGTAACTTATGTAATACAGAGTATTATTCAAATTTAATTTCAATTTAACTTTTAATAATTTATGTAATATTCAAAATTAATTTAAGTTTAAGATTTATGACATTATGTTTAGTACCTTATATACAATTTAAGTTTAACAACTTATGTGATATTCCAATTCAATTTAGGGTTTAGTACCTTATGTTTATCGAATAATAAGAGAATAAAAAAGGAAGTGTGAAAGGTTCTTTGGAACGGAGGAAGTTGCTTTCTCAAAGCCACATCTCAACGTGGAAGAGGAAAATGGAAAATTTGAAATTGCTTTCTCAAAGCCAATTAGAACTGAATTAGAAGTTGAAATTGTTTTCTCAAAGCCAATTAGAACAATTAGAACTGAATTAGAAGTTGAAATTGTTTTCTCAAAGCCAATTAGAACTGAATTAGAACTGAAGCTAATGCATGGAGAACTAGTATTGCATGCTATGTGGAAATTAAGATGAGAATAATAATGATGAATAATAATTTTTTTTTTAACTAGTTTTAGGGGCGTAGTTTATGGAAATCCATGTAAATCAATAAAAAAATATGTATTTCAAATCCTGTCAAATCTATAAAAATTCATATAAATCAATAAAAAAGTCAGTCAAACTCTGCATAGAGTCTATAGATTTTCTAAATCCACGGACTTTTTAAAGTCCAAAAAACTTAATGGTTTCATCAAATGCAAGAGCCATTTTTTTAGTTGAATTGAAATTTGGAAACAACACTACATTTCACCGGCCCCAATGCGAATATAAATTAATAAATTAATAAATAGATAAAACTTTTTGAACTCAAATCAATCATCTTAGACAAAAGAATGGTTCTTGAAATCAAAGCCAGAAGTTTTTCTTCTCCTTCTTCCCAACAACCATTCTCAATCTTTAATCCACCCCCACCAACCCTTTCCTCTTCAAATTCCAGTCAGAAAATAAAAAAAATCAGAAAAATAACTCCTCTAAGACTCTTCACTACCAGAAATTGCAATCGTCGTCAAACATGTTCCAAGTAGTATGTCGTCGCCACCGTCGCCTGAAAATTGCGTCTCTTGACCCCCACCCCAAAGCCCCAAATCTGGTCGTTCTCCGTAGCCCGTATGTCGTCGCCACCGTCTCCGGTGGAAAAGCACCGACGATCAGTGGTGGTACGCTTTTCCGATCGACTGTGCCGCCACGAACGGCCACTTCGATTTTAGTCCAGGAGCTCCTCCGCCTCGACGACAACCACCTCATCTCTGCGGCGAATATTGTGAAGGGAATCAAAAAAAGTTTATAAATGATTTATAAAATAACAAACAATTTAAATGTGGGGTTGAGATGGGAGTTGCCGGAATTATTTTGGGGAAGAAGGTGGGATAACATTGGGAAGTTAAAAAGCAAAAAGTAAGAAAGACACTTGTTTTAATTTTAAAATCTAAATTTACTCAGGGGTATTAACGTCATATCCCCTATTATTTTGGGAGCTCCTGCAGCATTTTTTTGAGTGGGAGTGGGTTGCAATAAGTCGATTGAGATAAACAAAATTCTTAAATCAGAAACCCTAAATCCCCAAATCAAATAATCTAATTTAATAGAATAAATATATTACTACGGAATGATAACAATTAATTAAATCGTATACCTAAACCCAAAAGAATAATCTTGAACTACACTTATGAAAGCAGTATACAAAAAGTTCAAAGCTGTTGGTATTCTTTATTATAAGGCACACTAAACTGATAGGATATTTAAAAAGAATTAAAATGGAAAAAGGTATAAAATGATCGATTTGGCTAGTCTACACACTGTACACACAACATACTAACATTTAGCATTTGTTTCATATGGCATCTGCATAGAAGGGATTAAAGCTATTGTACGAAGGTGTATAGCAAATGGCTGAAATTATTAAATAAATATTATGGTGCGAAATTCCAGAAATCTGAGCAGCTTTGATTTTCTTAAATTAGAATACTACTTTTACATAATAATTGTAATATATGCAGGAGATTCTAAATTCCTAATTCTCATCGTAAGTAGAAATAATCAAACTTAACAAGCTTAATATTAACTAAACAAAATTCTACAACATACATTTGTTTAGAAATTGAATAAAATAAGATGAGAGAAAAATACCAACAACAATGGTGAGAACGAAACTTTAGGGACAAAGAGAACTAAGCAGAGGCGTCCAAAAGAAATTTATCGAGAGGGGAAGATATCAAAACAATGAGTTTTCTGTATTTTTTGATCGGTTGAGAAAGTACAAGAACCATGTGCATAAATAGATTTGGAAATGAGAAAGTGACGAGTCTCTTATGATGGGCTTTGAATTCTACCATTCAATTCTCATTATTATGGAGAGTTAACCGAAATGTGAATGAAATAATATGTTGCGGCAAGAAAATTGGAGAATGCCAAAGGATAAAAATCCAACCAACAAGAAATGTGAAATAAGTTACTGTTTTGAAACATCAGGAGAGAATGAGTAAAGATTCATGAGAGTACAAATTCAGAATCAAACAATTTAGGTTCATGAAATGAATTTGGGTTCTTAACAAGAGTGATACACAAATGTTAACAATATTCAAGAAAGTGAATGTCTTAAACTACGGCAGAAACATATTCATAAATAAAAAAAATAAAAGGAAAGAAGTTATTACTTGGTAAGAGAAAATGATCTGCAGCTTGTAGTGGAATATGCCCTCCTCCTATGTTGTGGCTTTATCAGATTCTTTCAGTAAGAAAAGGATTTTCGAATAGAAGGAAAGCTTTCGCAAGGAGATACAAACTTATTGTGATTTTATAGACAAATAATGTCTGTGTTCTTATGAGGTTGATGAACGGATTTAATTCTTGTAAAGAACTTGAATGTGTGAAGGACGTTACCTTTGCTAAGATGGGGTTACTACAAAAACAATGTGTAACTAACATTGAAATAAATAAGGTTTTTATTTCTATAAAATTTAAAAAGGCAAGAGTTACACATTCTTTTAAACAGTTAGTTTATGGAAAATGATTTTCAGTTTTATTGCCTCACTAAAGGAGTGAGAGTTAGAAATTAATCTGAGGAAGTTACAAGGTTTAATTTTAAACTATGTAGTTAAATAAAAAATTTATTTGATTATAATTTGTTCATAATAATTAATATTAGTAAAATGCAAAGAAAAAAATACGGGTTATTACATTCTACCCCACTTAAAGAAATTTCGTCCTCGAAATTAAGAAACTTACCACGTGATATGAACTCCGGGTATTTTTATAGTACTGTATATATCTCGTTTTCTCGTTCCCACGTGGCTTCATCCTTTCCATGCCGACTCCATTGTACTTTGACGAGGGCCACATCCTTGTTACGTAGTTTGTGAATCTTCCTTTCTAGAATTAATTCGGGGGCCTTTTCATATGTCATATCTTTGTTGATCTACAAAGTTGCACGGTTGATGATGTGACTTGGATCATAAACACACTTCCTCAACATGGATACGTGAAAAACGTTGTGTACCGCAGCAAGTGTTGGAGGTAGAGCAAGTCGATAAGCTAGATCACCAATTCTTTCCAAAATCTCGAAAGGACCAATATACCTTGGTCTAAGCTTCCCTTTGACACCAAATATGATAACTCCCTTCGTAGGTGGGATCTTCAAGTACACCTTCTACTAGGTAACTACTGTCGTTACATTAATAATAATAAAAAAAATAATAATGACAATGTATTACAGATTATTGTAATGAGAGGAATGAGGGTAAAATACATAGCAAAGTAAATTTATGAAGAATTCAGAATTGTGTAACAAAACCACACGCAACCAATTAATTAATAAAAGCATCCATGAAGATAAGAAAAAAAAGATTACCTTTGAAGAAAAACTCAGGGAGAAAAATCAGTATCAAGGAGAGGGGTGAACTGCAATGTTTCCTTTGTTTGACAGAGAAGATTGATGAGAGAATAAACTGATTTTGTATGCGTATGGGAGAGATGATTAGAAAAGAAATGTCCCTTTATTTAAGTTAGATGCCTTTTCATTTCCTCATTAATATGGAGGAGTAACCGAATTAGGGATATGAATGGTAGTTATGGGAGGGTTTTAAAAATAATCAAGAACAATTAAAATATTAATGACTAAATAATAAAATTGTAACGGGGTATTACATTCTACCCCACTTAATAAAATATCGTCATCAAAATTAAGAATCTAACTTTTAGTCGTTGAACTTTGATTCCCGTTGCGACAATAACGAGCGGTGTGATCTGATTGTTTGCATCTAAAGCACTTGTCTTGTCCCATAAGATACTCTCCTTTTTTATTTCTCCCACAAATTACACAAAGTGGCTTGATCGGTATAACTCGAGCATTCGTACCCGTAGCAACATTAAAATCATCTGGTGCGGTGTTACTCTCGAACCTCATTTGCTTGTCTTGATTGTCGTTTCGATTTTGATCTTCCCATTTCCTTTTTCTGAAATTTTCAGTTGGTCCTCGATTGGTGTTCTCGGTTTGTTGGCTCGCAGCAATTCCTCCAGCTCTCGTAACTAAATCGCTAAAAGGCATATCTCCGTGACCCACTAGTATGCTACAAATTTCTGGTCGCAATCCGTTCTTGAACTTTTGAGCTCTCTTACGTTCGGTGTCCACCATATGAGGCGCAAGGCGGGCTAATCGACTGAATTTCCTCTCGTACTGCTCGACGGTTAGTTTTCCTTGTTGAAGTTTGAAGAACCTCGACTCCATTCACTCACGTTAAGTATCGGGGTAAAACCTTTGCATGACAATCTCCTTGAACGTATCCCACGTAGGTGCATCACGTTCCTCTTCCAGACTTGTTCTCTAGTAGCCCTCCCACTAATGATCAGCGTCCTCTACTAATTAAAATTCAGCACATGACACGTGTTGTTGATTCGTACATCTGACAAGTCGAAAAATACGCTCAAGGGCTCGAAACCATTCTTCAACGACGCTAGGCCTGTCTCGTCCATTGAAGGTGGGCGACTTATAGCGACGGAACTTCTCCACGATGCCGGCATTGTTTTGAAAGTTTGGAGCCTAATGGTTGACTTGGTTTTGCGTTGGAGCCTCGTTGTTGACATGGTTCACGTTTTCCGCATGGTTCTAATCCACAACCTAGGAAAGCTCTAGGATATATTATATTTTCACATATCGCGTAAATAATCGTTGCACTAGGTGATCTTGAAAATATAAACTTTGAATAATAAATATAAATGTAACTGAGAATAATAAACTTTGTATATCATTGACCATAACTTTCAACGTAACACAATAGCATGAATATTTTACATGGTGAATCGAAATAGCAAAAAATGAAGTAACACAACTAATTCAACGTGGCATAATAGCATGAGAATTTAGCTTGGTGAATCAAAATAGCAAAATGTAATAACATGTACCTTGAGGAGCTGGATCGGTGAGGTGGTGATGGACGATATAACTTTTTTTTTCTTAAATATTTTGCATTCATAAATATATTTTTAAGATACTCGACTTAAAATGTATAATAATATTGCAAGTCTACAAGAACGTAGACCCGCTTTGATACCACTCTGTCACGCCCCAAATTTAAAAATAATGACCTTTCAAAAAGTAGTTAAAACAGCTAATTTTAAACGCGCCAAAAATTGAATTTTAAACTTACAACGATAAAGTAAGGGACGCAACGACTATTACATTTAAATCACGTTAAGCATTGCAGCGGAAACTGTTAAATAAAATTAAGAAATTCATAAATAACTTGTTTAGGAAGTGGTACTTCAACCTTAGCCAAACACCCCCACACTTTGAGGTATTTGTATGAAGGTTTTCGTTTCCTCCATACTTCATAAGGAGTTTGATCCTTAGTTTTATGTGGTATCTTATTCAGAATGTGGTTAGCCGACAGAATGGCTTCCCCCCACAAGTTCTGAGGTAAACCAGAGCTGATTAACATAGCGTTCATCATCTCTTTTAGTGTTCGGTTTTTCCTTTCCGCAACACCATTAGATTGAGGTGAGTAAGGGGCTGTCGTTTGATGAATTATTCCTGTTTCAACACATAATTGTTCAAACGGAGCTACGTACTCTCCACCTCTATCACTGCAAATTTATTTAATTTGAGTGTCTAATTGATTCTATACTTCATTTAACGTTTAAAAGCTTCTATAGCTTTGTCTTTACTTTTTAAAAGATAAACGTGGCAGAATCTTGTACAATCGTCTATGAAAGTAATAAAATACTTTTTCGCTCCTCTAGTTTGTACAAATTTCAAATCACATACATCCGTGTGAATTAATTCTAGAGGGGCAGTGTTCCTTTCAACAGTTTTAAATGGTAGTTTGGTCATTTTTGCTTCCGTGCAAATTTCACATCGTTTGGATGTATCAACGTTATCAATTTTAAGTAAATCGAGATTTACTAAACGTTTTATGGATTTTAAATTCACATGTCCTAATCTAAAATGCCATAAAGATGAACACTCAACGATATAAGCAGAAGTAGAAGCAATTTGCCTTTGGGGCTTACAACCATTGTGCTTAACTTAAATAAACCATTCTCGAGATAACCCTTCCCGAGAAAGTGACCAAACTTACTTAGAACTATCTTATCAGACTCAAAGACTAGTCTAAATTGACTGCTAACTAGAAGAGACCCCGAAATCATATTCTTCAGGATGTCTGGGACATGCAGCACGTTCTTCAAGGTTAGCTCTTTTCCAGATGTCAGCTTCAGCACCACTGACCCAGTTCCAGCCACTTCAGATGAGGCTTGGTTGCCCATGAACAACTTTCTCCCATCAGTAGGAGAATAGTTGGAGAATGCAGACCTCTCCGAGCAAACGTGACAGGTGGCACCAGTGTTCACAAACCACACATTCTTATTGTCCACCATGTTAACCTCCGTCACCACTGCACACATGTCCAAATCAGTAAGATTCACAGAATCTTGTACTTCCTGCTTGCCTTTTCCCTTGTCGTCACGACGGGGTTGACGACACTCACTGGACTTATGGTTTGGTTTCCCACACCTGTAACAATTTCCAGTGAATTTCTGTTTGGGGTAGGACCCTTCCCCTTCACAAACTTCGTTGTGTTGGCAGCAGACTCGTTGGGACGTTTCCTTTTCTTTGATGGACCCTCTTGTTCCATCAAGTTAGCTTTGGCTTCAATCTGAAGGGCAGGTCCCTTTCCTTCTCTTTTTCTGTTGTCCTCTTCAATTCTCAAACGAACAATCAGATCCTCCAAGCTCATCTGCTTTCGTTTGTGCTTGAGGTAAGACTTGAAATCCTTCAAAGATGAAGGCAATTTCTCGACTACAGTAGCTACCAGAAAAGCATCTGGCAGAACCATGTCTTCAACAGCTATCTTATGGAAATAATCTGCAGTTTCTGGACTTGATCCACTACACATTTGTTATCCTCCATCTTAAAATCATACAGCTGTGCAACGACGAATTTCTTCAGTCGTGCACCTTCAGTTCTGTACTTCTTCTCCAAGGACTCCCACATCTCCTTGGCAGATTTGATGTCACAGTAGACACTATAGAGGGCGTCAGACAGTCCTCCAATTATGTGGTTTCTGCACAGATAATCACCACTTGACCACTGATCATAAAAGATCTGTTCCTGCTGACTCGCATTTGCCTCATGCTGTGTAGGTTTATTTTCAGTCAGAAACCTATCCATTCCAAGCATGGTCAGATAGAACAATATCTTATTATGCCATCTTTTGAATTCAGTCCCTGAGAATTTCTCAGGTCTTTCTCCTTGTACGACCATTGGCCTCGACCTAGGTGTAGAGAAGGGAAACATCTGATCCCCAAAGGGATTCTGGAAAGGAGGAGTTCTTTCAAAGGGATTGCCTCTGTTCCTGACCTTGTCAGCATAGTCGCTGTGTCTTCATAGGGATTTCACACAAGAATTGTGTGAAACTGATCGAGCAAGAGACTTTTCCTTATTGGCATCGTTGCCAACGTTCTCAACAGTGTTTTCAGCACCGTGAACGACCTCTGTATCAGTGGGGTAAACTTCCATGTTATCATTCGATTTCGACATTGCAGTGTATTTTAATTAAGTTCGAAAATTAATTTAATTAATTAAGTCCGAAAAATAGATTAAATTATTCTGTTCTACGATTGTTAGGGAAATTGCACCAAAAGGTATACTCAATATCGAAGAATCTGATAACACAAGTCGAGTCAAGGGAAACCCTTTTTCCCGCAGAACAGAATACGCCCAGGTAGTGCTCGACTGGTATGGCGCTCTGTTCCCAAAGGTAAAACGACTTCTACTCCGAATACAGTAGCACCACTGTATACGAAGCCTCAACGAACGTACTAGGTACGAACTGAACACACATGGAAAATAACACACGGAAAGAATTCCAGCAACGAGAACAGTGTATGGCTTTGGAGAACAGTGTATGGCTGAGAAGAGAAGAGGGGCGAAAATTTTAGCGTAAGGAAATTATGAGGGGAGAGCCTGGTATTTATAGGCAGATAAAAACCCTAAGTGGTTGCAGAATTGTGTGAAACTGATCGAGCCGGAGACTTTTCCTTAGTGGCATCATTGCCAACGTTCTCAGCAATGTTTTCAGCACCGTGAACGACCTCTGTATCAGTGGGGTCAACTTCCATGTTATCATTCGATTTCGACATAGTAGTGTATTTTAATTAAGTCCAAAAATTAATTAATTTAATTAATTAAGTCCGAAAAATAGATTAAATTATTCTGTTCTGCGATTGTTAGGGAAATTGCACCAAAAGGTATACTGCAATATCGAAGAATCTGATAACGCAAGTTGAGTCAAGGGAAACATTTTTCCCGCAGAACAGAATACGCCCATGTAGTGCTCGACTGGTATGACGCTCTGTTTCCAAAGGTAAAACGACTTCTACTCCGAATACAGTAACACCATTGTATACGAAGCCTCAACGAACGTACTAGGTACTAACTGAACACACATGGAAAATATTTCGGCAACACACGGAAATAATTCCGGCAACGAGAACAGTGTATGACTTTGGAGAGCACAACACTGCAGAGAAGAGAAGAGGGGCGAAAATTTTAGCGTAAGGAAATTATGAGGGGAGAGCCTGGTATTTATAGGCAGATAAAAATTTTAGTGTAAGGAAATTATGAGGGGAGAGCCTGGTATTTATAGGCAGATAAAAATCCTAGGTGGTTGCAGAATTCGTGCGTGGGCCCAGGCCCAGCTCGTGGGTTAGGGTGCGAAAAAATCGCAAAACGTGGAGAGGTCCTTGGAGACCAAGTCTGAGGATTCCAGATAGTTCTAGAAGGTTCTTGAAGTATTACGAAATGGGCCAAACCCGTAAGCGAATTGGTCGATCCAATTCCTGTGTTGGGCTTTCGGAGTTTTTGGGTCTGCAAAAAGATAGACGGGCCCCAAAGACCAATTGTCAAATCTGAAGCCGAGCCGGCCGAATGGGCGCGTGTGTATGGCCCTTTGGGGAGTGTACCCCTAATACATGGTTGAACTCCATTCCTACTTCAATACCTTTAAAGCCTTTAAATGTTTTGTAAACTATCTATGTGGGACATGTGACCCTTCACATTCCCACACCTCAAACTCAAGTTGAAACATTCAACTTCATTAATTAATTTCTCACTCACCTTAACTAGGAGTGGCAACGGGGCAGGTCGTGGCCGGTTTATGCCTCCTCCGGCCCCGACCCCGACGGGGAATTTTTGTCTCCGAACCCGACCCGAACTTCGACGGGGAAAATTTTAAAATTCCCATCCCCGCCCCGATCGGTATCGGATTTCCCCGACCCCGATCCGAAAACCGAATTATTTGTTTAATTATTTTTTTCTATTTTAATCATTATTATACCTCCCTAAAAAAATTATTATATTATTAAAAATTAATTATGTTATATAACTATTTATTAAAAAAACATTTAAAAGGAAAAAACATAAATATATATAGACATATGTGCATACATAAATATAAAAAAATATGTATATAATGTATATTGGGGCGGTTTCGGGGCGGGGCGCGGGGCGGGGCGGTGTATATAAATACCGTCCCCGCCCCGTCCCCGATTTAATGCTTTTCGGTTTTTCCCGAAAATCGAACCGAACCCGATAAAGAGACTAAAAAACCGCCACGATCGGGACGGGGGCGGGGCGGATCACCACGGGTTCGGTATAAATCGTCATCCATAACCTTAACTCGGTTTTGAGATATTAAATATACCACGTTCATCTACTCCGCGAGTAGATCGACTATGTCACGTTTAATTATTTTATAATTAACGTTTAGTCCATCTAATTAATTAATTAGACAAGGGTATCAAAACTCAATTAATCCCACACGTTAATTCCAACATAAATTAGATTCGTCGCATTTATAGTTATTTATGGACCGTCTTATATAATTTGTTTACTCACAAATATAACATGTTCCCTTTTTTTAAGGGAGAATTTAGTGTAACAGTCTCATAAGATGTATGAGACAAAAAATACACTTTAGACAACTTTAAATGAAAATTTAACTAATTTGTATAAAAGTCCTCAGCACAAGCCACATATATCCTATAATATATACTTTCACATTAAAATTTTACACAAAAACTTAGATGTAATATTGCATATATGCAATATTGATTAATTAAGTCAATTGGACTAAAAATATTGACTTATTAAGTTAATGGACTAAAAATATATATTATTGGGCCATCATTAATTTATTTGGGTTAATTCTTAATTTATTTGTCATCTGACCCGCTTGTGTTCTAATTTTGACAAGAAAATTTAACCCGTTTATTTTGTCAATTTCTGTAATTTTTTTATCTTTTATTTTATTGTTGAACGCGGGATATTAAATGTAGTAATTCAAATCGTAATATGTAGTAACACACATTATTTTATGTAGTAATAACACAAACTATTTTATATAATAATACAAATTCTTTTATTTAGTAACTCGTTTTTTTCTAGTGTTTTTGTTAATATAGTAACTCACATTATAATACGTAGTAACATATACTATCGCATGTAATAAACACAATAACCATGTTGTAATGCAAATCATTTGATAAAGTGACATATAGTAACAAACGCATATTCAATGTAGTAATTCAAATTGTAGTATGTAGTAACATATAATTTTTTATATAGTAATACAGATTCTTTTATGTAGTATTTTTTTCTAGAATTTTTATTGATTAACTAACTCACATTATAACATATAGTAACATATATTATTGCATGTAGTAATATAAAATAACCTCGATCCATAATAATAATTAAAGAATATTTAAAGAAATAGAAAATATTTAAAGTTTAAGGCCGTCGTAAATTGCAGCGTTCGGCCGCGGCCGCGGCCTCGGGTGGCCGAAAACTGCTCATAGAAGACGACTAAGTACAATTTCTACTAGTAGGTGTATTTATAAAAAAATATTTCTGCTAGTGGGCGTATTTATAAAAAACATGGGTGTGAATTGAACTGTCAGTGGCTGTATTTATAAAAAATGTGGGTTGAACTGTCACTGGTGTCTTTATAAAGAATGTGAGTGTGAATGACTGAAATGCAATATTTCACAAAAGACTAGTCCAAAATTTTATTATTCTTATTTTTTTTAATTGTTCAATTTTATTATTTTTAAAAAGGTTTAGTCTAATATACACTTGAGTTCATGTTGTACACCAATTTTTTTTTATTATTATTATTATAAAAATAATTACATGACCTATAAAATAGCCTATTTTTTTTTCATTTTATTTCATTTTTTGCTTTTTTTTGTTTCTTTTTTTTTAATTTTTTTTTATTTTTTTACCATTTTTTTTTTTTTTTACTTAAAAATATACACATTCTCCATTTAAATTAAATTTTTAAGAAAAATTTTTATTCAATAAAAAGTGCAACACAAAATTACTAAAAAATATAAGTCGATATAACAAAAAAGTGCAACAACATACGGAGTATTTACTAAAAGTATAAGTTAGTATAACTAAAAGTGAAATACAATATTTCTAAAATTTGCAAGTCGATATTACTGAAAAGAGCATCACAATATTAATGAAAAGTGTAAGAGTTTATAACTGAATGCAACAAATATTTTTACTGAAAAGTGCAACACAATATTACTAAAAAGTGTAAGTCACTATAAATAAAAATATTATTATACAGTTTAATAATTGAAAAGTGCAACACCATTTTACCAAAAAGTGTAAGTCATGAAAAAGTGCAAGTTAGTACAACTAAAAAGTGCAACATGGACTAGAGTGCACAACATGCACTCGAGTCCATAGCAGACCAACCCTTTTAAAAATAATATCATTCACACTATTTTATATTCACCCTCTAAATATTATTTATTTACTTAAATTGTCATTCACAAAGTAAACTCCACAATATCTCATTATAAATACAACATATTGTGTTTACCTTTTATATAAGTTAATTAATATTTATTAATACTCGTGCTGAAAAGGTTAGTACTTCCTCAGTCCAATATTATTATTACACTTTTTTTTTAATTGTGTAATTTTATTATGTTTATTAATTTTTTAAAAATAATATTATATTTATTAATTTTTTAAAAATAATATTATATTATTCACTCTTTTATTTTCACCATATTTATCCATATTCTCATTCACTAAATAAATGGTACCTATAACACTCCAATCATACACCAAATATATGCACTTTATAAATAAACTACTCTCTTTGTCCACAAACAATATGTTAAAACTTTTGGATACATGTTTTAAGAAAAAATAGATAAAATAATAGTGCATAAGTTTGTTTTGAAGTAAAAATAAAGGGATTATTTTTATAGAAGAAAATGATCACACTTTTAGTGGATGGACAAATAAGAAAATTGAACACGCTTTTGATGGATAAATGGAGTAATTAATAATTCATTCGTCCAGTAAAAATTACCCAACTTTTTTTTTTAGTACGTTCCAATAGAAGTCACTCATTCAACTTTTAATAAACTACCTTCCTTTTCTCTCATATTATTATATTATTCCCTTTTCAATCATGTCACCTCCAATACATTTTTTACTAGATTAGCTGCCTGTGCATTACACAAAATGTTTATAAATTAATTATTAATTTATAATATATTATATATTTAAATAATTTAAAAAAAAATCGAGAAACAGAACAAAATGAGATAAATCCAAGCTATCAAAATTATTTTTCAAATTTCTTAAATTATTCAAACTCCCAAAATTATTCAAATTTTCAACTCTTGTAATTTAATTTTATTATTGAGATGGTAGTTTATTCTAATTGTATAATAAAATTTTATTATAATTTATAAATTATTAATCTTAAATAAGTACTCCATTGGTCTATTTCAGTAAAATTTTGCTCACTTCTTTTTATACATGTTTTTAAAAAAATTATATTTTAATTATAAAAAAATATATGTGGGATACTGACTAAACAATAGTGTTGGTACATACAAGAAAAAATACTCAAAAGTTAACTATTTAAATAGAATAACATATACTTTATGGATTTAAAAATCTGTTTTGAGTGGAGGGAGTAATAAATTTTTTATCTCTTTTAAATATAATAAAAATTGATAATAAATAATATATAATTAAAAAATAAAGTAATATGGTATGTACATGAGGGATAGAGAAATAAATTACTCCGTATTTATTAAAAGAGCGGGGCGTGGAGGGGTTTGACCCGGAAATGAAAAGATTCCAACTTGGACAAGAGAATTAACTCCCATGTCAGAAAATTCACCAACTCCAACTTCAATTTCTCTGTTATGTTAATGAAAACCCTAACTCCCAACACTCTAATTCTTCTACACACTCGCTCAAATCAACACCAATTCTTCTGTGGGTTTACATTTTTGCATTTCTTCATGTAGTTTGTGGTTAATTAGGGTTCCTGAAATAATAGTAATGGATGTACACCCTCTCACTCTGCTCATTCCTTTCCTCCTGCTTTCCCTTTCTCTCGGGGCTTCTAATTCGGTTAGTTTCTTCACTAAATTCAATCTCCCTCAAAGTTGTTTCCATTGATTAACTGTGTGTAATTTTGTTTTTAGGGCTTTAATGAGTCGCTTGACGCCTCTGTTATGGTGCCTTCTTTGAATCACACTCACACCAAAGGTTAGTCAATCTTACAAATTCAACTCCAATTATGCTCAAAAATAATACTCTACTAGGAAATAGAAACAATTTGTTCATCTACTACTGATCTACTACTTTTTAAGTGTGATAGATACAATGAATCAGAGTGTTTTTATAATTAATATCTGGGAAACTTAAAAATGCCACTCCAAGAAAAATCTACAGAGAAGGTGAATTAAATATCTTTGGCAGTTTTCTGTCTTCTACTTAAGAAGCAGAGCATTTGTGTGAATTAAGTTAACATTGATAAAACCATGAAATGTTTCTCTGTTTTTATGCTTCTTGATGTATAAGGGAATGCAGTTAAATTAGATTCCTTTGGTCATTGTTTTCATGTATAAATAATTGACATTTGTCTCCTAGTTAGAGATGCTCGATTAGTTAATGCTTCTTTTACTGGGATCCAAATTACGCTGCAACTGATTAGTCAGCGGAATGAAAATGTTTGTCGTCTAGTTGAGAAGCGGAGCACGCAATGAATTAAATTAACATAGTTAAACTGTGAAAAAAATGTTTCTGTTATATGTTTCTTGATATAAAAATAAATGTAGGTAGATATTAGACTCTATTTTTGGTCTTTTTTTTTCTGTGTGGAAATAATTGACATCTTTGTTCTACTTAGAGTTAATTAGTCAATGTTTCTTCTCTGTATTTTGCTTGCTGATACATAAATAAATGCAGTAACAAATTATATCCATGTAAAAATAATTGACATGTTTTTTTATTACTTAGAGATCCTGAACTAGTCAATCTAAAAAACAGTATAAATAAATACTTTGTCACTTCCATTAGCCAAAACAACAAATCTTTTAACTGTAATTATTTATATAATTTAACAAATGATAATCCAAAAAATTAATACAAACTCAATACAACATTGTAAAATAAATTATTAACTTTAAATTTAAAGAGTTTATCTCAACATCCTCAAATATTTGTTCTTTTAATGAAAATTTAATGTTATATAGCAAACGCTAAACCCAAAAAGGAAATAAAAGAGGCAAAAAATGAATATATCAAGTTGGGGTACAACAAAAGAAGGAAAGCAAACAAAAACAGAAAAAAAATACTTGAATAACAAAAGAAAATATTAGAGCGACAATGATATTTTTGATTACTATTAATTCACTGCACGCTGAACTACATAAGTTCTTTTTTTTTTTGGAAAATAATGTAAACTTACTAATACAACCTTAGAAAATTTTAAAACTTCGGGTAGCCCAATGGCCTCCCCTGCCACCTAGCTGGCTCCGTCTATGCTTTCAATGTACTTTTGTTATAAATAAGGAGGATATATACTATATTGAGCTCGTCTTGAAGTTCTATGCTTGTCGATTATTTCACATTTGAAAATTAATTATATTGTCAATCGCTCCCTCTTTCACTGAGTAACATGTTCGTGTTGTTTTCACAGTATGCCCTTCTGGTTGGACTAGCAACGCTAATAACACTTCGTGCTTTAAATATACTGCAAGCAATGAATCATGGGACGAGTCTGAGAAAAAATGCAGATCTTCTGATGGGCATCTGGCATCAGTTACATCATTGCAAGAACTAATTGAGCTTCAAAAATATTGTGGGGACTATTCCAATGGGTGTTGGGTTGGTGGGAGAGTAATCGATGGACAATGGAGGTGGTCTGATAATACATCTTATTGGAATGCATCTATTAGGGCCAGCTTGCCAATTCAATCAGGTTGCACCAACCAGTCTTGCTTGAACAGTAATTTAACTGGATTGTGCACATTGATGATTAATGGAAGTACATTTCTTGAGGCCCAAGGATGCAATATGTCACATGCATTCTTATGCATGCGCTATATGGGTATGTGATTCTTCTATAAACTCATTGGAACACTTGATGTTTGTTTTGGGTTTTAAGTGGTTTTTAAAAAACCAGGTTTTGAAATCTAGAGGATTTTAATGTGTGTTTGCTTTGGGATTTTGAGTAGGATGAGATTTAATTTTATGTCAAATCAATGTGTATGATGGATTATATTCTTGTTGGGTGTGATTGTAATGATTGAATGATGTGGGCTATCATTTAAACATATTAAAGTGTAAGGAGAGAGAATTGATGGCATCGGAAAGTGTGATAATAAGTTTATGGGGTTTGCAGTGGTGGTTTTATAAAACCGAATTTCAAATACTGAAGTAAAACCGGCTTTAGATTTGTAAATCCAAAACCTTGTTTTAAAAACCCAAAACAAACATCACGTATTATTTGCTTCTCTAGAATCTATTGTTCGAAACCCCTCGTTTAGTTCTCTTGCAATTCTTCTACGAGGCTAAACTATTAATCTTTTACGTCGTATTTCAGAAAACAAATGTCATGGCATGCACTGCAACAAGGAATACCTTATCATTCTCTCAGTTGTGAGTGGTCTGATCTTTTGCACTACGCTGGCTGTTGTACTATGGCTTCTTGTGTATAAACGTATTAAAAGGCGTAAAAGATCTCGCAGACAGTCGAATCCATCAGAATTGGCATTAGTTCCTCCATCATGGAAAGTTTTTACACGTGAGGAACTAAAATCAATTACAAAGAATTTTAGTGAAGGAAACCGTCTTCTTGGTGATGCAAAAACAGGAGGTACATATAGTGGACTTCTACCAGATGGGTCGAGGTTGGCAGTGAAAAGGTTAAAAAGATCTAGTTTTCAGAGGAAAAAGGAGTTCTATTCTGAGATAGGAAGGATCGCAAGATTGCATCATCCAAACTTAGTGGCTGTTAAAGGATGCTGTTATGGCCATGGTGATCGTTATATTGTGTATGAGTTCATTGCAAATGGACCTTTAGATAGATGGTTACATCATATTCCTAGAGGGGGTAGGACATTGGATTGGGCCATGAGAATGAAAGTTGCTACAACTCTTGCTCAAGGAATTGCGTAAGTCAATAGTTGCTTTTCAAAACTTTTGAACCCGCTATACATTATTGAGCTTTTATCTTCTCTTTCATAAGGTAAAATATTTTATAACTCTTACGTAAGAGTAAATGACACGTTTGGGTTTTCACACATATTAAGAAACTCATTTAATACTCGTGATTATTTGTATAAAACGACTAATCTGCCCTCTTACATGTTATTTATTGTTCATTTATCCACCTATCACAAAAATCAGGAAAGGGCCAAAGTTGAAAAAATACCACTTAATGTCTCTTGGAAAACCAAAAGCGACCAATATTTTGAACATTTTTTTTCTCTAAAGTGACAGTTAAAGTGGAACGGATGGAGTTTTTTATATTGTCTGCCGTTTTGCTTCTCTTCACAGTTTTATGTTGCTCCGTAAAATTTATTCATCAGTAAGCTGCCAAAAGTAACATAAAATCTCTCTATTTCCTTTCTAAAGTTTTTGAGTAGTGCTCCACCAGTAGTCGTATTGAGTATAATGTCCTGTACTTTTTAAAGTTGGTTAATAATGCTACCTTTCTCGTCTTACTTAATAGGTTCCTCCATGACAAGGTTAAGCCACAGGTGGTCCACCGTGATATTCGTGCTAGCAACGTACTTCTCGATGAGGACTGTGGGGCCCATCTAATGGGGGTCGGTCTCTCAAAGTTTGTCCCGTGGGAGGTAATGCAAGAAAGGAGGGTAATGGCTGGAGGCACTCATGGATACCTTGCTCCAGAATTTGTCTACAGAAACGAGCTTACGACCAAGAGTGATGTATACAGCTTCGGGGTTCTTTTGCTGGAGATTGTTAGCGGTCGTAGACCTGCACAAGCTGTTGATTCTGTAGGATGGCAAAGTATATTTGAGTGGGCTACACCTCTCGTGCAATCTCATCGATATGTAGAGCTCTTGGATCCTCTGATATCGTCGTCTTCTACCTCTGTGATTCCTGAAGCTGGAACAATCCAGAAGGTTGTGGATCTCGTTTACTCGTGTACACAGCACGTGCCGTCTATGCGCCCCAGAATGTCGCATGTTGTCCACCAGTTACAGCAGTTAGCACAGCCACCTTCTTTGAAGTAAGCTCAATTCTTAATAATAATTAAGTCCCAAGTTGACTAAGCTGTTTGATTTTAAGTCAGTTTTATGACCTGTTGTGTTCATAGGAACTTAGACTGATCTGTGTGTCTACTATAATGGGCAATGATAAATTGATGAATCAGTTCCAGTGATTTCATGTAGGAGTTTTGTCATTGATAGGGAGTTTAGTACGCTGATGTTGTTAATTTGTGACAATTTTCTATCACTTTGTGTAACAGGTTGTATTATGTTTGTGTATTAATATTGAGTCTAATTAAAAAAAAATGCAATCATATGGATTTGAACAATGCACTAATGTTTACTAATTAAAAAATATTTACGTATTTGTTTATTAATTCAATACTTTAGTGTTTTAAAAAAAATATATGTAAATGATTTTTTAGGTGTACGATAAACTACAATTTTAATTATATGATAAATTACTTTTAAAAATTCAATGTATTTGAAAATAAAACTTAGAAATATATACTACTCCGTATGTAGTTTGTACCTATATTTGAATAGATCCGGGGAGTATAGTTATAATTAAGTTGTAGAAATCGAAAATCGCTAGTCGAACATTTTCTAACCACCTAGGGGAACCCATTTTTTAATTAAAAAAAAAAAAGGAGAAATATTAACACTAAGATTCTTAATAAAAATCCGATTTACATTTGTTTTGTATATTGTATGATACGACGTTGTTTCAGTTTTTTAAATTTAAAAAAATAAATTAAAAAAATGCATGGTATCCGATGGAATTTTATGTTAATCGGGCCATATAATCGGTTGGGACACTAGGCGGCGCCTAGACCCGATGTTTGCATAACTGGTTATAACTAATATACACCTAATGCATTCTGTTGTAAAGCTAATTTTTACATAAATATATACTCCTATGTTGTTCATAATTTATAGCATATGTTGTAGTAACTGTGACAATTTCATCATCTGAATGAATATCTAACAAGATTGCTTCAAAGGCCAAACCTCACATTGTTGATTTTTCCTTCGGAAACATTGTCCTAAAAACTGGAAATTTAACAATACTTCTACAATCAAATGAAGTTGAGACTGGAAATATGTACATTCTCTCATTTCTTGAAGATCAACTGTTGCCAACTTTCCACCATTGACAACCAATCAATCACTCTGAGGATCTTCAAACTTAAATAATTACACAAGAGTCTCCAAAAATGTCATAATAGCCATGCCAGCAGCCCATACATCATCGTCTAATACATGCTCCGCTGGGGAATGACTCACACCACCACGACAACGCACAAATAACATTGCGACCTATCAGACAGTAGCACACAATCAAACAATATGATCAAAGTATACAGCTAAAGAGGGTTGATTGCACGAAACTCCTCTGTCCCCTTGTGGTTTGAAAATTGTACGAAACCCCCTATGATTTATTAAATAAAGCCAACTCTCCCTTTTTTTCAGAATCGAGTTAAACGGTTTTATCTATTTCCTCTATTTTCCGTATCTTGTTTTTCCAAATATGAAGGACATAATGGAAATAGAAAAAATTGTTAACTCATTTCTGGAAGAAAAAAAAGAGTTAGTTTTATTTAATAAACCACAGAGAATTTTGTGCAACTTTCAAATCACCAGGAGATATTGGCGCAACATTTCCAAACCACGAGGATTAACCTCATCTTAAAACAACAGCCATAAGTTAGAAAGAAGCACCTTAGTGAGATGAGACATGGCCATTGCATCATGTCCTGCTCCACTCATCAATACAGGCACGTTATCTGGATCTTCTCCGCTTATCCTTTTAGCAGCAGCATAGGCTGCAGATTTAAGCTTCGAACTCAATTCAGGGTCGCAACCTATTGCACTAGCATCGTGCTGAAATGATCCAGACTTTGAATTAGGAACAAGTGTTACTTCTGGGCACAAATATCGAAACATTTGAGGTAAATCTCACACCTTCCGCTCAATAAGACACAGAACTGAACGATCATCACATATGTGATGCATTTTGTTTGACATTTCATAAATAATTGCTTCTCTTCCTAGATCATCCATTGCACGTATGTCAACCGTGAAGATTACCTATGTAGAATAAAAAGATGATTTAAACACACCATCCATATAGAGATTAACAGGTCTGAGTTTGTCAATTACTTGCCTGCCCAGGAATAACATTACTTGCACTTGGCCAAGTTGATATTTCACCAACAGTACAAACAAGAGATCCAGCAAGAGATTGTACTGCTGATGCAGTGCAATGACCATCATAGGATAAATAGTCCTGGGGTCGTTTACAAAGACTTTCGAGTGATACAATCAGTTCTGCAGCTGCAGCCATAGGATCCCGTCTCATTTTCATGGGGACTGTGCCAGCATGCCCTTGTGTACCTTTCACTGTCACCTGCAAAATCATTAACCTTTCCATTGCATTAAGCTGAAGAAACACATGTCCAATTACAATATGGTTTTCAAAAATATGTTGCCTAAGTTATTCTAGTGGGCTGATATGGATTTCTTAGCTAATATTAGCCTAAAGAATCTTAACTTTTGAAACCAGAAGATGAAGCACAATGCTATATTATTAATGATCATCTTCACATAAGTGCCTCTTACTATCTTATTAAATATAGAGATTTATATAATAAACAAAAAATCGTGTCACTGACTCACTGAAGCAGATAAGGAATATATCTTTGAGAAGGGAAAATTACCCGTAACCGAGTCTGCCCTGCAATGCCTTTCACCAAACCAAGAGGAAGCCCTGCAGTCTCAAGCACAGGCCCTTGTTCAATGTGAACCTGGGATGCCAAAGATATATCAGCAACCATAACTTATACTCTTTACTCTTCTTAAGTTTTGCATTAGTGTATCATTCTTTCGTTATGTTGCTTGTTTACCTCAACATAACCATACACAGAGTCAGGGTCATATTTGAGCTGAAAAAGATTATCCTCGGTTATTTCAATAGAGTTCCTTCTCAAAGCGCCCTGCACTGTTACACCACTGAAATATATATATTTATGGTTAGAGTCTTAGAGACCTATGAATTACAATAGTTGAATAGAATTTCTTCAGTTAGTTATGCAGACCTTTTATCGTGCACTTGCAATGTTGACACAGGCATCACGCCAGCAATTGCTGCGCTTCCTAAGAAAGTAGTTTGAAACCTTACTCCTTCCTCATCACTGAATGCAATAACCTGCCAGTATTAATAGCCAAAATAATCAACACACACACCAGAAAAAAAAATTAAAACCATCTCGGCTCTTTTTTCTCTTCAAAACTGCTGCTTAAATGTGAACAGATAACTGCCTGTGCATCGAATAACACTTTCATCAACAAACACATTTGAGTGATAGAGCTAGAGGAAGTGTTATTACCTCCACAGGCCGTTTAAGTTTTTCGAGCATTCCTCTGATTTTTAACACCTTCAATGCAGAAATTGCAGTAACAATTCCCAGCGCCCCATCAAACATTCCAGCATCAATTACAGTATCCTGCATGAGGCAACCAACAAGTAAAACTTAAAAAAAATTCAGACATTAATGAAACGGCTTGTACAAGAACAACATTTAATATATCGAAGTAAAGAATATGGTTGCTTCACCAAATGAGAGCCGATTAACAGAGCTTTCTCACTTGGATTTAACCCTCCGTGTCGACCATGCACATTTCCCATTTGATCCACCCACCTAGAAAAAGGGAAGTGTTAATTTTTATTTTTTTTTCATTTCATTTTCTTATTTGGGGGTGAAGAGTAAAAAATGTGTAAGGTTTCAGACATCTTACGTCTGCAATCCCGCATCTTCCATCCATCTCCGGATAAGGTTTCCTGCTCGGACAGAAGCCGGAGACTGGAAAGTCCTCTCAAGAAAGTTTTCTGAATCACTCACCTGCAAAGCCAAAGTAACTTGAGACAAAACACATCTTTTGTGACTGTATTCAAGCATTATGGAAGTAACATTATCACAATAGTTCCTCAATCAGACATAGGGAGAAAAAATCACAAAGAGACAGATCCTTAAACTAAAAACACAACCACAGATGAAGAAAAAGTGTGAAATGAAATATTCAGATCACATAATAACTTTATTCAGTTGCTTTATGTAAGAAGTGAAGTTCAAATTTGTACCTTTCCAAGCTCAAAAAGTCTTGCCACTGCCTCATCCTTTAGTATTTCCGGATGCCAAGAGTTTGTAGCTTCTGTAAATTCAACACATAATGAGCTTACTAAGTTGAAGAAATACCAGAAGAAAGTTCATGTTGGTATGATTCTATACAACAGTCAAAACAGAAACAGAAAATGATACTCTGATTGACATTAAACCTATTCAAACACATCAAATTCAAAATTTAGCAATTATTACCGTCTTCAATTAAACAACAAAATCAGCTACCAACAGAGAATGGAAATACTTTAGACCATCAATCATTGTACTACGAATGACAATGACAAGAAATAAATAAATATTCTCATTAATACATTATTAATATATATATGCATATCATAGAATCAACAGAGCACACACATATATATATACCTAACCTAAATTTCAAGTTTTATGTTAAACAAATCCAGAAAGGCGTCCTCAATCCAGGAATCTCATCTTAGTTAAGCAGATTTACTCCACTAATATTTTTTAATCGAGTAAATAAATCCGTTTGATAAGAGCAGCAACTAGAAGGTCGCTTGGCGGAGAGTAAATAAATCCGTTTGGCATTGATGGAAGCAAAAAATTACCAGAGGATTCGTTAATGGCGGCGAAGGCATGCGGAGAAGCGAGTAGTAGTAAGAAGAGCGAGAGAGGAATAGGCATGAGGGAGATTGGCGTATGGCATTGCAGGGGAGAGGCCATGGATAAAGGCAAGGTGACGGGTTTCGCGGAAGGAGCAAATTTGGGCACGGAAGGTGAAGTTTTGTGGTTATGGCGGCCATTCAATGTGGGTTGCTCGTGAGTTTGTGAATCTCTCTGGATACTGGGGACCACCTTCACTTTGTTTTTTTCTGATTTTTATTTCTTCATTTTTTTATATTTGCTTTTGATCTCCTTTTTTTTATTAGCCATATTATACTCCACTAGATAATGTTTTTGAATTACGATTTCATGTTGTATTTCAGTGTGTTATTTCTATTTTATTATTATCTTAAATATAGTTACGTGTGCACTCAATTACGATTTAAAAATGGATGGAATATTGGATGAAAATGAGAATCTTAATTTTATTAAAGGGATTATATTTTTTTTTAGTCTATTAAGTTACCACATTTTTTAATTTAGTCCACTACATTACTATTTTTTGAATTTAGTCCATTAAATTTTAATTTATTTTAATTTTGATCCAGTTATCTGCTATCATATTTAACATATCATTTTTTAAAATACACCACACACCTCAAATGTTAAACACACCACATTAAAATTTAAAAATATTTTTTTATTATTATACACACCTCAATTCTTTCGTATTTAATAAATTGCCAAAAATAATTAAATTAAAAAAATAAGAATTAAAATTAATATGAAAAATATAAAAAAAAAACCTATAAAAAAAATTGTCTAAATCTTTAAGAACATGTTTGTTTTGGGATTATGTAGGATGGGGAAGATGAGGATGGGAATGGGGAAATCCTAGATGGAGAAATCCTGATAAATAGTGATTGTGTGTGTTTGTTTTGAGATGTTGAGTAGGATATGATGTAACTTTATGTCAAATCAATTGTGTAAGATTGTGTGATGTTGTATTATATAATATAATTTTATGTCAAATCAATTAATAAAAGTGAGTGATGTTGTATTATTATAATAGTAGAATATATAAATATTTTTAGGGGTGGATGGAAATGGATGTGAAATTCCGAATTAGAACAAGATGGGGACATTACGTCCCACATTCGGACGTGTGAGTCCCAAAACAAACATGCCCTAAAAATTAAACAAAGCTAAAAAAAAAAATTAATTAATTTAATTAGTTTTGAAGATTTTGTTGATTTTCTACTATTTTTAAATTTTATTTTAGCCTTATTGTCAACATTTTTATAAAAGTTAGAATGCAAATAAAACATTAGAGTTTTAAATTTTTTATTTTATTTTTCTTTTAAATATTTTTTTTATATTACATATATCCCATAAATATTATTATATACACTCCATATGTTAACAAAAAAAAATTCAAAAAACAATTAAAGTTAAATAAAATTATAAAAATATTTAATAAATTGTCAAAAATAATTTTATTAAAAAAAAGTAAGAATTCAAATTTATATGAAAAATATTAATAAAACCTATAAAAATACCTAAATCTTCAAAATTTTAATAAAGCTCAAAATATAATTAATTTAATTAATTTTGAAAATTTAATTGATTTTTTAATATTTTTAAAGATTTCTGTTTTTATTTAATTTAATAATTTTTTCAGATTGAGTTGATTTTTTTTAATTTATTAAAAATCTTCAAAAAAAAAAAAAAAGTAAAAAATCAACTAAATTTTTTAAACTAATTAAATTAATTAATTTTTTTAGCTTTATTTAATTTTTGAAGATTTATGCGATTTTTTATAGGTTTTATTTATATTTTTTTGAATTCTTACTTTTTTAATTTAATTATTTTTGACAATTTACTAAATAGGAAAGAGTTGGTGTGTGTATGGTAATAAAAATGAATTTTAAATTTTAGTGTGGTATGTTTAACATTTGGGGTGTGTATAACATTTTATGGGGTGTGTTTTAAAAATTGACCTGTTAAACTTGTTATAGCAGATAATTGGACTAAAATTAAAATAAATCGAAATTTAATGGACTAAATTCAAAAAGTGATAATGTGATGGACTAAATTAAAAAATTTGGTAACTTAATGGAATGAAAATATATAATCCCTTTAATAAATCTCAAGAAAGATGTCATGTTTGTTTGATATGCATTTTCTATACTGTATTTTAAATACAAATCTACTTATAATCAAATACAATGTTATACATCAATTAAAATTAGTGTTACATTATATTTATATGTAATTGTTTAATATTCCATCCGTTTCATAAAGTTTATCGCTTTTAATCATTATTTTTATTTTAAAAGGTTTGTTGTTTTTCCTATTTATACTAGAGAGTTTTCTAAACTGCCCTTATGTAATTACTACAATATCACTTTTAATTGGAAACATATTAATGATTCATTTTCTCTCACTTTAATTTCTTTCAAAATGTAAAAATGTCATATAAAGAAAAGGTCAAAAAGGGAAAAAGAAAAATTAATTAGGAATAAATGTGTCAAAGAAATATGTTCCTTAATTAGTTTGAGATTGATAGTTCAGGTTTGAATATCTCTCAATTTAAATATTAATTCACTTTTATAATACATTTACACACTTATTCTTATAAAATTACATCACTTTTTTTTTTCTTTTTAATTACTCATTATGTCTCTTATTATTTTTCTATTCACTAATTAAATATTATAACATCACTTTATATTTGACATACAACTATATCCACCATTCTATTTCCACCCCTACTTTGTAATCTTTATTCAAACACAATTAATATTCATAATTAACATCAATACACTTTTTTCAATCTCAATCAAATCTACAACAATCTCTAATCAAATACCACCTTATTATTTTAATAAAAAGTTACTTAATAAATATAATTAAATATATTGGATCTCTCTTTTGTATATACTTATTATTATTAACAAATCAACTACTATATATTTGGCACATCTCATTTGTTGATTTCACCATTATGAGTTTTGGACAAGTTTTTTATTCATTAATTTTCAACAATATTGAAATAAGAAATAAAATTTTAAAAAATGAGATAAAATAAATTTACAAATTCAATATTACACATAGTCCATTATATTTATGTTTGTATTTGTATTATTTTATTATTTAAATTTTAAATGTATTTTGTATTTAACTCTTAATTTAATTTCAATATCAAATTGAAGAAGAATAGCCAAAAATGTGATGCAGTGAATATGAGCGGCAACAAGGTAGACAAATTAAAGAGTACGGAGTACTAAGCAATTCCAATATGTGTTGCACACAAATTGGTAAGAAAAAAAACTTGTTAATTATTGACTCAGTTCGTCAAGAATGACTACGTCTAGGGAGCACTATCAAGTTAAGAGATCTACTATTTGATGTGATTAAGGTTACAATGAATAAGTAAAGTAATTTATACTAAAAGAAGCAGACTGCAGCCCTAAAAGCTCATCAAATTTGAAAATTGGTTAAAATACCCAAAAAAAAAAAAAAAAAATTTACCCTGCCCCTGAGCCCTCACCAACTCAATATTGGCAATTTGGAGATTGTGGGACATCTCAACAGAAAGCTGCTTCGTGTCCTAAACCAATCATTTTTAACTCATAAGCATTTATAAGGCACATTCTCAACATACTCAACTTCTCAATTCTCCCAACTAATCTATTGAGTGGAAATTATTCTCTCTCTTCAAAACTTCTCTCTCACATTGAAGTTTTGTTATCCTAAAAGTTCTTGAACTTTTTGCCACCGCTTCAGATCCCACTCCTATCATCATTAGCCTTGTTTCTTGTGTTTGGTTAATCTACTTTTACACTTAATCGAAGTATTGGTTTCCTCCCCAGAATCGTAATCATTTGCTTGGAAAGATTTTGTGCAGGTGTGTGTGAGCTACGCGTGTGCCGACTGGGGGTGACGATTCGTGTGGCTATTGCCTTGGAGAGAAATGATGAAGGCCTTCGTTCGGATTGGGCGAATTTTCTACGGGGGGTTTTTGTCTCAGCCTCTTTTTCATTTGAGTGGTTTTGGGGGAATGGGCGCTGCGGTTTTGGGCGGTTTGAGGAATATTGGGGGCGCTTCACTAGCTATTTATTGGCCTCCATTTTCTCTTTTACTCCCATCATTCTTCTTTGTTCTGTGTGATTCTTTCCCACATACTTGGTTTGTTTCAATGGCGGCCGAACTTAATGCTATGATGGAAGGCTTTCGTATTTCTAGCAAAGAAACGACTCATATTGTTGCTAGGCGTGATGAGCTTGCCATTCCCAAAAATACCATTGCCCTGAGGTTTGTGGCTAAACGACCCATCAGTCCGATTGAACTTAAGGATCTCCTTGTCCGGTCTTGGCGAGTGCGATCCTCTCTGAAGGTTGTTGGAGTTGGGGAGGGGCTTTTTTTGGTGACTTTTGGAGCTGCTGCTGAAATGATGGGGGTGCTTGACGGACAGCCATGGAACCTTCACCGCTCCCTTCTTGCTATGAAGTTATTGCATGGGGGTGAAAAGCTTGCCCAACTACAGCTTTGTCTTGTTCCCTTCTGGGTACAAGTTCATGGACTCCAGCTCTTTGCAATGAGCAAAATCCTAGGTATGAAGATTGGTAGCATCATTGGGGAAGTATTGGAGGTAGATGCAAAAGAAGGAGATGTAGCGTGGGGCGAATGTTTGCGCATTCGTGTGTTGATGGATGTTTCGAAACCATTGTGTAGATTTTTCTACATTACGGTGGAGGAGGATCCCATCACAGCTGTGTTTCGATATGAGCGTCTTTCAGGTTTTTGTTTATTGTGTGGGCACCTTGATCATTTTGAACAGGACTGTAGCATTGGTTTTGGCAAATCGGAGGACTGGCTTAAGAGTCATCGCTTCTTCCCTGCATGGCTACAGGCGGATAAGAAAAAGTGTCCATCGGTGGAGGTGCTCCAAGATTTCTTTCAACTCTTACAACTTGGGGCGGGGGAGCAGGCCCAGGTGCAAGCCCAGCAGGATGTGAGGGCCAGTCGTCTTGATAAAGGTAAGGGTATTATGATTGAGGACTATGAGAATGATGATGGTGGTGATTCAGATCTACAAAGTCGTAGGGTGGTACATCGCTTTGATGAGCTTATCTCCAGGCGAGGTGAAGGTGATATGGCTGGAAAGGGAGTTGTTATTAATGATGGTGGTCGGGTGGATCCGCGAACAGGTAACACAGTTTATCCACTTTCTTTTGTTGTCCCAAAAGGATTTCAGCATTGTTATGAATGTGAACCTTTAACGGGGGTGGATAATGGCCGTGACTATCGAGTGGTGCATTATGTGGGGATGGATCTTAGTTCTCAAAATTACACGACCTATGTTGAAATCATTTTGGCAGGGGAGGCTCCATATGTTCCGAGTCATGAGAAGGGGGACTTACCGGTTCGTGAAGAGGGGGTATGGGTCGAGCCGGCTAAGGACAAGCACATGGATGGTGAGGTTGGATCAATGATGAGCAGGGCATTACCATGCAAGAAGCGGGATCGGAAGGAGCGTTCAGGGGAGATGATGGAATTTTGGGGAGGTGGTAATGGTTGGTCTGAAGGGGACATTGTTAAGAATCCAGACAATTTTTTTAAGAGGGCACGAAGTATGATCGAGTTGTTTGGCACTGAAATCCAGATGGATGATCCGGCGGAGGCTGAAGTTAATCAGCCCCGCCGTGGAGAATGAATGTTGTATATTGGAATGCTCGTGGTGTCAGTAATAATCGAGCATTCCGTTGTCTTAGTAGGATAGTTGTTTCTTTTCATCCGTCTATTTTATTTGTCTCAGAAGCTAAGTGTTCATCAGCTAGAGCTGATGTTTTGAAGTTTAATTTGGGTTTTAACCACTGTTTGCTCGTCAATGATAAAAAAAATGTTGGTGGTTTGTTGGTGTTGTGGATGGATATTCATCTTACTCTTCTCTCCTACTCTTCTGCTCACTTTGATTGTATGATCAACTTCCAAGATACTAAATGGAGATTTACTGGGTTTCATGGGAGTCCTTATTTGAATGGGAAAGGTGCATCTTGGGAATTGTTAAAAAGGCTTAAGACTTATATTCCCTTTGACACAAATGCATGGTTGGTTGGGGGTGATTTTAATGAGACTATATTTCATGGTGAAAAACGTGGGGGTAACCGCAAGCCCTTGTCTCGACTTATGAATTTTCAGAATGTCTTGGATTATAATGAGTTGAACCATTTGAAAGCTCATGGACCAAAATTCACATGGCATAATAGGCGAAGTGGTAAGGACTTCATTGCTGAAAAATTGGACAGGTTTGTTGCAACACAAGCTTGGCTAGATGTTTTCCCCACATATGAATACACTGTTTTGGACTTTATGGGATCCGATCACCGTCCCATTTTAATGGCTTGTGGAACACTTCGGCCAAGGTTTTCCTGTAGGCGCGATGCTAGATTCCGATTTGAAAACCATTGGATGAAAGAGCCTGACTTTAGGGATGTGGTTAAAAGGGTGTGGAGGGTTAAAGATAAGGGGTCAAATTTGTCTGGCACGCTTGCACATTGTGGCAAGCAATTTCAGGAATGGGCTGTTAAGAAGGGTGGAACTCTAAAGGCTAGAATTGCCAATCTTCAGGGGTTGATTAATGATGAATGCCATGATGAGAAGGGTGATCCGGATTTTCGGAAGGTTAATGGATATGAGATGGAACTGGAAAAGCTATTCTCGCAAGAAGAATGGTATTGGAAGCAACGATCAAGGATTTCTTGGCTTCAAGAAGGTGATCGGAACACGAAATTATTTCATATGAAAGCCAACCAACGAAGAGGGATCAATACCATTTTTAAAATTCAGAATTCTTCAGGAGGTTGGGTCCATAATAATGAGAAAATCCATGGGGCATTTATTGGCTATTTTCAAGAAATTTTCACTTCTCAAAACCCTAATAATTAGGTGTTGGAGAGGGCCACGGTTAATATATCTCAATTGCTTAATTCAAATCAGGTTGGTTTGTTGGATGCTCCCTTTTCAGGACAAGATGTGTACCGAGCAACGAAGGATTTGAATCCTTGGAAAGCAGCAGGTCCCGATGGCTTCCCGGCATCATTTTATCAAGAGCATTGGTCGACTGTTGGAGAAGAACTTATTCAGCAAATTCTTGGTGTCCTAAATCATGGGCACTCTTTGGAATCTTGGAATGCTACCTCTATTGTGATGATCCCCAAAGTTAAGAATCCCACTCAGGTTACTCATTTCCGACCGATTAGCTTATGCAATGTATGCTATCGAATTCTTGCACGTTGTGTTACGAATAGATTAAAATTGGTCATGGGGGACTTAATCGATCCCCATCAAAGTGCATTCATTCAAGGACGACTGATTTCAGATAATATATTGATTGCATTTGAAGGTATGCATTGGCTGCGTATGTCTAAAAGTCGGGAAGGTTATGCGGCAATCAAATTGGATATGAGTAAAGCTTACGATAGGGTTGAATGGGTTTTTTTGGAAAGTGTAATGCATAAAATGGGGTTTTCATGCAAATGGGTTAACCTCATTCATCAATGTGTGTCGACAGTCTCATACAATGTGTGTCTCAATGGCCAGCTCTCGGATTCTTTCAGACCATCTCGAGGACTTCGACAAGGCGACCCGCTTTCTCCCTTTTTGTTTGTCATGTGTGCCCAATCTCTTTCATCTTTGATTTTAAAGGCAGTGGCTCAAAGAAGATTTTCTGGGGTTAAATTTGGTAGAGGTGCCCCGATAATATCTCATTTATTCTTCGCAGATGATAGTCTGATTTATATGAAGGCTAAACAGTCTGAATGCATGGTCTTGAAGGAGTGCTTACAAACTTACGAAGAGGCATCAGGTCAGCTTATTAATTATGACAAGTCGACTATTACTTTCAGTCCTATGACTTGTAAAGCTAATAGGGATGTGATTAAGGGGTTGATGGGAGTTCGCTCAACGGTGGGCCATGAAGTCTACTTAGGCCTTCCTACGGTGTCAATTAAAGCAAAACGACTACAGTTTGGTTATTTGGTGGATCGTGTAAGTCAGAAGATTCGGTCTTTGGGACATAAACAGTTCTCGGAAGGTGGAAGGGAAGTGCTTATCAAATCTGTTCTTCAAGCTATTCCAACATATGCTATGTCTTGTTTTCGACTTCCAACATCTATTTGTGCTGATATGGAAAAATTGATGGCCAGGTTTTGGTGGGGCTCTTCGAATGATAAGCAGCGTCTGCACTGGAAGAAATGGCATGATTTGTGTCATCCAAAAATGGAGGGGGGTCTAAATTTCAGGCGTCTTGTTTTATTTAAGAAAGCTCTCGTAGCCAAACAAGTGTGGAGAATTCTTCAGCAACCAAATTCTTTGGTAGGTCAGTTGTTCAAAGCTCGTTACTTTCGAAACTCGGATGTTCTGAATGCGGGGTTGGGATCTAATCCGTCTTTTGTTTGGAGATCTATGGTGTGGAGTCGGGATATATTAGACCATGGTTTGAGATGGAGAATTGGAAATGGACAGTCAGTCCATATCTTCAAAGATAGATGGCTTCAAGGTGTTAATAATGGAAGAATTTTTTCCAGGATTGCTAGTGCTTCAATGGTAAGTCGGTTTGTTTCTCCTCAACATGGATGGAATGTGGATCTCATAACACAAGCTTTTCTTCCAGTGGAATGTGATGCTATTTTTAAAGTACCACGGTTGGAGCATCACCACAATGATCAGAGATATTGGCCGAAAACAAGCTCGGGTTGCTATTCTGTTGCCTCGGGTTATGAGATTGCTGTTGCTTTAGCTGAGGCGAGACATATAGAATCCACGACAGGATCGTCTAGGAAAAATTTTGTGGATAAGATTACCAAAGCTATGTGGCGACTCAAGGTCCCTCCCAAGGTGCGTATTTTCGGGTGGAAACTTTTGAATGCCTCTCTTGCAACTGAAGGCAATTTGGCTCACCATCATGTCCCTATTCCGCCATTCTGTCGTTGCTGTGGTAATTCGTTAGCTGACACTTTGCATGTTCTCTTCAAATGTGTATTTGCTAAAGCAGTTTGGAAGGAACAAGGTATGTGGGAATGTTTGAAAAGTTGGATACATGGAAATATCATTCAATTACTATATGCGGCGCTGCTCAAAAATAGAGATTTCTTCCAACAAACAATCTTTATTGCTTGGGCAATTTGGAAGGAAAGATGTAAGTGGATGCATAAGGATCAAGCAGCATGCTCCTCTCCTTCAGGTTTTCCATCTTTTAATATCAAATGGGCAATGGACTATTGGCATGATTTCCTCAATCTTGGTTTGCTGAATTTCAATCAAAAATCATGTACTTGGGTGCCTAAGAAGCCATTTGGAATTAGGAAAGGCTTATGTGTTGATGCTGCATATAACCCAGATAAAGGCTTTTTTGCAGCTGGATATGGGCTCTTTGATGATAATGAGGTTTTGACATTCGCAGGAGGTCAACGCATTATGAACCCTGGATCTATTGTTGCTGCAGAACTTTTGGCTGCCGAGATTGGTATGAAAATGTGTTTAGCAGTCGGAAAGAAAGTCTCCAATCTTTATATGGATTCTGCAATTGCTATTGACGCTATTCAACAATCCATTTCTCTTGATGGATTGGAGAATGAGATAGTGCTTAAGATTCAGCACTACTTTGGAATGCAATCAGAATGGGCATGCAAACATATTTCAAGACAAGAAAATAAGGTGCCCACCTTTGTGCTAAGTTTGCATGGAATGTTTCAAGTCCTTACGAATGGATTGAAAATCATATTCCTCAACATATTAGGAGATGTAATACTTAGATTTATTTGTAATACTCCTGGTATGATTGCTAAAAAAAAAAAAACTTCTCAATTCTCCCTCGTACTGAGTTAACACAATTTTACTTTTAATATTTTGTAAAAAAAATAAAATATATATTGCACTAGTATATTTTTAAAAAAACACTACTCCTAGTATTCAATGTGAATTAATCTTCAACTTGTCACCTATATTTTACATGATTTTATCAATGAGCATTATAAGAATCTATTCTTTAGCATAAATTATGTTACTCCCTTGTTCTGGAATAACATTTACATGGACAATTTTTTTTTTTTTTTAAAAGTGTAATAAAAAGTAGAGTTTTGAAAGACAATTTTGTAAATATATATATATAAAGTAAATAATTGGGCTAACTTATGTATATGCGTGGATACAAAAGTAATACTTTCCGTCTCCGGATTATTTGCACGGTTTGATTGACACAATTTTTAAGAAAAAATGATTTATTGGTTGGTGATGTAAGATAAGGGAGTAATATTTTAGGTGATTTGATAAGGTGTAAAGTAAAATTTATTTAAAAAATGAGTGACAATTTTGAAAATAAAATGATGTTGGAAGGGTATTAATTTTGTGGGGTATTTCCATATTAAGAGTGTTGCAAATAATTTTAGGACGTTCCAATAAGAAAAGTGTGTAAATAATCACGAGAGAGTAAATGTAAATATTGTAAGGATAAAATTTATAAAAAGTTTTTCATATTAAAAATGTACTCCCTCCGTCTCGGGATTATTTGCACGTTTTGACCGGCACAATTTTTAAGAAAAGAGAATTTAGTGATTGGTGATATAAGATAAAAGATGAGTATTTTAGATGATCTGACGAGGTGTAAAGTAAAATGTATGTAAAAAAGTAGTGACAATTTTGAAAATAAAATAATGTTGGGAGGATATTAATTTTATAGAGTATTTCCATATTAAGAGTGTGCAATTGTGAAAAACGTTTCAATAAAATAAAAGTGTGTAAATAATCATGAGACGGAGGGAGGAAGTAAAAAATACTATTGTGAAGCGTTTAAAATGGAAAATGTTGTAATTTGCCAACAGGCCGGGATGGGAGTTACTTTTCCAAGAAAGAAAAATATTTAAATAATACTCCATTATGGAGGTTAGTCCTGTATTCATGGAGTCACTCGACAGATACAGGAATCAGGAATGTCGATAGTCATAGACAATTAGATTCATAAACAAGAAAGAAAGCGATGGCTTTCCCTTTGGCCCCACCGTCCTTCAATTTCCTAAACTGCATGCTGCTCAACTTTATTATACAGTATTTAATTATTTATGCGTACGTGTATTTCAACACATTTTAATTAAACTCACTGTTACACTTCATTTAGGACTAATAAATAATAGTCCAATTCAATTATATTAATTTAAACGTTTTAATTAAAATTGATGTCACACCGCTTATGCAAATGCAACGTGTTACACATGTACAAAAACATTATTTAATATTTACTAGTAATATCAATATAATTATGCGAATCATTGTCACCCCTCCACCCATTTTATTGATCGAATATTGACTACTCAACCCGATTTGATAAAAAGTGTGAACCAACTTTATGATTTTTTTTTTGACAGGACTTTATGATTTACGAATGCACTTGATCTTGTTGGTCTTATTTTGTTTTACTATATATTTTTATTTTATTAATTTATGATACGTGTAATAATTGCTTTGCTTTATTATTATGCATCGTGAAATTCATTTGAGAAATGAGCTATAATATTGAGGCTTGTTTGGGCGTGATAAAAGGGTAAAATGAATATTGTGATATGTTTGGCTAAAAAGAATTGATGAATATTCTCTCTGTTTTAAACGTTGTATTAAATATATGAAATTCTTGATATTATTTTTATATTGGGTTTGACTTTCTTGATAACTACATTAGGACATTAGGGTATGTATCTTGTATTGAATGTAATATTTCTAATAATGTAAATCCTAGTTTTGGAGATAAGAATATAAAATAATATCTCCAAAATTTGAGGATTATCTCTTTCTTTATTTTTAGTATTTTAGAATAGGGTTGGTCTGTTATGGACTCGAGTGCATGCTGTGCACCCTAGTCCATGTGCACTTTTCAGTTTACTAACTTACACTTTTTAGTAAATGAGTAATAATTGAAACGTGCAACACCATTACCAAAAAGTGTAAGTCAGTAAACTGAAAAGTGCACATTGACTAGGGTGCACAGCATGCACTCGAGTGCATACTAGACCTTACCTTTAGAATATCATTTTCTTGCTCTCTAAGTTGTTCGTCTCTTATAAATAAGAGAGTGCAAATAGAATTGTAGTAGTTTCAGATGGAATAAGTCACAAACGACTCCATTAACCCCCTAAATCGAGTTTGACGGTATCAAATTATGTTTAGAGAGTGGAATCAAGAGATCGACGAGAACCATTTTTATTGCCTTTGTGCATATTTGCAGGTATTTAAATTTATTGGTTAACATATATAAATTAATAATTTTTCAATCCGGCCTTTTAATTTCTGCTAACATAACATGCATAATATATTTTAGCAAGTTGGTGAAAATTATATGAATACTCAGATATACGCGCGAGTGTTACGTAACATAATAAGGCAAAAATTCATTATATAATATTGCATAAATTCAATTATATGCAATATGTCTTAAAAATATGTACTACTCACATTTTTCCTCTTTTTCTTCACTTTTCACTAATTGAATTTATGTAATTTTATTTACGTTTACGTTTAATATGATGAATCAAAGTTTTATGTATTAAAATTTAACATTTTTTTTTTTATTTTTTTAGCATATTTACTGGTTTTGTAACACACGTCTCTAAAAAAAAGTAACATTTTATGTTCATATAATAACACAATTTTTTAATACCTTTACATGTGTTATTAATATAGAGAAAAATATGTGTAATTATAATGATAAACATGTGTATTACTTTTTCTTATAATAACATACATGTTTTCTCTTAGGAGATGTTTATTTTGGAATTTTAAGTATTAAAATATAAGTTTTATCTGTATATAGGGTTTGTAAATATTTATAAAATTTACTTTTGTATGATTTATAAGTATTTGTAGGGTGAATTTTAAAATCCTGAATCTAAATCTTAAATTAGAACATAAGTAGAATTTCAAAATTACAAAATCGAATTTTCCATCCCAAAATAAACATTCCCTTAATATATGATAATACAAATATGGAATCGAGTTATTCTATTTGCCCTTGCGAGATTTTGATGAGAAAGATCATTTTACTCAATTCAATCCACATAATATTCGCAAAATTTGCTGTAAACTTTCTAATTTGTTGTATACGACTCCCTCCGTTCCATAGGAACTTGCACATCTAGGAGGACACACAATTTAAGAAATGTGTAAGAAAATGTGTAATGAGTAATGTTTTGAGGGGTAGTTTTGTAAAGTTTTATGAATAAAGTAAAGTAAAAAGTAGATTGAGTGTGAAAAAGTAATGACATATGGGTAAATAAGAGTATATTTTGAGGGTGGGGGTTATGAAGATATTTCTTTTTATGAAGTGTACAAATTGCTATGAGACATCCATTTATAGAAAGTGTGTAAATTTCTGAGGGGACCGAGGGAGTATAATTTTCTCTCACATAATATCACCGAGGGAGTATAATTTTCTCTCACATAATATCACTATTTCAATAGCATACATGTCAATATTAAAATAAATAACTCCAAACATTTGGTCGAAAGTGCCATTTGACCCTAAATTTGATTTGAGCCATCATTTGCTTTCCTAACTTTTCATTTTGAGTCAATTATTTTCATTTACAAAATTATAAACATGTCACATCAACTGCCGCGTGGCACGCTGGATCATGGGAAATTTCATAGCCGACAATCGACGAATACATTTTTCAATTTGCTTCCTATTGATTGGAAGAGGATTTATTTTTATTTTTTTTTGAAAGGTTTACAAGATCATCAATACATGATAGATAATACAATTCTAAGTTCTAGATCTTTTAACCACATAGAATCAACTCGACATCGTAGCTCCATCCAATCTTGAGGAAGAGGGAAACGAGTGAAACCTTTGTCCACCAAGAGAGCACAGATCTTCATTTTTCAATACGAGACACCCCACACTAAGGTATCAACATATTAAAACAATATAGAAAATAACATGCAGCCAAAGGATCACCAAGCACCGAAGTTCTCCAGGGACATCCAAATCCCAATCACCAACAGGTCCCAAAAGAGGGGAAAACGGGTCCCAAAAGAGGGAAAAACAGGTCCCATAGTAGGGCAGCGGGCCGCATATAGCGTAGAGGAGTCGGAAAAACCGACGGCAACAGAAATTAAAAACAATACTCTAGAAACATGATACTACCAATACTGGAAAAATAAATCTATCTAAAAAAACCATAAAAAGAGAACAACCGATAAATTATCCAAACGGTCACCGTGGCTCCGTTAGGACAGATCTATCTGTTGAACCCTACTATCCATTTGAAGAAATCTACATAGGGAAGGCGACGGTGGCGGCGGTTTCAGGCGACGGCGGTGGCGGCGGTTTCAGGCGACGGCGGTGGCGGCGATTTCAGGCGACTGCGATTTCAGGCAACGGCGGAAATGACGGTGTAGTGATTTCTAGGTAGATCTAGCCAGATCTGTACCTATTACGAAAGGAGATGACGTAGAAAATGTATGCGGTAGTGGCGGGACGCAGTGTCGACGGCGGCGGCGGCGGCGAGCACCCCGAAAGCGGGAACCTTCGTCACTCTACATACCTTCAAGGTCGGATAAGAGGGAGTGGTAGGGGAGGGTGGGACGGCTGAATGAGGAGGGTGGGCGGCTGAGTGGGGAGGCTGTATAGGAGGGCGGCAGTTTCTTTTACATTAGGGTTTTAGAGAGAGGAAAAATAGAATTCCATAGAGGTGCCTGTAAATTTTTTTTTAAGTAACGTGAATGCATTTAATTTGTTGCCTATAAATTTTTTTTTAGGTTTAGAATTACAAGATAGGAATATTGAAATTTCATCTTTTTACTCATATTCCAAACTCAATCTTGAGAGAGTGACATAGACTCATATTCCAAACTCAATCTTGAGAGAGTGGAGAGACCATAGACTCATATTCCAAACTCAATTTTGAGAGAGTGACATAGACTCATATTCCAAACTCAATCTTGAGAGAGTGGAGAGTCACACAAGCAATCCATATGGTTCCTCGATCAAGAAAGATAGCAAATCTGCTTAAAAAAAGAAACAAATTGTCGCCCAACTCGCGCTACAAACTTCCCAAATCATAGAAGATGACCCAAGGACAGCCAGTGTCAAAGAACAGCCTTTGTCAACCAAACAAAGCTTTCAAGCAACAAGAACCCACAAAGGGGCAGGATACCCACAATAGGGGAAGAGGGCCCATAAAAGGAGGATAAAAACAACAGTAAATAAAACAAGAAATAAAGCAATAAAGAAAACAACAATAGTAAAAAAAACAAGAAACTAAAACGGGATCAACGGAAGAAACTCAACCATACGGTCACCGTGGCTCCGTCGGAGAGAATCTACACATTGATCCCAACAGGGAGACGGCTCTTCTGCGGTCCGACGGCGGTCTGGCGGTGTTTCGACGGTGGTGAGCAGCGGTCTGATAGCGGATCTACTCAAACGATGGACGGCGACGATCGATCAAAATAGCCTCTAGAGTAGAGGAGAGAGAGAGAAAATTAGTGGACGGACTGATGAAGAAGATGAGCGGTGTTAGAGGGCGGTGCTTATTAGAGGGCGGTGGAGTTTTGGGGCTTGGGGCGGTGCTTATTCTCTACGCAACTAGAGAGAGTATTAGAGAGAGAGAGTCCAATTTGTTATCAACTCGTGTGAAGGTTATTTTTGTGCCTATAAAGTTAGTTTGTCTAATAATATTTTTATTTTGGATTGTCATAAAATTGATCTTGCTATTCATAATTTATGAAACTCAAATCTCTTTTTTATTTCATTATGAAAATAAAATAATAATTATATCAGTTGAAATTTAATTAGATAAACAATACTCCTATGTAACAATCATATCTGTTTGTTTCTCATATGTTCAACAAAAAGGTTCTCTCTTGTATTTTTCACCTCCAATCACCATATATTAAAAGGTTGAACAAATATCTTATGAGATCGGCCGTTTTCATGAAAGGTATATCTTGTAAAAAAAATAAAAAAACCATTTTAAAATTAAAATATGAGTACTACTTAACAAAATAAAATATTATGAGGAAAATTAAATGTAAATATTTTTTTACCTTCAAAATTATATATATTTAGATGATATATCTTGTTGAAGCATAGAAGGAGAATTTATAATTTTCATGATAGGAGATTTAATATTTTTTTTTTCGAGATAAAAAATTAGACTGCCATCTTATTTGCCAGTTGATTAAATTTTAAAGAGTTATTTATGTTAAAACTCAAGCACAGTTCCAAATTAGAGGAATGTTATATCAAAATTGAAACAATGTGGTAGAAAACAACACGCGACTTGAAGGACATGATCCGTTGTGGATTTGTCCCAACTATTCCTTTAATTAGTCCCGAGCCCAATAAAAAAATGACTAATATATAACAAGATCATGAGAATAAAAACGGTCTTTCAAACAAAATGAACACAAACATGCGTTGTTCTTTTTTCCTAATTGTTCATTGAGTCTTTTGTAGTCTACATCTATCCACCTTGATTTCTGGTTTAAATAATAATAAAAAAAAACTACATTTGAATCAAAGTTATTGATGATGACTGAATATTGAGTTCTGTGTTAGCTTACATTTCAGACAACATCAAGAACTTGTCATTTCTCCTAACACTAATTTCGTATACAATGTTGTCTTGAATGTTTTTGCTTGTAGGATGGAGACCTAAAATATTTTAAAGTCAGAAAGCTATCGTTGATAGAAGTTACAAGAAGGGAAGTTTTTTTTTTTTTTTGACAGAAACAAGAAGGGAAGTTATTCATAGAGGTTTCTTCCCTCACACAAAAGTTAGTGGGAGGTTACTTGTTTTCAAATCTTTAAAGAGATATGTAGTTGGTTGGATACAATTGATCTTTAAAGTCTATATATAAAGTCTATATATAGGAGGATGCATACTCAACAAGCTTGAAGTACATTTAAGTATCTTTTATAGAGTGTCTAATGCATCTTGATTGATATGGTCAATCTGTTTTTAATGTACTTGCTAACCGATGTTGTAACACTCTTAGCAATATCTAGATTAATCATATTGTAAGGTAAGTTTGTGTCAAACTCACGGTTCTTACTATAATAGACTGTTTGGTTGAGTATTTTTACTCTTAATCTTTTAGATTTAATTGTGTAATTATGTTTAATTTTGTGATATACACTTACAATGTAAATCAGTATATCACACCCTTTGTTATGTTGGGAAATTAATTCCCCCAAGGGCAGACGAAAAATAAACAAGAAATAAAATGGTGAGATAACACAATCAACAACACAAGAATTTAACGTGAAAATTTCAAAATCGGAGAAAAATCACGACCCACCAAAGAGATCACTATATGATAAATTTTTACAATCACACAGAATTCCTCTCTTTTGACACTCAACCCTCCTACACTCTTTCAAGTCTACAATGACTCTCACCTTTCTCTCACGAGACTCTATTACAAGAGAATGTATTGATTGGTGCACGTGTAATAAAGACCTAAGGACTCCTTATATAGAGTTATCAAACTCGTCCTACACTCCAAGCCCATTAGAGCCAAACTTGCTCCACACTCCAGGCCCATTAGGATCAAACTTGCCCTACACTCCAAGCCCGTTAGGATCAATTCATGCTCCTTTAAAAAACTTCTTTTATTTTAGCACAAGCCCAAGCCCAAGCCCAACAAACTCCACCTTGATAAAATAAAAGAAAGCTCCATTGTCTTCACCGACAATCATGATTCTTAAACCAAAGAACCAACATTCTCAAAACAGAGAACACCTACTCCACCATATGAGTAGAACTACATTGTCTTCACCGACAAACATGATTCTTAAACCAAAGAACCAACATTCTCAACATAGAGAATACCTACTCCACCATATGAGTAGAACACTTAGAATCACCCATTCTAAGAATTTCCTTCGGCACATGTTGAAAAATACCTGCTGAAATTTATGGTGCAACTTCTAACGTTTGACATTCCTAGAAGTCCTTCAGCCATCGACATCTTTCACCACACACCTTGCATCCTTACCAAACCAATGCACATGTGGTCCAGCTAACGTCATCACATCCTTTTTCATGACAGTTGGACATGCCATAAGGATGTTCATTTCCTCAATCAGAGGTACTATCACAACGTTAGCAACTTTTTCGGAGCCATTTGCCGCCACCGCTCCACCTTAATTAACTTCACCTTGTGTACACCAGATTGTATCAGCATATCCTTAACTTGCACTTGCCACAAGCTAAAACTGATTCTTCCATCAAATTTCTCCATGTCATACTTCATTGTCTTAAAGTCTTTGACATACCGTTTCTCCGCGCTTAAACAATCGTCTCAAAAGAGACCCCTAAACCTCTCTAAAAAATCTTTTCTGATGTGGAAGATCAGACTACGCTGCAACCACAGAGCATACTAAGAAATAAATAGAGATTAAACCCGGGCTCTGATACCACTTGTTGGGAAATTAATTCCCCCAAGGGCAGACGAAAAATAAACAAGAAATAAAATGGAGAGATAACACAATTAACAACACAAGAATTTAACGTGGAAACTCCAAAACCGGAGAAAAACCACGACCCACCAAAAAGATCACTATATGATAAATTTTTACAATCACACAAAATTCCTCTCTTTTGACACTCAACCCTCGAGTAAAATGCGCTTTTGGTCCCACCATCCACGGGCACTCATGATTTTGGTCCCAACACTTTTAATTTTGGTCCCGAAAGGGAAAAACTTGACACATTGGGTCCCAAAATCGGAAGAGCTAACACATTTAGTCCCACACACGTTAAATGTTGACGGAACGAGTCATGTGCGTGTCACGTGGTTATACGCACACACCACTTTATTGAGGACACCCACCAAGAATATTTTGAAAGCCAGTTCTACCCCTTAGCTAAAATCATGATTAGTACACCCACCTCTCATTTCATTACAAAATCACCTCCATCGTCACCACCATTTCTCGTAGCCACATTCACGCCGGAAATATACTCGTAACTCTCAGATCCATTTACTCCAAAATGATTTTTTTCCAAAGAACAAATATAAAAAACTCTCAAACAAAATACATCATCCACAAGACTTAAAACTCTGTCAAAAAAATCGAAAATGGATAAAAAAATTTGGAAAAATAACAGAAATTCATGAAACTTCTTCGAAGAAGAGCTGTCCAGATCGGAAAATTTGTTGGAAAAATCGGAAACTTCAAGATCTTGATTTGAAAGGGGGGCGAGTGAAGGCGGATTTAGTGTAATTGTGAAGATAAATTGATAGATTTAGTGTAATCCCAAACAAAATACATCATCCACATTCACGCACACACCACTTGATTTGATTTAGGGTAATTGTGAAGATAAATTGACAGATTTAGGGAGGGGGCGGGTGAAGGCGGAGGAGATAAATTTGAAAGGGGTAATACCTTTTCTTTGAAGATCTACGACGGAGGGCGGCGTGGCCAAACGCAGAGGAGCGGCGGCGAAATGCGATGCGTCCAGGACCAGCTTGGAGCAAACGGTCGGCGAGGTACGAATGGGCGATGCGATGCCGCGGATGGTCGATGAGGCGGCGAGGCAGCGTGGATGAAGGGAGAGAACGGTAATGGGTTTGGTAATGGGTTTGGCGCATTCTTCACCAATCCCACAAACGCGTGCTTCGACGCCGTGTAAGCGTGCGGCCCCACCCCGCCCATCACCGCCGCCACGCTCGCCGTGCATATGATACACCCACCGCCTCCTCTGCCGCGGATCATGGCGCGAGCGACATGCTTCATCCCTAGCGCGACGCTTCTGACGTTGACCCGCATGATTCGGTCGAATACGTCGGCGTCGAAGTCGAGAATGCTCTTGTGAGTGGTCTGGTCGCCGAGAATTCTGGCGTTGCTGAAGAGGATGTCGAGTTTGCCGTAGGTGGAGACGGTGGAGTTAATTAGGGTTTCGATTTGGGGCTCCGAGGTGACGTCACAGTGGACGTAGGTGACGTGTGGGGAGAGTGAGTTGGCCACTGAGTTCCCCAGCGAGTCGTCGATGTCCGCGATTATTACTTTGACGCCGTGGACGGCGAAGAGGCGGACGGTTGCTTCGCCGATCCCCTGAGCTCCGCCGGTCACAATTGCGATCTTTCCCTCCAATATGTGTGTATATTAATTAGTATAAGTGGGAATGAATTAAAATGCGACATTAATTTAATTTAGGTGGTGGAAAATGGAAATGTATGTAATGGGTTTGGTAATGAATGAATTAGGGCTATATTGTGGATAAGGGTATTTTTGTACTTTCTTAGGGTGTGTACTCATCGAACGGGGGTGTCAAGTTTGACTAACGGTTAACTAAGATCAACTAACGGTTGACTAACTTTGGGACCCAATGTGTCAAGTTTTTTCCTTTCGGGACTAAAATTAAAAGTGTTGGGACCAAAATCATGAGTGCCCGTGGATGGTGGGACAAAAAGAGCATTTTACTCCTCAACCCTCCTACACTCTTTCAAGTCTACAATGACTCTCACCTTTCTCTCACGAGACTCTATTACAAGAGAATATAAGAAAGAACTTTAAACTGGAATCAAATACAAGACTAAAGTGTATTGATTGGTGCACCTGTAACAAAGACCTAAGGACTCCTTATATAGAGTTATCAAACTTGTCCTACACTCCAAGCCTATTAGAGCTAAACTTGCTCCACACTCCAGGCCCGTTCGGATCAAACTTGTCCTACACTCCAAGTCTGTTAGGATCAATTCATGCTCCTTTAAAAAACTTCTTTTATTTTAGCACAAGCCCAAACCCAAGCCCAACATGTTATCCCTTAATTAATGTTAATGGTGAAGTTTTGTCATGAGGCACTCACAACTCCATTGTTTATCGTTTCAATTTCTCATATATATATATATATATTATATTGATTGTTGTACAACATTGTATCCAACACTTCGAAATTTAATCTACACACTTTCAAATGTCAACATTGTATCCAACACTTCGAAATTTAATCTACACACTTTCAAATGTCAATGCAATCTCAAAGGCTATGTTTCCATTTTTTTTATTCCTCCAACTTCTTTGTGAATGAAAGATTTTCGAAATTGAACCAAATATCGTATTGACTTTCTATTGACAATTAATATTTGTCACACGACCTTCTCCAAAAAAAATAAAAAATGTCACACGACAAGGGGATTTCATGGCAGACTTGTTGATATAAGAAAAGATTCCAATTTCAAACTTTCGGTCGAAGTGGCTAATTAAAATATAATTTGAGGCATTTGCTTCAACATTTCATTTTGAGTAAATTGTTTTTTAAATTAGCAAAATATTTTAACGTGTCACATCATATGATCTTCCATGTGGCATGTACTACAACATATGAAATGTCATATTCATGGTCACTAATTATTATTCCACTTTGCTTCCTAAAGATAATTAAAAGAAAACATTAAATTGTTAAAGTACATTTTGCGCCCACGATTTTTTGTCTAATATTGTTTTATTGACTGCATCTTCATATCGATTATATTAGTGAATGAATCAGGTTGATACAAGTATTTAACTAATTCGTTAAAAAATAATGTAATTTACTAACAACAATGTGTTAACTACATTTATATATAATTGAGGCAAGTTAAAGGGATTTTATTTTTATTTGACGAGTACGACAATTACATGTTAAAGTTGGGTTAACATTAATTAGGAATACAATTTAAAACAGAAAATTGAGTCCAAACTCAATATACATCATGTGAGCTCTCGATTAGGGCGCGTCACCCCGAACCATCGATTCACTAATTGAATAGCGAGACCCTTAATAAACTCGCAGGTAGAGTTCAAGATATTTCAACAATAATAATACAATTATTATCTATTAAAATCTAATTAGAAAAAAATATGCAACATATATTCGGTTGTTTCTCTCACGCTAGCTTAAATTGCTCAATAATTAAACTCTATATTAAATTTTCTATTTTCACTATTTTAAAGTTTTGCTTCATATATGAAGTAACTTAGCTTATTTTATACACCGCGATACAAACTTAATGCATATCGACTCCAGAGAAAATAAAATTTAATACTGGACGACAGCAAAATCAATAAGAATAAGACAATGCCACATAATTAAAATATTACTCCGTACTACAAATTAAGTCAAAAACACTTTTTCTGTTGCTTGCTTTCTATCACTAATTCACTATGTTGCTTCAAAATGTTTGCGCAAGAGAATGAGTCTTTGAATATTGTGACAACCGAAAAATTGATATATGTGAAATTGAAATTGAAATTGAGGTGTATTAGTTAAATTGTAACTCTAATATATGAGACGAATTTCATTTACATTAATTACACGACCTCATCATTCAGTTACTTTTTACATGAGAAAATGATTAAAATGTTTTTTTTTTTTAAACGAAAATGATTAAAATGTTAAAAGTGAAGAACCGTATCTCATGTATTAGAGTATTGCACACAATGCTCCCACTTAAAATTAATGTGATTTTATTGCTAACATTTTCAAGATGAAAAAAGATCGTTGAAATGAGCAAATATACTTAATATTTATGCAATACACAACAATTTGTTTGTTGTGGCCTAACATGATTACATTTATATTGTATTCATGTGATTTTTTTTTTTTAAGGAAGATCTCAAGTCTGATCTGAAGTTACTCTTAATAATAATAATAATTTATGTCCTTCCTCAAAAAAAAAAAAAAAAAAAAAAAAATTATGTCCGTTACTAACTTTAGATCAGACTTGAGATCTTCCCATAGTATTTTAGGTGTTATACCGATTTGATTAAGAATTCTATTTTCCAAATGCGCATAATTTCATTTCTAATTAGAGAAATGCTCAAATTTTATTTATTTTCTCTTAGGGCGCGGCTAAAGGCACCCGGCGTTCCTATGAGTACACCCATGAGATGAGGACACACGCCATTTGGATGAGGACACCCACCTGGAAAACCCAAAATTGCCCTTAACATTTCTTCCCCCTTCCCTCCATTCTCTCCATTCGGTACACCCACCCTTCCCATCTTCCCCAAACCTCTCCCCCACTCAACTCTTCTCCCCCATTCCCTACTCCCACTCCACCGTTACCCCCGAACAAGAGAGAGAGAGAGAGAGCACCGTTCTCCCCCACTCTCACTATATCGTTTTTTCGAAGAATAGGAGGAAGCGTTTTTTTTTTTCATTTTGCAAAAATGGTTAAAGGTTAGTTTTTCTTGCTTATATTTGAGAAGAAGAGGAGGATGCGTGTTTAATTTCGGTTTTTGTTGATTGAAACATTGTTTTTATTGTTGTAGGGTTTAGGTTTTGTTTTTTGAATTTGGTGTTAATTTCATGCATGTGTTGATTAAGGTTAGTTTTTTGTGTTATAATCATGTTTATGTGTACAATGTATCAATATTTGATGTGTTAGGATGAAAATAAACCAATGGGCATCTAATTGGCATGGTTTAGGAAGAAATGAAACGGTTTAGGAAAAATTGAACGAATTTTGACTGGTTTTTCGAACATGGAGGACATGTCCGGGACAAATTTTTGAACATGGCTTATTTGTTGGGAACTAATTTTTGAACATTGGTGTCATGTTGGGAACTAATTTTCGAACATTGGTGTCATGTTGGGAACTAATTTTCGAACATTGGTCTCATGTTGGGAACTAATTTTCGAACATTGGTGTCATGTTGGGAACTAATTTTCGAACATTGGGCATATGTTCGAAAATTTATTCCCAACAGAGGGTTTTGGGTTTTAAATTCGACCAAGTAAAACTCGCGGAACTAAATTTCGAACATTGGCCCAATGTTGGGAACTTTTTTTCGAACATAAGTCCAATGTTCGAAAATTTGTTCGTTACAAAGAGTTTTGGGTTTGAAATTCGACCAAGTAAAACTCGCGGAACTAAATTTCGAACATTGGCCCAATGTTGGGAACTTTTTTTCGAACATAAGAGATATGTTCGAAAAAAAGTTCAAAACAAAAGAGATTTGTCCCAGTCTTTTTTTCGGACAACACATCAATGTCCGAAAAAAAAACACGAACATAGTCGTCTTCTTCGCAAAACCAGTCGCGAAAAGGGTTTTTTTTTTAAAAAATGACCAAATGCAATACATAATGTCAAAATGTATGTCCTAAATGCATATTATTTCAATTACATACCACTATAGAGTCATAAGATGCAAAAAAAACAAGCATAAACACCAACACAAACACACAAAAACCCTAAATATAAAAACTCTTTCACTTTCGAAAAAAAAACTTTCAAAACATGATAAATAACTTGCAAATGAGTCTTTGGCACCACCACTCGTAGTTATTGCATCATAATCGATCATTTTCGACCCCATCTTAGCTCTAAAAAATCGAAATTGCAGAACTGGAAATTTTGGAATTGAGAGTTGTGATGACTCTCTGCATTCGCGATTTAGAAAGGAGGTGGGTGTACTCATCCGGGGATTTTTTTTAAAAATATACAGAAGGGGTAAAAACGTCATTTCGCTGCACCCTTTTCACAAAAAAAAAATTACCTGGGTGTACTCATAGGAATCCTGGGTGCCTTTAGCCGCGCCCTTTCTCTTATTTTGTATTTAACATGACAGGCCCAAAGTTTTAAGAGTAAACCCAGCAATATAGGCCCATATCTAAGCCCAGTTAACCATTAATGATGCATTAACAACTAGAACTATTATTATTGTAGAATTATTAATACTTTTCTATTATAATATAATATTATTTTTTGAAATTATTATTAATAAGAATAAATATTTGGTTTTGACTATATGCACCTCCATTTCGGGGAGAAGCACTCTCCCTTTTCGTATTTTAATAAAATAATAGGGCAAAAAATTAAAAATACTTTTCATTAAAATATAGCATACTAGATGCACCTCCCTATTGAACGCACCCTTCCCCGGCCACGACGGAACCATTTCCGTCGACCATTAAACCAAAAAAAATACAAAAATTTCAAAATATATTTAAAAAAATCACAATTTTTTTTTATAAATTTCGACCAACTAGTGTCCAACATATACACTCTCGTCGACAAATTGTTGTCGACGAGAGTGTATATGGTCGAAAAAAAATAATTTTTTTTAATTCGACCATATAATGTCGACCAAATACAGTTGTCGACGAGAATTTATTTGATCGACATTATATGGTCGAAAATTAAAAAAAAAAAAAGAGAGAGGTTGGGTTTCTGCAAAAGCAGAAAACCCTAAAATCTCTAATTTGGGGCGGACAAACGTGTGGAGATTTTCGCCGGTGATGAGGCAGCGGCGGAATACGACGAGGGGGGCCTCTGGTTGCGGCTCCTTATAGCGGTGGATTCGAGTCGAGGTGTGAGCGAATCGCGGCTTCTAAGCGTGGATGACGACCGAACTTTAGGGCGGCGACGACCATGGCACGGCTTGACCTCAGGGCGAGCGGCTTCAGGTGGGGGAGACTTGCAGCATAGCCGCGGCGGTTCCAGGCGAGGCGTGAGCGGGCGTCGCGGTGGTTTTGGCGGCGAGGGAGTGCGACCATGGCGGCGAGGCGGTGTTGCAACGCCATTCTGTTCTGAATTTGGGCTTGATTTGGGCGCTACGAAGGCGGCGGCGATGGTGGGTGCTGCGAGGGCGGCAACGAGGGGTGATTGAGGTGTTTGGGGGAGAGATGAGGATGAAGAAGAAATTAGGGTTTTATGTGGGGGGTGTGGATAGTAATAAGTATTTTATGAAGGAAATTGTATTTATGACAATTAAGGGGGTGCATCTATCTTAGGCCGATTTAGGGGGGGTGTGTGCATCAATCGGGGGAGTGCATCCATCTGAAATGGAGGTGCATATAGTCAAACCCTAAATATTTTCATTATTATTTAATATAATTATATATATTATTATTATTAATATATAATTTTTATTTTTATTAAAGATGACAATGAAACGAATTCAAATCTGAGCCCACAATGAACCTGCACCGCATGGGTCGGATCTGGATCCGATTAAGCAGGTATGAGTGAAATGGAGATGGCAAATGAATGACAATTTTTATGATTGATATAAATAAAAAATAAAATTTAAATATTGTGTAAATTTATTTTAAAATATATTTGTTGTTGTTATTTATTATTATTATTGTAGAGGTTGTTAATATTTTTTTAGAGTTTATTAACAAACTAAGACAATCCATAAGTCATTTAAACGAAGTAAGACAAAAAATTTCAGTAAAACAATTAGGATCAAAATCAATTACAAAATTTCTATTATGACATTTCTTTATTAAATTAACAATTAAATATAATAATATACTCTTATATCATTTCTCATTTCAACACCCACCCCTTCATATTCAGAATCCTAAAATGGAGGCGGCATTAGGGTTTTTTGAGGTTGCAGCCGTCACCAACTACACTACTCGAAGAATCGAGACGCTGGCCTCCGTGTGAGTGGCGGATATCGATGAGGATGGTGGCGCCGACGATTTGACCGTTTCTTTTTGCGATTTTTACCTCGTCGGCGATTGATTCGCGATGGATCCAGATTTCCTGGTAATTTTTACCTCGTCGGTGATGAAAAACAATTATATATTTTTACTGGTAATTTTGTCAATAATTTCTTCCCTGAGAATTTCCATTCTTGATTTAAGGATAAACTATTTGGTGTTTACGTAGTAATCCGGAGGTTGTCCGGAGCAAGAAAGTGTAAGAGATTCCAATTTATGAGCATTAGTGGTTCAAAACTGGGATAGATCTTTTGTTTTGCTGAAGTCCTGCTTCTTTTTAAAATTAATAATGATTTCTGCTATAATTTTTCTTCTGTTGTAACAATATAAAGTGAGCATCTCTGCCTTTTATTCGTCATGTTTTTTGCTGAATGTGTGTTGTCAAGTTAGGCGAATGGAAAATTATTGTTGGACTTGTTTCTATCCATCCAATTTTTTTGGGTTAGATCTGTTTTTTTTTTTTTGTTAGATCATAAACTAAAATTATATTTTTGTTGTAGGAAGCTGATGTTATTAGAAGCAGATTCTAGGAAGCTAAACAGAGGAAGGTGATTCTTGCTGTTGAAGTTGGGTTTTGCTGATAACGCGGTTTCTGCAATTTTCGTTGCATATATAAACTCAATGTACTGCATATATTTGTATGTATAATACATATTTCATGTATTTTCGTATAATGTAATTTTTATATTCAATAGTTTATTTACTTCACGAACTAAGAAAACCATAATTATTGTAGAATTTATGATAAAGTCTTATATTATTATTATGCAATACACATATTATATATATGCATGTACTGAGAATATGCAACAATTTCTTATATGCAAAGATATTACCCAATATACTTATAACTATTTGATAATTTCCATAGATAAAATAACACATGAACATATTAAAGTATATGCAATTATCAATTGCATATATAAAAAAACGTATGCATATTTAAAAGTATATGCACTTATCGGTTGCATTTAATAAAATATGCGTATATGCATCATACAAACATATTATGGGTGTTATTCAACAAGTATTTGTTAATACAAGTTGTTCATCAAATTAATTTAAACACTTTTAGAGGTGTATGGAGTAAAATAATTTTTTTGAATGTATTAGTTTTATTAAGTATTTTATAATATAATTTATATTTTAATAAATATATGGTATGCAAAATAATAAGTATATAAATATTTAATTAATTAAAGTATATTTCCGATTAATAAGAAAATTATTGAATATATAAAAATATGAGTGTGGACAAACAGAAAGTATGATCTCGAATTTTAGAAAAGTTTTTTTTAATTGCAATTAGCGCTATAATCGAGGGATAATTAAATCATTTGAAAATTCGAAATTAAAACCAGCGCTAGAATCGAGGAGAATTATCTCCTAGCTTAATTTAAAATTTAAATGTTTGACTTTCCTAAATTTCGATTAACATTATTAATTGTAGTTGAAATTCTTAATTAATTAGAAAACAGGGGCATCGCTATATAGATTGGATTTTGTCCTTAATTGTTTTACTAAATAAAATTAGCTTAAATCTTAAAGTCTTAGAGTGGTTTGGTCTATTATGTTTTTTCCCCATTTTTTTATTATAAACATAATAAGTATTAATTTGTGAAATTATTATTATTAGTGATGGTAGAACTATTATTATTAAGAATAATCATTTTCATTATTATTTAATATAATATTATTTTTTTATAGATATTATTATTAATAAAATTTTTTTTAATTAGGAATGACAATGAGACGGATTCAAATTTGAGCCCACTATAAATCCACACCGCATGGGCAGGATCTGGATCCAGTTAAGCAGGTATGAGATGGGTCTTGCTGGGCAGGATCTGGATCCAGTTAAGCAGGTATAAGATGGGTCTTGCTTTTTGTCAAACCCATCTCTAGACCTATTATATATAAATATCGTAATATTTAATTAATATGTGTGTAATTATATAAATTTATATTTATAAAGTAAATAAAATAGTTGAAATGAGTGTATGTGGACCCCAAAATTCATGACATGAAGGGTAAATATGTGAATATTATGAGAATGGAGATTATGATGATTGTTTTCATTTATGAATATGCAAACTTTTGAGGGATAAACTAAAAAAAAAAATGAAAACTATGGACGGAAGGAGTAATATTTTTTAAAAAATGATTAAAAGAAAATTACATCTTTCAATTCAAAGTATAGAAATATGGAGTATAAAAGTTGGGAGAAATCACAATTTCTTAACTTTAGAGGATGGACATTTCAAAGAGAACGAGTATTCATATTTAAAAAATATACTCCATAAGTCTCCATGAGACGGTTGAAATAAAACTAGGAATGATAATTCAATTTCCAACTATTTTGTATGCTAATTTCTACTCCACTTTATCATTTTTTTTCTTTTCCAGAGACTACATTTGCCTATTTTGACTAATAGTTTCCTTCAATTATATCTCCCCACCAACTCTCTAATAATTTTCCTCAAAAAAAAAAAAAAAAAAAGACTCTCGAATAATTCATATTTTACCCTTGTCATTTTTAGAGAACTTCATTTATACTCTTTTGCACCATGTATTTTTATCTCAGTGTTTTTTTATCCCTAAAGAGGAGATCTCTGGTTTAACCCTTGCCCATATTATCTCAGTTTGTAAAAAAAGTACTACTCCAACTTTTCTTAAAAAAAGAATGAATAAAGTATAACTACTTTTTTATAATTCAACGAAGGACTGCAAACAAAGTTTCTGATGAGCAAAAAAATTAATAAACAAAAAATGCAGACAAAATATATAAGAGGCACTCTATTGTAAAATTTTCACACGTAAGACTTTTTTCATCCATTAGTTAAAAACGAGTTAGAATTAGTGGAGTAAATATATATATATATATATATATTAATTTAAATTTATCACAATATAATTAATGGACCAAAATCCATATATAGCAGTTAGATGCTACTTTCGAAGAGTTGGTTAATTTTTTTATTTTTATTGTAAGGGTTGGTTAATTAAATTATCTTATGAGCATGAACAGTACAGGCAGTTGAGCGTTTAATCTACCCTACTTTCCTCAAATTTATTACTCACCCTTTTCACCTACTTCATTTTATTTTTTAAAAAAAAATTAAATAAATAAAACAACGAATTACGTTACGTGTTTACCTCAAGGATGAAAATATCGGTATCGGTGGAAATATCGAGACCTTAAATTTATGGAAATATCGACGGATATATCGATATCGAATATCGATATCGGTAAATTTTAAAAATTGTAAAAATTTAATAACAGGTCTTTAGTACATAAAATCAACAAAATAATTTGAATATATTTTATATCAATGATAAATTTATATAAAATATAATATACAATGTTATTTCGTATGACATTTATCGATATTTTTCGAAATTTATCGATATTTTCTCGATATTTTCCGATATTTTACCGATATTAGACTCGATATTGTTATTGTTTACCGATATTTATCGATATTTTCAATTTTTTTACAAATATCGTAGAAATATCGATTCTTCCCAATATCGATATCGGTGACCCTGAAAAATAGATATATCGAGGATATATCGGGGATATTTCCGGATATTTTCATCCTTGGTTTACCTGCCCCAAAAATCAGGCCAACAGTTTCCCAACTCTGTGATGCAACTCAAAAGCAAAACTTCAAATAAATTTAGTCCACAAATGAATTATGACTTGCAACTTATTTTCTTCACATGAAATTAAGGGAACTCAATAAAATTAATTACAAAGTGATTACTGTGTCAACCCAATTAATAATTTTGATCCAACCATGCCTAACCCCCTTTATTGCTTTAGCGTACAATTATAATTACTCCATTTCTCCACACTTAATCTATACATTTTCATTTTGAGTCTATGATCCAATTCCTTAAACCACTTAACAATGAGAGGGACAAAATATTTCAATATTATAATTAGAAAATGAGATTAAAATATAATGATTCACGATAATTGAATGAGTTTAATCAAAGATTATCCAAAATTATTAGTAGTATTTTATTTTTTTAGTAATTTCTTATATATTGTTTAAAATTTATTATAATAATACACATAAGAAAAACATAACTAAAAAGTTTGTGAGCTAGCCTGCAACCCGCCATGGGTTGGGTTGAGCATTTTTGAACTTGTCCCTGCCATAGTGCCATGAACCAGCCAGTCAAAACCCATAAAATGAAGGGTTGAGGTGGGTTATGGACCGACACGCCCCGTTCACCCGTTTTAACAGCTCTACTTATACACCCTTCATTTTTTTTTTTTACACAAACTATAAATATTTTTTGACAAAGTGGGATAGCTCAAGTTTAGATCCTGAGTTCGAGTTGTGGGGAGGGGAAAATGGAGGTGGTTTATAATGTAAATAATAAAAAAAAAAAAACAAACCGTGTAAAAAAAAATTTTTTTTTTAAGAAATCAAAGCCTCAACAATATGTTGGAGGGTATTCGGATTTTTTTTTTTTTTTTTAAGGTGGGTATTCGGAATTAAGTCACCTCATTAAGTGAATTAAATGAGAAAGAAAACGTGATAAACAAGGTTCAAAAGCACTAAAAAAAAAAAACCTCACAACTAATTTCATACTTTCTTCTTCCTCCATTAAGCCTGAGCCTGACAACCTCCCCACACCTAGTTGTTCCATACACAGTTCCTCAACAAAATTTTAATCAATAAATACGTAATTTTAATTTAATAAAAAATGTTATACATCATGACAAAGTCACGTATTTTTTCTTAGAGCATTAATTTAACTTGAAAAAGTATGCTCGAATCAGACTTTGACGTCGAAAAGTCTAAAAAAAAAGACGTCTAGTCTAAAATCGTTAGGCGATCAATAGACTAACGTCTTTTGAATCAAAGATGATAATAGATTTATATTATTTAAATATGTCCTTATTATGATGAAATTTATGAATTATGTTTTATCTAATGAAGAAATTTATGAATTATGATTCAAAGATAAAATAAAATTTCATTAAACAAAAAAATCAAGTGTTGAAATAAATTAGAAAACGACACATGCCAAAATTAACTATCTAAATCTAATAGATAAATAAATATATTTATATAACTGATTTAATTAATATATTAAAAATATATACTTCCTCCATTTTGATGAAAGTTATTCATGAGCTTTGAACACATAAATTAGAAAATAGAATAGAATAAATAAATGTATTAAAATATAATGAGATGTGAAAAGGGGTATTTGTCAAAAAAAAAAAGTATAGTTTTCATTGAGGAAAAATGAAAGTTAGTAGTTTTTTGACATTTAAGACATGCAATACAATTTCCAATAAAAATGTATTGTTCTCATCCACTGTAAGTCCATGTTTGATATAGATTTTAAAACATAATTTACTTTTAATTTAAGTTATCAAAGTATTTGAGCTAAAATAAAGTTAATTTAGGTTTAACTAAGTATCAAACATGGTTAAAGATATTTGGAGTTATTTTAGAAGTATCATTTTTTATGACAAAAGAATTCAACTACTACCTATAAGAATATATATAAAAACAGTTTTCAACTGAACCCCCTGTAGTATAAGTAACAGCTGACCCTTAATATAAACAAACATCACAAGAGTGCTTATTGCAATAATTCAGGCGATATTCGCATGATTCACTAAAACTTTTAAAAACAGCCCCACTTTCTTTCCATGCTATATTCTCTATTTAGTGACAATGAATAACGAAAAGGCCCATTCAACAACACCAAGTTGTTCTAAACACAACACCATGGGCGCTTCAACAATAGCTATGTTGTCAATCATCATCACTGGGATCACCGGTTTGATCGTCATCCACGTGTACGGCGTCGATGCCACCTCAATGGGAGCAGCTCACTTCTCCAGGAAGAACTTTTACAAACTTCATTTGAAGAAAATGCAGGGGATTAAAGCTTCCTTCGTCCGTTCGGAATATGTATCGAGTCGTACGCGTCCTAGTATCACGACACGTAGTCTTGAAGAAGCACCAATTCCATCACCCGTGAGTAATACTAGTAGTTAACTAATATTCTGTTTTTAGGGGGTGTTTTCAAACTCGACAAAATAGTGCAGAATCACTTTTTTTTTTTTTTTTAGACTCAACTTTTTTGAACGTGTCCTAACGTTGTTTGAACATAGGGAGCAACGAGGGGGTTTGTGTATCGCGCAACGTCCTATGGTGCAGACCCGACGGGGAAAACAGACAGCACGGACGCAATTCTTGAGGCGATATCAGATGCGCTTAAAGGGCCCGGAAAAGGGTTCTTGTTCAAGGGAATAGTGAATCTAGGCGGAGCAAGGGTGGATCTTGAGGGCGGCAATTACTTGATCAGCCGCCCTCTCCGGTTCCCACTTGCCGGAAAAGGAAACATGTTGGTAAGTAAGTAAGTTCATTCAAGACTCATAATTCAACAAACTATTATTCAACAAACATAATTAGCTAGAAAACTTTGTATGTGGCAGGACCACACAAATCTTGACCTTACTATAGCCATCAAAATTATAGGTGAAACTTAGACAATTGTGTTTTTTTCCGCTGTAAATTCCACAGTCAACACTAATACAGATTTGACTTTGCATAGCCTTAAAAAAGACCTTAGACAGCGGTTTTAACAGCTGTCCAAGTAACATAATTCAAGAAAAAATGTTTGATATTATGCGTTATTCTTCTCAAAATCACTAAACAGTGACATTTCGTGCAACAAATAATATTACTTCGTATGCTAAACAAACAGTATACCAAGTTCACCAGATTGATGGAAGTTTTTTTGTGGTGAGTTAATTGTTCACCTAACCAAAACAATTTTCTATGCTAGTAAACTCTGTATTCTATTGTTCACATGATAATTACAATCTCTCTGTAGTGTTGGTTGAACAACTTTTGAATACTAGCTACCATTTTGTAATTACAGATTCATGGAGGATCACTAACAGCATCTAACGATTTCCCAAACGACGGCTATTTGATCGACTTATCGCCATCCTCAAACGACTCAGCAGAATACAACTACGAGTTCATAACATTCAGAGACTTATTCCTCGACTCCAATTTCAGGGGCGGAGGAATACAAGTCGTAAAGTCTCTCAGAACAAACATCGACAACTGCTACATAACTCATTTCAACACAACAGGAATCTCCGTACAAGGCGGCCACGAAACTTACATCAGATACTCCTACCTCGGCTACAGAATCACAGCAGGTGCTGATCCTGACGAAAGGGCCTTCTCAGGCACCGGAATTGTCTTAAATGGGAACGACAACTCTGTTATAGACGTCGTCGTATTTTCAGCAGCTACTGGAATAGTTATTACAGGCCAAGCAAACTTGTTATCAGGAGTACATTGCTATAATAAGGCCACTGGTTTTGGGGGAACTGGGATTTATGTTAAAGTACCCGGTTTAACACAGACTCGTATTGTCAACTGTTACATGGATTACACGGGCATTGTGGTCGAGGATCCCGTGCAGCTCACTGTCTCCAATACTTTCTTTCTGGGAGATGCATACATCGTCTTAAGATCTGTAAAGGGCGTTGCCAACGGGGTCAACATTGTGGATAACATGTTTTCGGGGTCAGGTAAGGGGATCGACATTGTGCAATTGGATCAAAGAAACGGGGCGTTCAACCAAGTTGATCAAGTTGTGATTGTTAATAATAATGGTTTGGGAATGCAGGTTAGGAGCACGGTTGCAAGAGCAACGGTGCAGGGAAACATGAGCTCATGGACAGCAGATTTTAACTCGATGCTCGTGTTTCCCAACCTTATTAAGCAAGTACAGTATACGTTCATTACAGATGGCACGTCTTTCCCGAATCATGTGTTGAGAAACGTATCGGGAAATAGAGTTGTGATTGAATCAGATGTGGTTGTTCCAGCAAATGTACATATCACTGCTGATCAAAGAGGAACATCCTTCTAAACATGAAAAGATCATTCTTTTGGTCCCGTCATTGTAGCTTGTAACGAGCTAGAAGAGGTGTAGATTCATAACATAATATTACAATTTTGTTAAATGTTTTTTTTAAGATAAAACATTAGAGTTCAAACTTTTACAAATACACAAAATTGAACAGAAGACCCATCGGTGGGGAGAGTTGATTTTATGATACGACCAAATTATATATCCGAAATAACTACCAGAGCAGTTCAGAGATTATTGTCGTGTACTCCTTATCCTCAAACATGAAATCAAATCAAACTCACTTTTAGATGAAAATTGTTAAAAATAAATGTAGCTTCACTCAAATACACATATCCCAACATCACTCTTATTTCAATTATCATATATATAAATAAATAAGCAAGTTTCAATATTAATATCCAACTACATACAACACTATAGTTTTCTTAATTCCAACATTTTTTTTTTTTAAGTCTCGGATATCCGGTCCAAGGACCGACGAATCCCGGGGGACCAATTCCACCGCCCATTTGCGGGAGCCAGAGTTTTGCACTCTGTATAGACTGACCCCATAGAAATTGTTTGCACCTTAGAGGGTTCGAACTTCTTAATTCCAACAATATTACTAGGGGTGACAATTTTCGACACAACACGATAGCACGATACGAATCCGACACGAAAATTGCGGGTTAGTGTTTGGCCTTATTGGGTTCGTGTCGTTACCGGGTCGACCTGATAACGACACAAAAAACTCGTGTCGGGATCGTGTCAACCCGTTAAGCACGATAAAATTAACAGGTAACCCATTAACCTGTTAACAACCCGTTAACATGTTATTTACCTGATATGACACGACACGATAATGACACGTATCTGATAATGACACGATAATTTTTTATATTTATATAAATATATTATTTTTTATATATTTAATACTATTTTAAATTGATTTATTTTCTTATCATGTCGTTATCGTGTTGTTATCGTGTTACGTGTCGTGTCACATCGAAACGAAAATTTTCGTGTTGTTATCGTGTCGACACGAAAATTATCGTGTTCGTATCGTGTCGACACAGATTCTTATCGTGTCGTGTTCGTGTTTGGGCTTATCGTGTCGACATGAAACACGATAGAACGATTTGCCAGCACTAAATATTACACTGCTCATCAAACATCTACACCTAAAAAGATGATGATATTCGCTTGTAGCTTCTCCATAATTACATACAACTTAGAAGAGACATATAAAGACATACTGTAAATTTAAAAAAAAAAAAAAAACTTTCACCACACAAAAACTCCCACTTTCCCTCCTCTCCTGTTAAGCTCTACCTAAACCTACCTACACCAACAAACATCACTCTCTCTCATTCAGAATTCAAATTTCAGCATAAGGAAGGTGACCTCATATGCATAACAGTGACGCTCGTTCACGTGAACCCGAGTGAGTTCGCAGGAGACCTACCCAAGAAAATGACCTACTTTCTCTCTTGTAAAATTCTCTGGGTACCATTGATCATATGACTTATCAACCAAGAGATTTGGTAACCTACCCAGCCAGATCAAAGTAAAATGCAATTGGCCAATTGCTTGATAACAACCAAAAAGCTAAAGTAGAAATAGTTAAACCTACTCAGCTTTCTGATACGACCAAATCCCAAAAGATAAAAGAGTAGAAACAGTAAAATATTTTCTAAAAAATCAATAATTAGCCTCAAACAGAAATTAATTGATTAGACCATGTAAATACATTGGAAACAACTGATTTTTTTTCACAGAAATATATAATAACATTGAAAAGTCCATGTAAATACAAGCTGATTGCTAACAAGTTACTACTACATATGAAATGATATCTTGAGTTCATTCTTAACTTAAATACTCTTTTCTTTCTTTACATAAATAAATCAGTCAAACAATCATCTACAATAACTTTTACTTTTCGTCATAAAACAAGACTAGGTATCAATCACCTCACCTTCTTGTGAGACTTAAACGGGAATCGAGAAGAAGGCGGTGAATGTGAAAACTCGACTGGTAGCTGAGGTGTCGCAATATCTCCAGTCAACATCCCCACCACCTCTTTCATTGAAGGCCTACGGGACGGTGATTTCTGCAGGCATAGCAATGCCACTACAATGCACAACAATGCTTGCTCTTTATTTAAACATTCGATGCTCTGATCAACTAAATCCAGAAGCTTCCCAGCTCGAGCAAGATGTCGGGCCCACGACAGCAGATTGGCTCTCTGGAACTCTGACATGGGTGACCCTGTCACCTGAAGCGGCCTTCGTCCTGCAATAACAACTAATAACAGAACCCCGAAACTGTAAACATCGCACTTCTCAGATACATCAGAACCACCTCCGTATTCTGGTGCAATATAGCAAACAGTTCCTCTCATACTTGGTGTGCTACTAATGCCTCCACTCTTCGGTATATCAGAATCGTGACTATTTTTCCTTGCTCTCCAGAGCTCCCCACTAAGACCATCCAACCACCAGTCCATGCTACCCCTACTACCTCTACTATCCCTGCTCCTACTCCTGCCCCTTTTCATCTTCTTATCAGTATACGAATCGTCGTCCCTTCTCCACCAGTTCTCGTTATAACAATCATCGCTCATCGACCCATTAGCTTGTTTTTTCTTTTTCTTCTTTTTCTTCCTCTCGAGCTCTTCACAATACTCCTCCTTCCACCACTCCCTCGCGGGCCTTCTCTTATCTTTCTTCACGTTCTTTTCGTCATCTAGCGAGACCCACCAATCCAACTGCTTTTTCTTATTCTTCTTCTTACTCTTCTTCTCGATTTTCCCCACAACCCGAGAGCTGGATGAAGCCCCAATCCAGTCACTTTTCGGCCTCTCTTTATTGATCTCGCTTCCAATCCATTCCATAACGTAATCTTTAACCGTCCCTGACTCCCCATCCACCGCATTATCCTGCTTCCACCACCAATCTTTCCCTTGCGAACTCTTTTTCTTCTTCGTCTTCCACCCGCTCCTTTCTCCCCCACTTTCCACACTAAACCTGTCGAAGTTCCCCTCAGAGGGACTCATCTTTTCCAGTCCATCAGATGGGGAAGCCATTGCCGCCACTGTTCTAGGCGACACAATAGGTCCCGTTTCCCCATCTGGTGACAAATCAACCCCCACCACAGTCTCAGGCGAAGCCTCAACTCTCACAATCACACTTTCCGGTGTACTATCAGCACCTCCCAAATGTTGAACAATATTACCCTCCTCAAACCCGCTCATTGTAATCACACTCTCCGTCTCCTCAACCATCGATCCATTATCTTCCACCCCGTTCCCCAAATTGCCTTCCTTCTTCACCACACCTTCCACAATAACATTATCCTCGGCCTTAAACCTCGCTAACCCAAAATCAGCAATCTTCGCATTAAACCCACCATCTAACAGTATATTACTCGGCTTGATATCGCCGTGAATAATCGGTGGATCGCAGTAGTGATGCAAGTACTCCAACCCTCTAGCTATACTCAGAGCAACCAAAAACCTCTTATCCCAATTCCTCAACTCCTCACTCTTTTTATGGAAGAGACAATCTTGTAAGCTACCATTTTCCATAAGCTCATAAACTAAAAGCATCCTACGTTTCTTAGGGTTTGACGAAAAACCAATAACAGAAATAATGTACTTGCAATCAATCTTTGAGGAAAAAAGCAGTTCATTCTGAAACTCACGCTCACCTTGCAAAGACCCCGCATCCATCGCCTTCACAGCCACGTGCGAGAAAGTGAAGACCGAGCTCGGCTCGAGCTCGGCGCGGTAGACGGAGCCGAATCCGCCTTGGCCGAGGCGGAGGGAAGGGGAAAAATTGGCAGTTGCGCGGCGGAGGAGAGAGTAGGAAAGGCGGTGAGGCGGTTTCTTGGAGTCGGTGTCGGAGGCGGAAGGAGCGGTTCGTTTGCGGGTAATTCTACGGAAGCAGAGGATAAGCAGGAGGAGGCAGGAGAAGGCCGCGGATACACCGCCGGCGAGAGGAGGGAGGATCTGATTGGAGTGGTGGTGAGTAGCCGCAGGCGGCGGCGGAGGAGAAAGGAGGTGTCGAGAGGGCATAGTGTTAATTGCGTCACCGGAATCATTGACTCATCATTATTAAGCTCTTAATTAGAGTTGGCAGTTGGCAACAACTGAAATATATTAATGGGCCTACTTACAGGGCTTTTTCCTAAGCCCGTTTGGACTACTTTTTTATTTTTGTGGAATAAAATAAAGTTCCATAATGCTTTTTTTCTTTTCTTTTAGAAGAAAGCTTCATGATGAAACTTCATTAGTAACACTTGTAGCAAACTAGTGTAGTCTCTAATATCCCTACATTTATAAATTAATATTACAATTTTACATGGACAAACACGTCGTATTAGATGAAAATTTAATGTTGTACTATTTGGTATCACAAACTGCAAAAAAGCATACAAGTTACGTGTAGTGCAATTTGTGCATACAAAAACTTGTCAATTTCATTATATTTCCTATAGGAGATAATATGTACACATAGTATGGTAACCCAAACATTTTATGTGTTATGTGATCCATGAATTCATAGAGCTCCAACTCAATCATTTAAAAAAAATATGACCCGTACGTACCACGATGGATTAAGAAATCGATGGAGGAGTAGATTAGAGAATATAAGTGAGTATAATAGTAATAAGTTTATAACAAAAAATAATAATTCACTTAATAAATTAAAAAGATAAGTTTAATATGGGGAAATACATTAGATACCAAAGTAGTAAAAGTACTCCAACAATCAAATTAGTAGCACCCAAAAGAAAATTGAAAGATTAATTCACGTGTGAAATTAATAATTATTTTCTATAAAACATGTCAAGTATTTTATGTTAACTTTGTAGGTAAGTTGTACAAATAATATTAAAGTTGTAAATTTAATTGTAAAAGTAAAAGAGACCCACATTATTTATGAGTTAGTTTGATTTAAATGATATTTTGGGTTTTGAGTACCAATTAAATATATATGTAAACCTATTTAAAAAAAAAAAAAGTTGATTTGTGTTGAATAAATACGTTGATTTAGGGAATTTTTGTGTACTTTTAAAAATTAAAATTAATAGAATTTAAAATAAATTGAGTTTTAAATAGAATGGACTAAAAAAAATAACAATTGTAATGCGAGGTCGGGGAGCTAACCCATAAATGCGAGCATGACCCACCACCTTTAATTAAGTTGTTTTTGGAGGAGGGAATTTGATTTGAGAAGTCTGAAATGATTTAAAAATACATGAATTTTAAATGACATGATTTTAATGAGCAATGTACAAGTTCGTAATGTAGGACGTTTTGCTGCTAAGAGTAATGCAACGCTTGCAAATGGAGTCCTAAACTAGTTGTCGCTTGTAAGGTGTAGGAAGAGATCAATTTTTTACTTTGCATGAGGAAAATAAAAATCAATTACTCTCCGTTCTCTTAATTGAATTGCAATTAAACTCAGCCTAATCTTTTCCTAAAATGATTGAGCCAAATACAAAGTTTTGGATAAATACATATATCTCTCCATATAGAAATAGAAATCTAAGCCTCAAAATTTTCTATTGTTATTTGGGATCCACAATTAAACTCATGAATCATTATAATTGGTGTATTCTTTTATATATCTCGTAGTTTTCCCGAATCAAGCGAAGTATCACAAATCTTTCGACCCATCCTGTATATTGTATTTTTCGTTCCGTGTTGGAATAGAACCTGTTGGAATTTTTGAGCATCCAACAATGGCTTTACAAAATTGATAGAAATAAATAACAAAATTGTAAACACAATTAAAATAATATTTACACACAATCTTCGATTTTCCTCCTTTAGCAACTTTTCTCCTTTAGCAGCTTCCCAAAACAGGCAGGTTCTCTAAATCAGCAGCAGAGACCCCATCTCGAACAGTAGGAACAAGGTTAAAGTCGAGTCAAGGAAAAACCTTTTCCCGCAAAATGAATACGTCCCGGCTAGTGCTCACGGTTTGACGTAACGTTTTAAAAGGTAAAACGACTTTCGCCTCTATACGAGCAGCACCACAACGTATAGAGTTCTAACGAACTGAATCGACACGAAAACTTGACTGCACTCTATATGTTCAATGCAAATATGTATAATGCTATGATTTTTTCTAGAAAATCAAATGTTAGTGTCTTTTTGGGAGTGTGCAAGAGTGTGTGAGTATTTTTCAACATAAAACATGTACCCTATTTATAGGCATGTTCCAACATGTGAGGGAGCCTTTCACATTTAATATGGCATTCATGTTATTTGTAACTCCTAGTGGTTACAAAATTTCCAATTATGGCAATTCATATATTTTGTAACTCCTTGCGGTTACAAATCCATTTATGAAATGTCCATGAATCTGGACACTCAAACGTCCAAGTTCATACCAATTTGTAACGTCAATGTACCTAGACATCTCCCACTCAAACGTCCAAGTTCATACCAATTTGTAACGTCAATGTACCTAGACATCTCCAACGTCCAAATTCATCGCAGTTCAAATTCAACTTTAAATTCATTTGGGTTGACGCAATTTCGAATTAGGCTTCAACTTTCTGGAAACTTGATTTGTATGAGCCAAACCCAAATATTCAAGTTCCAAAATTATAGATGGGTCTAAAGCCCAAATTTAAAGCCCACAAGTCACAAGCCCATGACTAAGCCCAAGTTCAACCGAACGAGCACAATTGTGCATCCGTATAGACTATTGGATTGCTCCTTAGTCATTATTATTTGAACCATTGTAACATCCTCCTATTTATAAGGAGTAATTAGCCCCATTAAACTTTCAAAGTTTCAATGTGGGACAATTATCAAGTTGTAACACTTTATCCCATAAAGTGTATTATTTGACGTTTCAACTTCGTGAATTAATTTCTCACTTACCGAAATTCAATTTTGAGATTTTAAATACACTACGATTATCTACTCCGAGAGTAGAACGATTTTATGCCATTTAATTTCCTTGAAATTACATTTATAGCCCTCAATAAATTGGTCAAAGACGAGTGTGTCTCCACTCTCATTTTAAAATCAATTAATTAATTAAAATTAATTAATTTATAACCAATTTCTCCAATAATAGTGAGGAGCGTCTGCCACTGGGACAAGTCGAGATTTTGCGAAAAATGTTTGTTCTAGGAGAGAACAATTTTTTTTTGTTCGATGCAACTCAGTTAGCTACAACACCCTTGGGGTAATAATTTAACTAGAAAAAGATTGGCTCAATCTAAGTATTTAAAATCCATCAATTCACTTTTTAATTCAAACAAGTGGAGTGAATTTTGATTGTGAATTTAAAATTCATAAACCTAAATCACTCCATTCAAATGGAGTCTTATACTCTTTATCTAATGACTCACCAATCATGACAAATTCTCTTATGCAATTGAGTGTATGGATACACTTGAATTTTAATATTCAATTTATCCAATTTAATCTTTGATTCAACATTTAACCAAATTCATTGAAGTTCAATTTCAATTGTATAGGTGCAACCAATTGCACCCAAGTGTCTATATTTGAATTTTTTTTAAGGGTGGAAGTATATGTACCCTCAATTCGTTTATAGAACTAAACTCTCTTTATCTCGCTATCATGTCATAACACACGCATTCATTACAAATTTGCATACTCCCTTCACAGAACATTAAGTGGGATAGGGAATCGGTTTCTTGGTGACTTCGGTTCCGTTTGGGTCATGAGGTGGTCTAATTCAGAAGATCAAATAGGGACTAGAGAGGTGGGACTCCAAGTATATTTCCGGGGATGGGTGACTTTGATTCAATCTATCTTGTCCGCGATATCAAATTATTGTTTGTCTTTTTTAAAATTTCTAGATATTGGAGTGATTTCAAAACAGTGATATTTCTATTCTGAGTTTTTCTTATTTGAGCTTTTAGTTACTTTAATTGTTTTGGCCCACTAATATTATATTGGCCCATTTGTAAGATATTAAGACACACATTATATATACTTCTTGTACACAACAGTTTTCATAATTTTGGATACTACGAAATACATTCTGGATGAACAGGTTCTTCGTTTTTAATATGGTACCAGAGCTGAAAGCCTGGTAGGTCGATCAAGATTTTGAGTTTTTCGACGATTTGTGATATTGGAGTTGATACCCACATCGTCGATCATTCATGACGAAAGTCAAGAACATCAAGAAAGTCGATGGAGAAGGCTCAAATCCGCCTAATTGGAACAGGCGTGGATTGGATAAGAAATCTGGTTCTGACCGCGATCGGCAAACGTCAAATGAATCTTCTAGAAGTTGCACAGTCTAGCCGCGAGCAGGCCGAGCCGAAAGTGATGCAAGTTCCATTCCTGGTTGAGTAGTTTCAGAACCTTGCACAATTCATGAAAACAGAGCAGAGCGATGAGTCCACCTCGCTCGTCGGTTATTCCGTGAACATGGCAAACAAATTAACTACCACATACATCGCAGCCTTGGGTAATTGATAAAGGTGCGAGCGAACACATCGCATGCCGAGATGATGAGTTGATCGATGTCGTGACACATCATTCAGAACCGTGTGTTAGAATTCCGAATGGTGAGACCATTCCCGTTCAAAGCGTGGGGCGTGTTGACTTGGGGAATGGCCGGTGTCTTAAGCGCGTTTTGCATATACCACAATTTCATTGCAATCTTCTTTCCGTTAGTCTCATTACACATGATTTGAATTGTGTTTTCACGTTCTTTCCGAATTTTTGTGTATTACATGCTTTACCCTCGAGGACGTTGATTGTAGTGGGTAAATGTCGTGATGGTCTCTAATACCTCGAGCCTACGAAGATTGAGGGGGCACTATTAGTAGTTGAAGGAAATCAGAATTTATGGCATAACAGGTTGTGTCATGCCTTTGATGGGAAATTACGCCATATTCATTCTCTAAGAGGACATAAAAGCAATGGTATATTTTGTGATTCTTGTATACGAGCTAAGCAAACACGATTGCCTTTTCCTGTTAGCAATTCTGTAACCACTCGATGTTTTGAGTTGAGTTGATTCACTGTGATATTCGGGAGCCTTATAAATGCGACACATTCTCGGGTGCACATTATTTTTTGTCAATTGTTGACGACCATAGTAGAGGAGTTTGGGTGTTTCTTATTAAGCAAAAATCTGGGGTAGCCACACACTTGATCCGATTTTTTTAATATGGTGCACACATAATTCGATCTTCGAGTACATCGTGTTAGGTCGGATAATGGGGTTGAGTTTAAGTCTTCCATCTTAATTGATTACTATGCAAATAATGGCATCTTGTTTGAGAGTTCGTGTATAGATACACCCCAACAAAACAGTGTCGTCGAGCGGAAACATCGTCACATATTGAAGGTTGCAAGGGCCCTCCGTTTTGAATCGGGATTACCAATTGAGTTTTGGGGAGAATGCATATTGACGGCTATATATATCATCAATCGTTTACCATCACTAATTATTGAGAATAAAACACCCTATGAGATTCTATTTGGTAAACCACCACGATACGATCATCTTAGAGTATTGGGATGCTTGATTTATGCACATGATAACAAATACAAAGATAATTTCGATGAACGGGGAAGTGCATGCATATTTGTTGCACACCCTAATGGACAAAAGGCGTATTGTGTGTTCGATTTGCAAAGTCACAAATTTTACAGTTCTCGGGATGTCACTTTCATTTACCACATATTTCCATATAAAGGCAGTGATAATGAGGACTTCACTCGCGCGACCAGTGTCACTTTGGGTCGAATTCATGGCAACATGCCCAGTGATACTCTCCCTTACATCACGCCGCGTCTATTCATCAAACACCCTACATTGGATGTTGTTGTGCCATGTGAGTCCTCGACGCCTGCAGCATTGCCGACCGACACATCCACTCTTGAACCATGCTCGACCGACCCTCTTGTAGGTCCTGAACATGCGTGATGATCCAAAACACTTCTCTCAGGCCATTAAAGATCCGTTGTGGTGTGAGGCAATGTAAAAAGAAATCCATGCCTTGGAAATGAATGGGACATGGACTTTGGTCAACCTTCCACCGGGAGAGAAAGTCGTGGGATCGAAATGGGTGTATAAGATCAAGTATAAACCAAATGGTGAGGTTGAAAAATACAAGGCTCGACTGGTTGTGAAAGTTTACACTCAAATTGAAGGAGTTGATTTCCATGAAACATTCGCGCCAGTGGCAAAGTTGGTCACAATACGTTGCATGTTGAGTATTGCAGCAAAATACAATTGGGAAGTGCATCAGTTGAATGTATCCCAAAGGAGGGTGATAATAGGCATTCGTCGAAAATCTTTCTTCCACCCCCAAAACACTTTCCTCAAGCATCTTTTTAAACATTCCTTCCAATCCTTCCTTTTCAACCTCTTTCAGCTGCCCTTCCATTCGTTCTATCTTAGTAGTCAAAAGAGCAATCTCGTTGTCCTTCTCTTGAACCTTCTTTTTACAATCTTCTAGCTCGAACAATAACAATTCCTCGCTTTGACCTCTTTGCCCGTAAGCAACAACAAACTCCATATCTGCATCATTAGCTTTGTAGTCATTCTTAATAGGCGAAGTAGAATGGGCAGTACCATCATCCCCTCCCAAAGCAGACCTAGCTAGACTAAACAGCCTTCGGGCAGATAAATCCCTCGCGTTTGCATCCCCCTCTTTCCCGCTCAACCTCCAGTTTTTAGATGTCCCATCCTTTGGGATAATCTTGAACTTAAGTTGTTTGTCCGTCGCCATTCATTTTCCCCTGCAAACAGATGTGTTTGGATCCTGTCTCCAAGCAGGGGTTTCTCTAACAAACTCAACATCCTTTCTAGTTCAAATATCAATTGTTTGATATTCGTCGTCCGCACTTTTGTTCGTGCCCTGTGTGTCCCCTTCCTTAGGCCCCTCTATCTGGTCTTCTGCATTATCTTCTAAATCTCCAGTTAATCGACAATGCTCTTCCCAATACTTCAATAGCCCCTCAAATATATCACACTCTCGCTCCGTTGGTTTCAACTTCTTTGCTCATAACTAAAGGAAAATTCATGTAAAACATTAATTTATATGGGGTATATGATATATAATCTAGGAACAAAAGTATGATAAATTACTTATATAATTTGATTTTAATTCCAGGAGTTTAACCTTCTTCAGTTTATCGTTCAACATCGATGTATCCCATTTCAAGAATCTTGGCAAGCTCACTTCAGAAACTGGCCTCACTAGCTTCGAGTGCTCCATCAACCAATACTGGGAAAAAACATTTTATTGGTCAAATTTTAATTTTAAATTAACAGAATCAAGTTTCTTAAACCAAAACCAAATTGAACATTGAAATTTTTTTCCTAGATTATCTTAACTTACAAGCAGTAGCATGGTACAACCTCCAACTCTTATACCCTTGGTTGTTTTGATTTGGCCCACTAGCATATCCACCGCATAGCCACACCAATCATACTGGCATGCAGTATTCAGATTCTCCAAATAACCAGCAATGTGGGGAGAAACAGATGAATTCTGATTTGGGGCTAACACCGAAGCCACAAAGTATAGAGTTGTTAAATGCGCAACATCAGTTATGGTTGTGGGATCCGAGTTCATTAATACCGACTGCAACCTATCAAACACTAGATGTTTCTTGAGCACCAACTTTTTGTCGTTCTTCTGAATAGCCTTCCTAAAGCAGCGTTGAATCCAAGAGGTAACTTGGTATTCTGAATCCCTTAAAAGAATCTCCTTATCCCCCCCCCCCCACAATCCAAAAATCAACTGGACATCCAGTCCTGTAACACCAGTTGACTCTCTCCCCACAACAAATTTCCAAACATGCTTGTCAAATGATAAAACCATCTCTTAGATGTTGTCTTCAAATTTAACACATTTTTTCAACAACCTACTTGGTTCACTTTGAGTTATAACTTTAAACATTAATCAAGTAAGGGTTTTTTTCAGTTCTATTAGATGGGCATCCTCATAAGTTAGGCTAGTTATCTCATTCACACAAGTGCGAAGATTGCTCCTATACCAAGTCTCGTACATCAGAACTTTTGGTTCATCTACAAAGTCATAAAACATGAAGCAAATGTCAAGCAAACAATTTTTACGGATATTAAATTTTATCAAACATTGTTCAAGTTATATATACCAGAGTACTCTAAATCCCGCTTCTTTCGCCTTTTAACTGACATCTCAGACCCATCAGAATCTCTGGAAGATGATCTTTGATCTTCATTTTCATCGTCTTCTAAATGTTCGGCCTCTTTCTTAGTTCTTCTTTTCTAAAACACGAACTGCCCATCAGACTCTAAGGGAAATGGCAAAATAATCTAAATGAAAATACCAAAAAACAAATTAACCAACATTCAATTCAACAAAAGTTTAGTTTTGCTTTATTTGATTAAAAAACATTTGGTTTTATGAAATATTACCTGAATCGGAGTTCTGAGTAGGACTCATATCACCAAATCTTTATGCAATTGGTTAATAATTTAGGTTAGAATTTAAAATCCCTTAGGTGTAATCAGATTCAATAATGATAATTAATAAATTACTAACCTTTCCCCAATTTTTATCAGGTTTCACTCAGTATTTTTAAAACCGGATCGGACCGGCCGGTTCGACCGGTTCAACCGTGAACCGGGCCTGGGTCCGGTCCAAAATCGACTAAAGAACCATTTTTATGGTTTGACTGGATCAGATCGGCTGAAAATCGGAAAACCGGTAAAAAAACCAGAAAACTCGGTGTGGAATTACACGCTCTTCTCCATTCTCAACATTGTGTGGAATGTGAACCTACCTTCTTGCCTTTGGTAGCTTGGAGACGAAGGCGCAACCACGATCACAGTGACGGCTCGACCACAGTGCGACGACGCACCAGAGACTGCATCATCTCTTGATTTATGACTGCTTTCAACGACTTCTTCTTTCTTGGTTTTGAATTTCCGTCGACGGCCACCTTTACTCCATAAAAAAATCAAACCTGCGAAATGCGGCTGTGTCGCGGCTGAATTGATAATGTGAATACCAATTAAAAATAAAACTGACGCACAAATAAAAACCCTAAACCTAGGTTATACAGTCAGGCCCAATTATTATATTTATAAATTTGGCCCAAATATTATATTAATAAAATAATTAATCAATGGGCCCAATTATTGTATTAAATTATTAGCAAAACAATTATAATGGACCCAACTAAATAAAAGGTAGAATAATATAAAATTATAAATAATTAATTAGGGATAGATAAACGGTTGGACCGTCGGTTCAACCGGTCCGACCGGTTGGACCGTGAACCGATGGCCAGTTCGATTTGATCCCCGGTTCGGTTATGAAAACACTGGTTTCACTGCCTTGAATTTTAATCGAGCCATATCCTTAAATTTTGTGGACTTCCTCTTCATTAAGTCTAGCCACAACAAGGGCAATATTTTCAGAACTCTGTGTAACGCCCCGAATCCGGAATGCAGCCCTTTTTGGCTCAAACACTCTAAATTCGAGTCGTTACTTAGTGACCGAAAAACCGAACTTGAAAATTTCTTTAAAGTATATAATAACACAAGTGAAATAATAAGAGTTTGGCAGCAGAAAACAATTTGAAGGCAGATGTAAGTTGCAATGGAAGTAGTGTGGGCCCATTTATTTAAAAACTTAGAATCCATAAGATAAATAATAAATGTTTTATGGAAAACATACATATAAATCATCGAGTAACTTTTAGGAAAGTTCGTTACTCGGCATACGAATAAAACCGTCCTTATGCGAGCGGCATCATTTATTTTAATGAGCATGAATAGTATAAAGTTTCATAGCATTTTATTTATCGGGAAACTCCGTGTCATCCTCGTTACAGCTCCGGCCCCTCAAAGTTGAAACCTGAAAATGTTTTAGTTGGAGGGGTGTGAGATAGAAATCTCAGTGGATATCATGTACGATCTTATACAGATTGACAGTACGCCGAAGTAATTAATATTAGTATTTTATCGTAAATAATTCTTATTCTTTTGGATAGTGAATTTGTTATTCACTGAGGATTCATTGTATATTCTTATTTAATCATCATATATCATACTTATCATAAATCATATGTCATACTTATCATATATCATGTGGGACACTGGTAGCGACTCTACCACATGCTACCCCCTAAACGCTTCCCGCCTACTCCATTGTATGATTTAATCATACGTGACACTGATAGCGACTCTATCACATGCAATCCCCATAAACACTTCCCACCTCCATCGTAATATTCATGTGGGACACTGGTAGCGACTCTACCACGTGCAATCCCCATACACATTTCCCACCTCCACCGTAAAATCGTAATTCTTGTATCATGTATCATAATATTATAATATCATATAATAATTATTATTGTATTTTTGCGTTCTTAGTTATATGTTCGTATTTATTTATTTTAGTTCAGAATACACCAACAGTCCATATAACATTTACATCGGCAATACAGTAGTGATACCCACCTCGTTGACTTTTAAAGAAAAATTACAAACTTCTTGATTATATTTTAGTAACCACAATGCAGGGACCGTCCGAGCTTTGATTTGGGCTGCACTTCACCTAGCACAATTTTCGTATTTTTAATGATCATTTTTCATTCTCGATTATTTATAATTTTTATAAGGGTTGTCGTAATAATGCATGTAATCATTTGTGAAGCAAAACATTCTTTCTTGGATCTTAAAATATTGGAATAATATGTATAAATATATTTAACATTTGTTTGCTCACTTGAGAATTTAGCGAGGACGTTAAATCTCGTTCTTTAGGCTTTATAATAAAAAGAGGTGTTATTTTTCGCATTTTATCAATTATGGTCCTAGCCGTCCATGTGGAACGTCGTGATTTTTATAACACATTGTCACAGGTTGTTTGGTCGAGGAAATTACTGGTGAACGTATGGCGATTAAGCAGAAAGTGTATTTTATGCAAAATTTCGAAACTGGCCCTTGTTAGTTGGTAAAAGGGCATAAAATAGTTGAATTTTCTCCTATGTTAGTGATTTTATTTACGCCAAACGGATAACCCGAAAAACATTTTTCTTCGAGGTAATTAAACTACTTTACTTCTAGTTTAATGGCAATAAAAAATTTCGTGAAAATTGTGTCTCGAAGTCGGGTAAAAACGGCCCTAAAGTTTGGACCTGGAACACCACTGTCGTGTTTCTGATTTTTTTCCAGATTGCTATCACGTTTTCAAAAACTAATATCTCCCAATTTACTCGATCAATTTGAGTCATTTTTTGTATATGGACTCCCCGATGTATGAAGATTATTTCCCTTTTGGTTTTATGTCAAAATCATTTTTATCTTAAAAGATATAGGCTCCTAAAGTTGCTGTTTCCAACATAAAAATTTAGTTTGTTTGCAGGGTTTCAAAACGTTTATGTACATTAAGTTCGTGTTTCCAGCTAGTTAACATGCCGAACACATATCCTTATCACCATAACACATATATAACACAAATCTCTCTAGATTCAAGCACCGAAAGTCGTGATCGTAAATCGGAATTTCACAATTAGCACATAAAAGGTTTGTGTGTTAAAACCTGTGTAGTTTCTGGCTTAGACTGTGACTTTGGTGTTAGAAACGTGTGGGAACTTGGAGGATTGATTGAGGATGGAGTCGAAAAGATCTCCTTCATTATTATTGCAAAGAAAATGACGGAGAGTTAGAGGTGAACTTTGAAAAAAATGAAACAGGGGATGAAGTAAAAGAAAGGTGTGGTGTTTCTTTCTTACTTTTGTCTGAGTGTATGAACTGGGCCTTGCGAGTTCTTTACCCTGACCGCAACTGGAAGGGGGAGAGGTGCTGCTTTCCGGAGCTTGACGAGGACGGATGGAAGGTTGAGGAAGAATTAGACAAGGACGAAGAGTTGTTTCTTACGGTAATGGAGGCTTGATTCTGAATGTTGGAATTCCATTTTTGCAGCGTTTGGGCAAGCTTGGAGAGGGGTGTGTTAGTGAGTTTGCTCTGATGGAGGGGTCTATTTGTAGAACAGTTTGGGGAAGAGGATTGAAACAGTAATTGGCGACGTGGGTATCCCCTGTCCATGCGTGTTTATGTGCCCTTTCAGAGATTGAAAAGGGATATTTTCCAATTCCTCCTACGTTAGTAAATTCTGGGTATTTTACTTAGGGATAATTATGAAAATGTGTTGGGTGGTGTATGAAAGTGTTTAAGTATAAGTAGATAAATGTTGCACAGAATGTTGAGACAAATAGTGCAACACTGACTCTAATAGAATATCAGAAATTAAGATTCACAGCGGAAGACTTGAAACACTAAAAACAAACGAGACACAATGGAAATACTTTTAACATAGATTTTATAAATAAAAATCTATGTCTGCCTTATGGCGTAAAATCAATACTTATCTTCAAGTACAAATGTTGTGTGAAATGTTACAACAATAACTTTCACAACGAAACTATAAACGAGGCAGGTGCCAAGTCTAGAAAACGAACTAAGTGTATAAATTATACACTGTCGAAATGCCTAGTCTATCTAATGATTACACACTCAATAGATAAGAAGACACATAGTCATACGGGTGGTATACAACGTATGAACTAAAATGTAGAACTATTGGCCACAATTTCCTAACAGGGATGAACGCTCGGTCTAGGATATTGATCGAATAGAGCACACCGAATTATGAAGCCTTCAATGGGTATTTATAGATGTGGGATACGAATTCTAGAGGCTTCCACATTGAGGTCCTATTTTTTAGGAAACTCAACTTCCACAACTTCCATGATCTTTCTAGATCCTTCTAGCCTGCTCCAGGTCGTTCCAAATGCATCTAGGCTGTTCTAGCATGTTCTCCAATGTTCTGGAATCTTCCAGGTTCCAGATCCTTGTAGAAGCTTCTAGATCCTGCCAGAAATGCGACAACATTTAGGTCAACATTTAATGTAGCATTTCAGAAAAGACTTAGAAAAAATCTCGGAAGGTCAAATTTAGATGTTGTTGATAATGTTAAGACATTTAAGAATTAACAACATCTACAATCTCCCCCAATTTGACCTTTCGACTACAACACACCTGATGCACATATATTTCTATACATACTCAGTTTTATGTACTTAGTTGAGGTTGACATCATTGCTAAGCACTAGTCAAGACAATACCTGTTGTAATCGTTGGATCAAATCAAATGAAGATCAAGGATAATTTCATAATGATCCGTGCCAAAGGATCAAAACTATTTTATCCAAAATAGAATAAGTATAAACTATACACTTACTCACAACATAAGTAACTATCCTAAGATAATAAGTTGAACTAGAAGAATTAACTTAGAATCAAAGTAAGAAACTAACAAAAAACAAAAGTAATAATAAAAATAAATAAAAAAAATCAGAGCAAAGAGGAGTAAACAAAACAAAGACTCCAGCAACCTGCAGTAAACACATGATAATCTGTAAACAATATTAAGCAAAAAGCAGTAAACAACTATCATCAAATGTAACCATAATTTAAGCAAGTTGTAACAAAATAAACAAACTAACATCTAAGAAATAAATAACAAGTGTATCAGAATTTCATAATACTTAAACATTAGTTACAGAGATTGAACTGAATAAATGACATATATTGCTGTGGTAACAGCTGCAGCATCAACTTCCTGCACAGTAGCCATTATGATATATTCAGATCTCCCCCTGTCTTGCTTGTCCCTGTTCATCAGTGTAGATCACCATACAGGGTCTCCATCTCAGCATCTTCATCATCAGCTTCATCCACAAAGTAAGTAGATGCAAGATGTGCAACTACATCAGTTACAGCAGCATCAGGTTCACCACCACCAGCAGCAGGAACTCCATCATCATTCATCTCTTCAATCACCACATTGGAATTTGATGGTGGTGGTACTCCCCCTGTTGTAGGTGAAAGCATACTGGACCACCTATCCTTCAGGAACTGGAGCTCATCAATAGTTTCCTGCAAGTGCTTGAGCTGCAATTTGATGAATTCCTGTGAAAGATACACATTACCAGAAATGTTGACACGAATGTTCTCAACATTTGGGGGTGCATTTCTCTGATGTGTTCTGGAAGGGCCTGGTTGAGCAGAAGTAGAGGGTCTGGAAGATCTCTGTGGACTATCAGTACCAGGAGCAACTATGGGCAGATCAATGATTCTGTCCCCAATCAATAAGGCAGGAGCAATAGCAAGTAGTGGCACTCTCCCCCTCAAAACATCAGTCTTCTTAGCAGTGAAGCCATGGTGCTTCAGATAGTTTGAAATCAAGACTGGATAGGGCAGATTTCCTTTCCCAGTAGTTTTCCCAGAAAATTTCCTCATATGGTGAAAGATAGTATGTCCCAGATTGAACTTCTTAAGTATAGAAATCCTATACATAAGAATGGTTTGGTCTCTTGTAATCTTAGTGGTGTTGGTAGTGGGAATCCAATTTTATATGATCAGCTTATACAAAACAAAATGTAAGGAGGTTAAGTGTCTAGCTAGCATCTTCCTAGTCCACTTAGTCTTTCTACCCCCTGTGATTGCAGTAATCACAACATCCATATCCGGATCATCATCCTCATCAACATTAGGAGTGTGCAAGAACTCATTAATAAGTTCTGGAGTGAATGGCACATCCCTTCCCCTAAAATTAACAGTACCATAAGACCTAGAACTTCTTTTTCCATAACTTTTCTTCATACAGGCATAGAATTCATAAGACCAGTTTGTAAGAAAAGCTTCACCAAATGTAACAGCATTCAACAGATTTCTATCCTCTAAAAACTTAATCATCCCCTTACTATCAAAATCAGGCACATTAATTCTTTTCTCAATCAACAGCTTCCTCTTAGAGTAAATTTCTAACCTTTTCTCAACATAATTAGAGTGATCAGTGATACCTTCACTTTCTTCCTCAGAAGGTAGTTCCTCATCAGGATCAGTGTCTCTATCATGTTCAGAGGAGCTTTTGGATGAGCTCTTTGCTTCAGCAGATGAGCTCTTTGCCTCAGAAGATGAGCTGTCCCCATTTCCACCATCATCAGGTTCTGGTGTGGACTCTTTTGCAGCAGTAAATGACTCAGCATTCTTCTTAAGAGACTCTTGCATGTCTCTTAGGCAAACATTGAAATCAGAGTCTGATTCAGCAGGTTCTTCTTCAGGGATCATCTTGGCCTTCCCTTTGCCTTTGGGATCAGCAGCAGCTTTCTTCCTTCGTTCAACAACAGCTTTCTTTGGTTTCTCAGCAACAGTCTTTGGCTTCTTTGCAGCAACAGTGGCAACTTCAGTTTCTTCATCAGAATCAGTGAACACTTGAATGGGTTCACCAGCATCAGCTCCAGCTTTCTTCTTCTTCCTCATGGATTCAGAGTAATCCACACGAGTGAATACATGGTACGATCGCCTTCTTTGTACAGGGCTTCTCTGTCTTTTCCCTTTCTGCGCATTTTTCTTGAAGGGAATAGGAGCAGACTCTTCAGAAAGTGAGAGAGATGAGTTTGTACCACTATCAGAAGCTTGGGCGTCCTCCATTTCTTCATCCTCAGAATCGGATGCAGCAGTAGCTTCTCCTTCAACAACGGTTTCGACATGTTCCTCCGTTGAAACTGGAACAGTAGGATTAGGGCTTTTTGTTGCAGCAGTCATTTGAGCAGTTTGATCGGCCAAATAACTTGAGATATCCACAGTGATATCTCCAAATTGCATCACGAGTAGATGTCCGGTAGTTCGAAGAGTTGCAGACACTTCTTCGACAGCTTTTGTAAACCGTTCAACGGTCGAATCTTGTGGGATTTGGGTAGTTGTTGGAACAGGAGCGGTTGTTGATGGGGTTGCAGAGACATTGGAGTCGACATTTGAGGAGTTGGATTGTTGCGAAGCCATTGAAGCAAGAATTTCAAGAGAGTTTTGGGCAGTTTGTTTGGAAGTTTCAGAAACAGAGTGTGAGTGAGAGTGAGATTGAGGTTGGTTTCCAGCCATTAAAGGGACGGTTTGAATTTCGAGGCACGAGGTGGGAGAGTGTATACAGGAATTTTGGGAAATACACGGCCAAAAACAATTTCTGCAAGAAGTGTACTTAACAGAGCTCGACAATCAACAAATTAGCAACATAAATCACAATTAATTGAGTTTTATGGAGAGAATGTATGTGTAGTTGGAGGTTAACACGATTAATTCCAGAAATAATGTGATAGTGCTCCACATTTTTAGCCACAACCTTGATCATGGTTTAATTAGTGGGAAAAATCCATTTTATTAATTAATTAAATAATTAAGAAATTTCTAGAATAAAGACTAAGTCCAAGCATAATCTGAAAAATAAATAACGTGGGTTAGTAATATAATTTAAATAAATAAAATAAATCTCAATAAATAATTAAATAATTACTACTAATAAAAATAAATTCGAATCAGGCAATGTTGTGCTCAAAACTGTTACAAACACCTCAACACGGTTTTTACATGAATTTGCTTCATTTGTGTTGCACCAAAAATTTTATTTTTGTGTTATAGCATCTAATTTGTATTGATCCATTGTTCCTGTAGAGTACATCGTAGTAGCGAACTCCGTGCCCCATACTTACTTAATGGATTACAAATATATTGATGTTTTTACCAAAGAATCACCTTTTGAAAAGAAGGCATCGTAGTAGTGAACTCCGTGCTCCATAGTTACTCAGTGATTTGGTACATCTTTTAGTATGCTAATAACATTCTCATTTTTATGCATTTGAGAGGTGTAAGACATGTTTATTTTTGCACTACAAGGTTCTTAGATTCGTAGATATTTTACAAAGGAATTATTTAACTAAGTAAGAAATAAATTCAACTTATAAAATTTTACAACCCATGATGTTGTCCCAAATGCTGACGCATTTGTGACAACATCCATCCGAATTTTTCAGATAGTGCTCATCCCAAGAGATTTCCTCAAGATTGAGAATCTCTCATGGTCTAATGCTTTAGTAAAAATGTCAGCATTTTGTTTTTCAGTAGGTATATACTCCAACTTCACAATGTTCTTCTCTACTAAATCTCTCATAAAGTGATGTCTTATGCTAATGTGCTTTGTGAGTGAGTGTTGTACAGGATTCTTAGAAATGTTAATAGCACTAGTATTATCACAAAAATTGTAAGTATATCATTCTCAATACCATAGTCATGGAACATCTTGCTCAGCCACAAGAGTTGTGTACAGCAGCTTCCAGCAGCTATATACTCAGATTCTGCAGTAGATTGTGAAACACAATTCTGCTTCTTGTTGTGCCATGAAACAAGATTGTTTCCCATGTAGAAACATCCTCCACTCGTACTCTTTCTATCATCTATATCTCCAGCCCAATCAGCATCACTGTAGCCAATTAAAATGTTGTTGGTGTCCTTAGTATACCAGATTCCAAGGTCACTTGTACCTGCAACATACTTGATAATCCTTTTCACAGCATTCAGGTGAGATTCCTTTGGATTAGCTTGGTACCTAGCACAAACACACACACTGTACATAATATCTGGTCTACTAGAGGTTAAATACAGTAAACTACCTATCATGGATCTGTAAAGTGTTGGATCAACATCTGTTCCAGCACTGTCTTTGCAAAGTTTCAAAGAAGATCCCATAGGAGTTTTCATTGGTTTTGAATTCTCAAGACCAAATCTTTTAACCAAGTTCTTAGCATACTTACTCTGGGAGAAGAAAATACCATTGTTGCATTGCTTGATTTGAAGACCTAGAAAATAATTCAAGTCTCCAACCATACTCATTTCAAATGTTGCAGTCATTGCCTCAACAAATTTACTCAACATTTTATCACAAGTAGAACCAAACACAATGTCATCAACATATATTTGAGCAATTAGTATATCATTTTCAGTGTGCTTAATGAACAAAGTTCTATCTGCCTCTCCTCTAATAAATCCATATTCCAAAAGAAAGTCAGTAAACCTACCATACCATGCTCTAGGAGCTTGTTTAAGACCATACAATGATTTCTTAAGTTTATATACATGATCAGGATACTGTGGATCTTCAAATCCTATAGGTTGTTCAACATATGCTTCTTCATTTAATATGCCATTTAGAAATGCAGCCTTTACATCCATTTGATGAAGTTTAATATCAATAAAACATGCAATAGCTAGCAGTAATCTAATAGATTCTATCCTAGCAACAGGTGCAAAAGTTTCATCAAAATCTACTCCTTCAACTTGGGTGTAACCTTGTGCTACTAACCTAGCCTTGTTCCTAACAATATTACCAGATTCATCAGTTTTATTCTTGAATATCCACTTTGTTCCAATGACATTAGTATGACTAGGTCTAGGAACAAGTGTCCACACTTCATTTCTTTCAAACTGACCAAGTTCTTCATGCATAGCATTAATCCAGTTTTCATCAGTTAAGGCTTCTTTAGCACTCTTAGGTTCAATTTCAGATAAATAGCATTCAGCATTTACAACATTACACATAGAAGACATGCATATTGTTCTTACCACATCTACCTTGTTTGATCTTACTCTTCCTCTTGTTTGCACTCCAACTGTAGCATCGCCTATGATCTGGTCAGAAGGATGACTTTTTCCTATTCTTGAAGAAGGATTTGTTTTGGGAATGTACTGATCATTCTGTGAATTTACAGCTGACCGTTCTGTAGATGTTGACCCAGATGTGTTAACATTTGGTGCAACATTTTCAGACTTCAGTGTATTCTCAGAAGTGTCAGTAACCTGTGATACATCTTCTTCATCTTTGTCATCTGTAAGACCTTTATCATCATCAAACACAACGTTAACAGATTCTTGAACAGTGTTAGTTCTAAGGTTATAAACTCTATAAGCTTTACTATTTCTAGAATAGCCTAAAAAGAAATCTTTATCACTTTTAGAATCAAACTTATGAAGTTGATCTCTATCATTCAAAATATAACACACACAACCAAATACATGAAAATATTTCACATTAGGTTTTCTGTTGTTCAAAATCTCATAAGGTGTTTGATTAGTGCCAGAACGAATAAAAACCCTATTAATAATATGGCATGCAGTATTCAATGCTTCTCCCCAAAATTTCTTAGCAAGACATTTAGATGTAAGCATAACTCTAGCCATTTCTTGTAAAGTTCTATTCTTTCTTTCAACAATTCAATTTTGTTGTGGAGTTTTAGGAGATGAATATTCTTGCAAGATACCCTTTTTTATCACAAAAATCATTAAACATGTTGTTTTCAAATTCCCTACCATGATCAGTTCTAATACGACCAACTTTCAAGTTAAACACATTTTTGAACCTTTTATAAAGAATTTTAAATGCAGCAAATGCTTCAGATTTGTCTCTCAAAGACTCTACCCAGGTATATCTAGAAAAATCATCTACCACAACTAAGGAATACCTCTTTCCTCCAATGCTTTCAGTTTCCATAGGACCCATCAAATCCATGTGCAGTAATTCAAAGCATCGATGTGTAGTACAATGTGACAGCATTTTGTGTGACATTCTTACCTGCTTACCTTTTTGGCATGGTCCACATACAGTGGTGTTGTGAAACCTAAGTTCTGGAATTCCTTTTACTGCATCTGCTTTGATTAGCTTTTTCATTGCTCTGTAATTTGTATGACCCAATCTTTGATGCCATAGAACATTTTCATCATGTTTTGACAAGTTACACATATTTGTTCCAATAAGATAGCAATTGTCAGCTGACCTAGTACCAGTCATGACACAAACTTCATCTTTATTAAGAACATAACATGAATCTTTATCAAATTTCACATGCAAATTATCATCACAAAGTTGACTAATGCTAATCAGATTTGCAAGTAAGCCATCAACATGTAATACATTTTTAAGCTTAGGAAAACCTTCAACATTCAAAGTTCCTTTACCAACAATCTTTCCTTTAGAACCTCCACCATATGTAACACTACCACTATTCAAGGTCACATAATCAGATAAGAAATCAATACGACCTGTCATATGTCTAGAACAATCACTATCAAAGTACCATAAGTCAGGTAGACATGCTTTTAAGGAGGTATGAACAACATTACAGGTAGCTTTTGGTTTCCATGCAGATTTCAAAAACTGTTTACCAGGATGTGACAGTTTCTTATGCAACATTTTCAAGTTTTTCTGTTCTTCAAACAACTTTATACAGTAAGGACGAATGTGACCAATTTTGAAACAGTAATGACAAATATACTTCCTTTTAACCTTGTGAGACTCTGTTTCTGCAGATGTTGCACCAGATGTGTCAACATTTGCCTTAACACATTTCACAGGTTTTCTAAATTTATCAGAAATAGAAGCAGTAGTACCATCATAACCTAAACCATGATTGTTAGACTTACCAGTAGCTATAGCATTATTTACCTCAAAAGCACTCTTGGAATATTTCTTGAAACATAAAGTAGAATTTATCAGTTTCTCCTTTAAGTTACAGATTTCCAGATCTCTTTTGGTAAGAATAACTTCTAACTTGGTGATTGTGTCTGTCAAATCCTCATTCCTTTTATTCAGAGAATCAAGGGTGAGTTTCTGATTCTTCCAATCATCTAACAGCTTTTGGTATTCATTGTCATCATTCCTTTTTCCTGCATCATCAACTAAACCATTAAAACAGTTCAAATCTGGGTGACTCTGTTCTGATGTTGCTGTAGATGTTGAAGCATCAGGTACAACATCAGAATCTGTTTCATCCAGATCATCATCTGAGGAATCATTATAATCAATTCTGGTAAAATTAGAATATTCATTCTGATTTAATTCATCAAGATCATCATCAGAATCATCACTCAAGGTAGCACTAAAATTCAGTTTTTGCTTAAGTCTAGTATTGGCACATTCATTTGCATAATGGCCATAACCAGAACAAGCATTGCATTGAACTGATTTTCGAAATTCAGGATCATACCTTGGTTTACCTTCACTCTTTGACAGTCTTGGTGTGAATTGACCTTTCCTCCTTTCTGGTTGAGGTGTTGATGTGTTGATTTGAATCTTAGGTTGAATGTTACTAGATTTGTTCACAGATTTCTTAAGAAACTTATTAAAGTGCTTAGTAAGTAAGACAATGTTGTTAGGATCCTTGAGACATTCATCAAGCAATTCTTCATCCGAATCAACTTCAGTAATGATAGGTTGAATCTCAGAAATGTTTGATGTTTCTCCTTTAAAAACCACAACTTTCTTATCAGCATCATTTTCATCAACTTGATTAGTGTTTATTTCATATGTTCTAAGAATACTCACTAACTCATTTTGACTTAATGTATCTGTATTTTTTGCCTCTTCAATAACACAAATTTTAGCATCAAATCTTTTAGGAACAGATCTTAATATCTTATGAACTACTCTAACATTAGAAATAGGGTCACCAAGAGAATGTGATTCATTGATTATCTCACTTAACCTTTCATTGTAGGATGAAATGGTTTCATCTTCCTTCATTCGGAGATTCTCAAATTTTGTCCCCAACATCCGAAGCTTAGTCCTTCGAACACTGTCTGAACCCTCACAATGCTCTTGCAACCTGTCCCATGCATCTTTAGAAGTAGAACAGTTAGATATAATTTTAAACATTGAAACATCAACAGAAGTAAAAATAGCATTTAAAGCTTTAGAATTGTAGCTTGCTGTTGTTATTTCATCAGCCGTCCAATCAACTTCTCTTTTGAGTTGAACTTCACCATCTGCGTCTGCTGGTCTCTTTGGAGCTTCCCAACCTGTAAGTACAGTCCTCCAAGCACGTTCATCAATTGACTTGATGTACATACGCATCTTAGGCTTCCAATAAGAATAATTCGAACCATCTAAAACGGGTGGCCTAAGTGCAGTGGATATGTGATGTGTTTCCATTGCTAACCTAAACTAAAAACACACTTGACCAAAGATCTAACCTAGTGTCGTCAGGTATCAGCTCTGATACCAACTGAAAGTGTGTTGGGTGGTGTATGAAAGTGTTTAAGTATAAGTAGATAAATGTTGCACAGAATGTTGAGACAAATAGTGCAACACTGACTCTAACAGAATATCAGAAATTAAGATTCACAGCGGAAGACTTGAAACACTAAAAACAAACGAGACACAATGGAAATACTTTTAACATAGATTTTATAAATAAAAACCTATGTCTGGCTTATGGCGTAAAATCAATACTTATCTTCAAGTACAAATGTTGTGTGAAATGTTACAACAATAACTTTCACAACGAAACTATAAACGAGGCAGGTGCCAAGTCTAGAAAACGAACTAAGTGTATAAATTATACACTGTCGAAATGCCTAGTCTATCTAATGATTACACTCTCAATAGATAAGAAGACACACAGTCATACGGGTGGTATACAACGTATGAACTAAAATGTAGAACTATTGGTCACAATTTCCTAACAGGGATGAACGCTCGATCTAGGATATTGATCGAATAGAGCACACTGAATTATGAAGCCTTCCTTCGGTATTTATAGATGTGGGATACGAATTCTAGAGGCTTCCACATTGAGGTCCTATTTTTTAGAAAACTCAACTTCCACAACTTCCATGATCTTTCTAGATCCTTCTAGCCTGCTCCAGGTCGTTCCAAATGCATCTAGGCTGTTCTAGCATGTTCTCCAATGTTCTGGAATCTTCCAGGTTCCAGATCCTTGTAGAAGCTTCTAGATCCTGCCAGAAATGCGACAACATTTAGGTCAACATTTAATGTAGCATTTCAGAAAAGACTTAGAAAAAATCTCGGAAGGTCAAATTTAGATGTTGTTGATAATGTTAAGACATTTAAGAATTAACAACATCTACAAATTATAATTAATTGTTTTAGAATTTCTGTGGAAAACTTAATGGCTTGATTCAGACGTGGGTAATTATAATTAATTGTATTAAAAAATATAATCCCCATGGAAAACTTAATATAATTACGGGATAATTATAATTAATTGTATTAAAAAATATAATCCCTATGGAAAACTTAATGGCTTGGTTCTGACGTGGGTATCCCTTTTACTTATACTTTTTGCATTATATTTGTATCTTAATACTATAGTTCTCGTTAAATAAATTTACGGGATAATTATAATTAATTGTTTTAGAATTTCTAGGGATTTGACCCTCGCGTTTTGAGACAAAATTATTTATTATTTCTTTATCTTGATTCCTCGTTTAAATGGTATTCCAAATTCGTCGAAATATTCGATTTCTTTCTACGAATGGAATTTAAAATTTCCTCTAAACGTTTTATGATTAAAATATTCTTTTAAAGTGCTAAAAGTGCGTTCGACTCAAAATTCTCATCCGCTTCCTGTAAAATTCAAAATCTCGAAGCATATATATCCAAAATTTGTCAAGTAAAATATGCTAAAAATAAAATTCTCTTTTATTTAATTTATTTAAGTGTTGTTCATTATTATATTTGGAACGGAGTGTTACACTCTGATTCCATTTATGTATTGAAAACAAAATTAATTTCTATCTTTGAATAAAAAATTTCAGTCTTTACCAAAGCAAAAAGTCTCGGAACCCATAGGCTTCCTCATTGAACCAAAAATCTACTGGATCAAATTTCGGGCGATGTTTTCAACAGATATAACATGCAAATTCATATTCTAAATCTAAAAAGTCATTCGATTACCCTTCGGGATTCTAAAAACCCGAAATTATCCACATAGACAATCAACCAACAAAAAAAAAATCTATATACAAGAAACTATAGAACTCAATCTTATATTTGTAAACCAAAATTCTAAACCCCTGCGCGAGGACTAAATAGAATCCAAAACCCCAACAAATTAAAAAAAACCCTATAAATATTGTGTATCCAAAACTATGAAGTTCTGAATAATATCTCCTATATAATCATCTCTTAAAACCAGGCAACTCCATATTTTGAGGGTATTTGACAAAAAATAAATAAAATAATAACATCCCTTCAAGTTCGAAATTCATAGAAGAGGAGAATCAAAAGCTAAATAATATCCTTCTAACTAAATTATAATTAAATTTGTGTTTCACTTACAGTCGAGAAATGGTTTCGCCTTTGGAAATCAAGAAACTAAGCTGGTTGCGTTCTTTTTTTTCAAATCGCCGACTGCAAATTTGGAGGAATGAGGAACTTGGTAAAGGTGGGAAATGATAGTGGGGAACGCGCCGGAGTTGAAAGGTTGGAGTGAGAGGGGTGGTGTCATAGCTGGGATTTGCAAGTTGATTGGACTGATTATTGACTTTTGAATTATATTTCTTTGCCCCTTCCAAGACAACTAATGCGAAATAGACAATTAAGGGCACAATGGTCTTTGACCCTTCCATTTTGTATCTCCTACCATTAAAATCAATTGCATGTATCATTAGGTTCTTAAGGGCCCCCTTTTGTACTAGACATAACCTCTCCCTTGATTGAGAATGAGGGAAACACAGTTTTGACATTACTGTTGGGTGGGTGAAGAAATATTAAAATCAAATTTCATAGTCATTTTAAACTTAGCCTTAAATAAAATTAGACAGTGAGTGAGATGGGTAGATGGGAGAGGGCAAAGTGGGAGTGGAGATGAAGAAGGAGGCTCTCGATTAGAGAAGTATTATTATTTAATGAGCTCATTGTTTTCATTGGTAGGATAAGTTAGAACATAACAAGAAGGATTTTTAGAGTTGAAAATACTCTACAAATGGTATGCACTCAACAAAAATTGCATATCAAAGGAGCATGAAAGGAAGTGAACGAAAAGATGAAGATCAAAATAGAGCAAAGACGTTCAAGAAAATTTGAAAACACTACTACACATTTAAGCTTGCACAACTGCACTTGGACATCCCTTTTTTCAAACAACTCTCCAAGATATAGCTTGGAGAGCGGTTTTATTAAAAAAAAAAAAAATAGACAGTGGTTTACAACCGCTGTCCAAGAATTACACTTGGAGAGAGGTTAAAAACCGTTATGCAAACTCACCTAGACAGCGGTTTAGAACCGCTGTCCAAGTAAACACTTGGAATGCGGTTAATAACCGTTGTCCAAGAGCTCGGTTTTCAGTCAAACCCAAATGCGCGATTCCAGAAGCATTATCTACCCCCAAATTAGTCTCCTCCAAACTCGTCTCCCCAAAATCGCCTGCGCGTTGTTGCCTCCCTCTCCCCTAATTAATCGAATGTGTCTCTCCCAAATCTAACCCACGCGCCGTCGCCCTAGCTCCTCCATATATAGGTAAAAAAAAATTATATGGGTGTATGTATTGGTGTATATATATCATGTTGTATGTATATTAGTGTATGTATATCATGTATATTGGTGTATATATATCATGTTGTATGTATTGGTGTATGTATATTGGTGTATATATATTGGTGTTTGATGCACTCAAGGTGTTTGATAAAGTACTAGAAGTGCGTTCAACTCAAAATGTTCGTCCGCTTCCTGTAAAATTCAAAATCTCGAAGCATATATATCCAAAATTTGTCAAGTAAAATATGCTAAAAATAAAATTCTCTTTTATTTAATTTATTTAAGTGTTGTTCATTATTATATTTGGGACGGAGTGTTACATCCTCACCCCCTTAAAAGAATTTCGCCCCCGAAATTTCACTTACTAGTTCCTCCTAGGCATCACGGGTATTTGGCTAAAATCTCGTCCTCTCTTTCCCAGGTGGCTTCTTCCTTCCCATGTCTACTCCACTGAACTAACACTAGAGGTATCTCTCGATTCCTCAAGACGTGAAATTTTCTCCCCAAAATGGTCATTGGCACTTCCTCGTAAGTTAAGTCGCGGCCTATCTCTAAGTCTCTAAAGCTAATGACATGATTCGGATCAGTCACATACTTCCTAATGTTAGAGACGTGGAAGACGTTATGTACTTGAGACAGCTCGGGCGGTAGTGCTAAGCGATAGACTACATCTCCAACCTTATCCAAAATATCAAATGGTCCGATATAGCGAGGCTTCAATTTGCCTCTCTTTCCAAAACGAATCAATCCCTTCATCGGTGCAACTCTAAGGAATACTTTCTCGCCAATCTCAAATCGTAAGTCCTTCCGTCGACTGTCGGCATATGATTTTTTAGCGATCTCGTGCCGTCTTGATCCTCTCTTTGATCTTCGAAACAATTTCCATTGATCTCTCTACGAGTTCTGGTCCAAGAATTTTCGGAACTCCAACTTCATCCCAACAAATAGGCGATCTACACTTCTTCCCATAAAGTGCTTCAAATGGTGTCATTTGTATGGTAGCTTGATAACCGTTGTTGTAAGCGAACTCCACTAAGGAAAGGTGAGTCTCCCAACTTCCTTCGAGATCCAAAGCACATGCTCTCAACATGTCTTCCAAGGCTTGAATAGTCCTCTCCGACTGTCCATCTGTTTGAGGATGGTACGCAATACTGAAATTTAGATTAGTTCCCAAGGCTCGTTGTAGGCTCTTCCAAAATTTAGAGGTGAAACGGGGGTCCCTGTCGGAAACTATCGAAACTGGTACTCCATGTAGCCTGACTACCCCTTCGATGTATAATTGCGCGAGTTTGTCTAATGAGTACGTCATTCGAACGGGAATGAAGTGTGCGGCTTTAGTGAGTCTGTCCACGACAACCTAGATGGCGTCGTAATTTCTTATGGTCTTAGGAAAACCCGTGACGAAATCCATGGTGATATTCTCCCACTTCCACTCCGGCATCTCTAAATGGTGTAGCAATCCTGAGGGTCGTTGGTGGTCTGCTTTAACTTGTTGACAAGTTAAACATCTTTTGACGAAGTGAGTTATTGTTCGCTTCATACCTCTCCACCAAAAGTTCTCCCTCAATCCGCGGTACATCTTTGTTTCCCCAGGATGTACTGTGTAAGGGGTGTTGTGCGCTTCATTGAGAATTTCGTTCCTCAAGTTTTCGTCTTTGGGCACACAAATCCTATTATTGAACATTAGTGTTCCGTCGGTGTCGATGATAAAGCCTGGGATGTTTTCTTCCTCCACTCGTATCCTTATTCCATTGAGGAATTTGTCGCCTCGTTGTGCATCCCTGATTCGTTCTCTCAAGGTTGGTTGCAATGTAAGTGCAAAGATCATGGAATTCGCACAACATTGTGTTGAAAATTCCAGATTCATTCGAGAAAGTTCTCCGATTAGCAATTTTTGTGTGGTCGGCACGGCGTCAAGTTTTGTGCTTCCTTTCCTATTCAAGGCATCGGCTACCACGTTCGCCTTCCCAGGATGGTAATGGATAGTGCAAACATAATTCTTCACCAATTCAAGCCATCTCCTCTTACGCATATTTAGTTCTTTCTGTGTGAAGAAGTACTTCAAGCTTTTCTGGTCTGTATAGATCTCACACTTGCCTCCGTACAAGTAATGTCTCCAGATCTTTAATGCATGAACCACAACAGCTAACTCTAAATCATGCGTCAGGTAGTTTTGTTCATGTGTCTTGAGCTGTCGAGATGCATATGCAACGACCTTCCCTCGTTGCATAAGGACACATCCTAGTCCGGATAAGGATGCATCTGTGTAAATAATAAATCCCTCAGATCCATCTGGAATAGTTAGTACTGGTGAGGAGGTTAATCTCTTTTTCAACTCTTGAAAAATTTCCTCACAAGTAGGCGTCCAGACGAACTTCTCCGTCTTCTTCGTTAACTGAGTTAACGGCTTCGCAATGCGTGAGAAATCTTGTATGAACCTTCGATAATAGCCCGCTAATCCAAGGAAACTCCGAATTTCGTTGACATTAGTCGGTGTTTTCCAATCCATTATGGCCTCTAACTTTGCCGGATCCATATCGATTCCCTTTGCCGAGATGATGTGTCCTAAGAACATGACTCGATCAATCCAAAATTCGCACTTGCTGAATTTTGCGTATAACTTTTCGCGCTTCATTGTTTCTAGGACAGTTTTGAGATGTTCTTCGTGCTCCTCCTTTCTCTTAGAGAACACGAGTATGTCTTCGATGAATACGATGACAAACTGATCTAAGTACTGATGAAAAACTCTATTCATCAAGTCCATAAAGATTGCTGGAGCATTCGAAGGGCATTACTGTAAACTCATAATGTCCATAGCGTGTTCTAAATGCTGTCTTCGGAATGTCACTTTCTTTAACCTTTAGTTGATGATACCCAGACCTCACTATTGGAACTACGGTCGATGATTCCTTGTCCTTCTCTGCCGTAATGTGGAGTAAGTACCCTTGACATCTTCCTTTCCGTAATAATTTCATAGCCTTGATTGCGGATATCACTTGTGCTCCCGTCCTAGCCTTGATTCCGCGAAAGGTGAAACGTTGGCCGTCGTCTGTTTCAAAATCAATTTCACGTTCCGAGCACTTTATCATGGCTTTATTTCTCGTCAACCAATCTATTCCCAAAATTATATCAAAATCTTTCATGTCAAGTATGTGAAAGTCAGTTTTGATTTGGTGATCATCCAATACTATGTCCAACCCTCTCACTTGGGTTTCTATTTTTATCGTATCTCCAGATGGAACACTTACGCTTAAGGCATTTCCTCTCACCCCCACGATTCCTACTTTCTTTCTAAACCTTTCAGATATAAAGGAGCGAGATGCTCATGTATCAAATAATACAGACGCAGGCACCTCAAGCACAAGTAATGTACCTGCTAGGGTTTCGTGTTGCTCGGGTTGTTCCTGGTGCTCGATCATTGGCCCTTCACCATCTCCTTCACTTTCGAGAATAGCATTTACTTGGGCACGTCCCCTCTGGCCTTGGTTGGGTGGACCCCTTCTCGGTGGTCCGGGCAAGCGGTTGTTCTCTAAGAGTGGCTGTTGGGTCTGATAGCTACCCATAGGTTGGGGTCGGTACTGATTGTTCCCCATAGGTTGGTAGTTTGCATTGTTCGTCGTCGGAGGTTGGCCCTTTGGTGGCATGGGGTATTCAGTAATCTTGTGTCCCACTTGATGGCAGTAGTAACAAGTCCCAGTTCCTTGGAGACAAGTTCCAGTATGCTTCTTTCCACATTTAGAACAGTTCGGTAGGGTCCTTGGGGCATTGAAGTTATTTCCCTTTGGTAGTGGATCCAGGTTTCTTTTGAAGTTCGGCTGCCAATTGCGGTTAACATATGTAGTTGTTGGGGTCTGTTTGAATTCCAAACCCAAACCGATCGAGACAATCAGTGCTCGGTCAAACACTTCATTGTAGCTTGGTAGTTTCAGTCCTGCTACTACTCCTCCGACTTCGGGCCTTAAACCTCGTTCAAACCTTCTTGCCTTCTTTTCATCAATCTCCACTAGATGTGGAGCGTACCTTGACAGTTGGTTAAACCTCCTCTCATATTCAGTTACTGAGAGAGTGCCTTGTCGTAGGTTGCCAAATTCCTGTTCCTTCTGATCGCATAAAACTTGTGGAAAGTATTTTTTCATAACTGCTCATTTAAACTCTTCCCATGTCAGAGCCTGCCGCCCTTCGGCATTTAGAGTCCTTTCATATGATTCCCACCACTGGGCTGCATCTTCCATCAACTGGAACTGTGCACAAGATACTTTATGTGCATCTGTCAAAGTCATGTGTCGATAGATGCGTTCCAGTCCTGCAATCCATTCCTCTGTGTTCATGGGACCTTCTCTTCCATTCAACTTAGGTGGTTGTAGTCGTCGAAACTGTTCGACGTAGTCATTGGCCCTGGGCACCATATGTGGCATCGGTGCATTTGGTGGTGGTGGTGGTGGTGGTGGTGGCGTCTGTTGTTGCATGTAGTTCTGTAGAGAATTAAAGAATTCTCTTGCTATGTCAGCCCCAGATGCTGCATTAGGTGGTTGTTCTTGTTCAGCGTTTGGTGGTTGCTCTTGTCCAACAGAACCCTCTGATGGTTCTCGGGCTGCCTGTCGAACGATACGAGGTCGTCCGCCTCCACGTCCATTGGGTGGTGCCATACTAAAAATAGTAAAAGTCTGAAGAGAAAGATCATATATTTACATTATATAGGTATGAGAAAATTCAAAAATAGAACCCAATATCATTAATTTACATAGTACTAGCACCAGTTATTCATTAGGAGTACACATAGCATCGGAACATACTCTAATCAATCAGATGCACAATGATGGTACTCAACTTTTGTAAGGTCGGGAACCATTGACCCATGAAATTTTAAGTGATAATCAGGTAAAAATAACAGGTAGAATAAAGCAACCCACATAATATGAGAGCAGTAGATACATATACATCAAAGTAGTCGGAGAGTTAGACTCCTTACATCATATCATAGACTACAAAAGGCATCACATAATATAATGCTAACACAACGCATCCTCACATCAAAACGGTATGCGTGCGACAAAAGGAGTGGTCAAAAGGAGCGGGTAAGCTAGGGCTGCTACAGAATGTAGGCCATACTTCTGACTAGTACTATAGGTCAGGTGATGTGTAGGTTAGGTTTTCTATACTATATAGGCATATATATATATATAAGGGTAGTCATCTAGAAACCGGGAGGGTGGCTGGGTCCCGCTCCGTCAGATGGAGCATAAAAGTCAGGGACAAGAAGTGCATCATCACTGTCGCTCTCATCGTCTGGTGGCATCTCGATATCCGGTATCTCATCCTGGACCTGTTCATGAGGGTCTCCAATCGGTCCTGGGGCAATAGGTCCTCCAGCTAATCCACTATCTTCCCAGTGGGCGACAGCGCTAATGTGGTTGAGTCTGGCTGACTCAAAGTGCCTATCCGCGCGCTCATCTGAGACGATGGATATATACTCCTGCGTAATGACGCCGTTCCTATGAACAACTACACCCATACGACCTAGTACTGCATCCTCACGAAACACTCTCCCCATGGCTGCATCGGCATGGGCGTCAACTGTGGCCTCCTCCGAAAGTCGTCGGCCTTTCGCTGGAAGCCGTGATCCCTCGAATGACCTCAGTAAAGAAGGCCTCTATGTGGATGTGTCCCTCTGGGATCGGGTCATACATCGTCATGCGGTGAAGAATACCCTGTGCTATAAGGCGATAGGGTTCGCTAACCCCGTTAGCAAAACGTGTGGCCGCGACGAGGTCCGACTCAAAGAAATCTACGGTAGCAGCCTTCACACGCAACTCACGGAAACGAATGACGTATGTTGTAATCAACTCCAGGGTATACTGAACTACGTTACGGTAGCGATCAACGATGGTCATGGCTTTCCTAGGAAAAAAGGGGAAGGGCTAAAGTCAGTATCATATGGGGGGATGTAACACAGTTTTTGTATGAAAAGCTTTTTAACACCTTGGGCACGTAAGCACATAATTTTCACACATAGTTCAAATATCTCAAATAATCAGGTTAAACAGTTTTTTTTTTTTTTTTTTGTATATTCTTTGTATTTTATAAACTTTTCTTATCAAAGTGCAACTTATAATATCCCATTCTCGTATCTTTCGTATGTTAGGCTTAGCCGAGCCCTCGTAAGTTCTTTGTATACTTGTTGGTTAAAAATTCTAACCTTAAAGTAATAACGTACCTTGAGGTGCTTCGGCTGCGACGAGGTGACACATTTTTTTTCCCACTAGTAACCAAGTTTATGTAGTTCTAAATATGCATGTAATATGAAAGTTTTGAAAAAAAATTTATACATTAGAGGGTTTACTTGTTTTACTTAAAAGTTTTAGTAAGAAGGTAATATTTTAAATTTACTAAAAGATTTTTTTTTTTTTTTAGGTTTGGAACTTAGGCTCTGATACCACCTGTAACGCCCCGAATCCGGAATGCAGCCCTTGTGGCTCAAACACTCTAAATTCGAGTCGTTACTTAGTGACCGAAAAACCGAACTTGAAAATTTCTTTAAAGTATATAATAACACAAGTGAAATAATAAGAGTTTTGCAGCGGAAAACAATTTGAAGGCAGATGTAAGTTGCAATGGAAGTAGTGTGGACCCATTTATTTAAAAACTTAGAATCCATAAGATAGATAATAAATGTTTTATGGAAAACATACATATAAATCATCGAGAAACTTTTAGGAAAGTTTGTTACTCGGCATACGAAAAATAATCGTCCTTATGCGAGCGACATCATTTATTTTAATGAGCATGAATAGTATAAAGTTTCATAGCATTTTATTTATCGGGAAACTTTGTGTCATCCTCGTTACAGCTCCGGCCCCTCAAAGTTGAAACCTGAAAATGTTTAAGTTGGAGGGGTGTGAGATATAAATCTCAGTGGATATCATGTACGCTGTTATACAGATTGGCAGTACGCCGAAGTAATTAATATTAGTATTTTATCGTAAATAATTCTTATTCTTTTGGATAGTGAATTTGTTATTCACTGAGGATTCATTGTATATTCTTATTTAATCATCATATATCATACTTATCATAAATCATATGTTATACTTATCATAAATCATATGTCATACTTATCATAAATCATATGTCATACTTATCATATATCATGTGGGACAATGGTAGCGACTCTACCACATGCTACCCCCTAAACGCTTCCCGCCTACTCCATTGTATGATTTAATCATACGGGACACTGATAGCGACTCTATCACATGCAATCCCCATAAACAGTTCCCACCTCCATCTTAAAATTCATGTGGGACACTGGTAGCGACTCTACCACGTGCAATCCCCATACACATTTCCCACCTCCACCATAAAATCGTACTTCTTGTATCATGTATCATAATATTATAATATCATATAATAATTAGAATTGTATTCTTGCGTTCTTAGTTATATGTTCGTATTTATTTAGTTTAGTTTAAAATACACCAACAGTCCATATAACATTTACATCGGCAATACAGTAGTGACACCCACCTCGTTAACTTTTAAAGAAAAGTTACAAACTTCTTGATTATATTTTAGCAACCACAACGCAGGGACCGCCCGAGCTTTGATTTGGGCCGCACTTCACCTAGCACAATTTTCGTATTTTTAATGATCCTTTTTCATTCTCGATTATTTATAATTTTTATAAGGGTTGTCGTAATAATGCATGTAATCGTTTGTGAAGCAAAACATTCTTTCTTTGATCTTAAAATATTGGAATAATATGTATAAATATATTTAATATTTGTTTGTTCACTTGAGAATTTAGCGAGGACGTTAAATCTCGTTCTTTAGGCTTTATAATAAAAAGAGGTGTTATTTTTCGCATTTTATCAATTCTGGTCCTAGTCGTCCATGTGGAACGTCGTGATTTTTGTAACACATTGTCACAGGTTGTTTGGTCGAGGAAATTACTGGTGAACGTATGGTGATTAAACAGAAAGTGTATTTTATGAAAAATTTCGAAACTGGTCCTTGTTAGTTGAGAAAAAAACTATTTACTTCCCGTAACTTTTACCCTTTTTGAAAAACGTCCCAAAATAGTTAAAATTTTAATTTACGTCTCATACCTTTTTCAATTGCTTAATTTACGTCCAATTTTAGTTGGAAATCCCCAAATTTATGTAAATGGGACGTAAATTGAGCAATTAAAGAAGTTATGGGACGTAAATTAAATTTTTAATTAAAATGGGACGTTATGCGAAAAAGATAAAAATATTCAACAAATGTGTACAATTCACTATAAAATTAATGTAGTTTATGTTATACAATTAAATAAAAAAATAATTCATTTATTCATAAATTAATTACTCATAAATTAAATTATTTAAATATAAAAAAATAATTCATTTATTCATAAATTAAATTATTTAAATATAAAAAATAATTCATTTATTCATAAATTAACTTATTTAAATATAAAAAAATAATTCATTCATTTATTCATAAATTAATTAATTATTATAAAAATCAATTAAATTACCTAATTCATTATTAGAAAAATTATTAGTTACAATATAAGTATTATAAAATTATTTATTTATTTTAAAGTAATCAAATAAATATAAAAAATTATCTAAGTATTACACAAAGTGGGTCCACATATTTTTGTACGAACTAATATCAAAATAAAAATTGAATAATAAAATTGAAAAACAATAAAATTAACAAATTGTTAAAAAAATATAATGTTCATCATCATCTTTCAATTAACGTGGGTAAGAGATGAGAATTTTGGATATATTAGAGTATTTTTTGATTTATTTGGGGATTTTAAATATTTGTGGATTTTTTTATTTGCTAGATATTAAAATAATTGAGAAGTTTTAATAAGAGTTTTTGACAATTTCAATACAAAAAATTATTTGGATTTTTATTATTTTAAAGATAACATTTATATTTATTTGAGTATGTTAATTGATTTTTTAAATTATTTTTTTAATTAGGTTAATTGAGTTTTTAAATTATTAATCACGTAAGTTAATTGATTTTTCTAGTAATTAATTGACATAGGAATAAATCTTGATTTTTTTTTCATATTATATTTTTTTTGATATTATGAAAAATTATTTACTTATTTAAATATTATTCTAAATTTATTTTCATATATTTTAAAATATTATTTAGTATTTTAATTAATATTTACAATTTATTTTATAATACTTATATTGTAATTATAATTTTTTCTAAGGTAAGTTAATAATTTTTCTAATAATGAATTAGATAAGTTAATTGATTTTTATAATAATTAATTAATTTATGAATTATTTTTTTATTTGATTGTATAACATAAACTGCATTAATTTTATAGTGAATTGTACACATTTGTTGAATATTTTTATCTTTTTCATATAACGTCCCATTTTAATTAAAAATTTAATTTACGTTTTGGTTTTATGTCAAAATCATTTTTATCTTAAAAGATATAGGCTCCTAAAGTTGTTGTTTCCAACATCAAAATTTAGTTTGTTTGCTGGGTTTCAAAACGTTTTATGTACATTAAGTTCGTGTTTCCAGCCAGTTAACATGCCGAACACATATCCTTATCACCATAACACATATATAACACAAATCCCACTGGATTCAAGCACCGAAAGTCGTGATCGTAAATCGAAATTTCTCAATTAGCACATAAAAGGTTTGTGTGTTAAAACCTGTGTAGTTTCTGGCTTAGACTGTGACTTTGGAGTTAGAAACGTGTGGGAACTTGGAGGATTGATTGAGGATGGAGTCGACAAGATCTCCTTCATTATTATTGCAAAGAAAATGACGGAGAGTTAGAGGTGAACTTTGAAAAAAAATGAAACTGGGGATGAAGTAAAAGAAAGGTGTGGTGTTTCTTTCTTACTTTTGTCTAAGTGTATGAACTGGGCCTTGCGATGTCTTTACCCTGACCGCAACTGGAAGGGGGAGAGGTGCTGCTTTCCGGAGCTTGACGAGGACGGATGGAAGGTTGAGGAAGAATTAGACAAGGACGAAGAGTTGTTTCTTACGGTAATGGAGGCTTGATTATGAATGTTGCAATTCCATTTTTGCAGCGTTTGGGCATGCTTGGAGAGGGGTGTGTTAGTGAGTTTGCTCTGATGGAGGGGTCTATTTATAGAACAGTTTGGGGAAGAGGATTGAAACAGTAATTGGCGACGTGGGTATCCCCTGTCCATGCATGTTTATGTGCCCTTTCAGAGATTGAAAAGGGATATTTTCCAATTCCTCCTACGTTAGTAAATTATGGGTATTTTACTTAGGGATAATTACGGGATAATTATAATTAATTGTTTTAGAATTTCTGTGGAAAACTTAATGGCTTGATTCTGACGTGGGTAATTATAATTAATTGTATTAAAAAATATAATCCCTATGGAAAACTTAATATAATTACGGGATAATTATAATTAATTGTATTAAAAAATATAATCCCTATGGAAAACTTAATGGCTTGGTTCTAACGTGGGTATCCCTTTTACTTATACTTTTTGCATTATATTTGTATCTTAATACTATAGTTCTCGTTAAATAAAGGAGTTTTTTCAATGTAAGGCCTGAAAGATGGGTCAACTATCAATTTAAGGCCTAAAAGAAAATTTCTATCGATATAAGACTCGATTCATATAAAACTATCAATTGAAGGCTTAAAATTTTAACACCGTTAAAAATCTATTTAACGGAAGTTGATTCATATATCTTACTCTGGTAATGAGAGCTATGAAGATGTGGTAATACTGACTGATTCATCAGCTAATTCTCCTACCTTTCCTCCTTCAAAAAATTGAATTCCCGCATGCCGAAAGCATCAAACAGTTTTGCTTGAGTTTTGTATAGTGGATTATCACAGTGATTCAAAATGGTTAGGTGCCAAAATCTTGCCACTTAATAAAGCAGAACAATGCAAAAGTTTAGTTGAACGAGACCCTATTGGAAAGAGAAGACAAGATTCGTGCAATTGTCAATTTCCTGGCTCGGTTGAATGTGTGAGATTTCATGTTCTTCAGAAAGGGCTTAAATTGAAGTTTGAGTTGGGCTCAGCTTTTTATTTGTGAAAATTCAATACGATCAGTAAGGATGTTGCCCTCTGCAGTCAAATCGATTGTCATTAGAAAAATACTTTTTGGATGAACTTTTCAAGTTTTTCCTCACAAAAGCCAGAGAAGCTCTAGTGAGTTAACGGTGTTAAAATTTTAAGCCTTCAATTGATAGTTTTATATGAATCGAGCCTTATATCGATATGAATTTTCTTTCGAGCCTTAAATTGATAGTTGACTCATCTTTCAGGCCTTGGATCGAAAAAATTCCTTAAATAAATTTACGGGATAATTATAATTAATTGTTTTAGAATTTCTAGGGATTTGACCCTCGCGTTTTGAGACAAAATTATTTATTATTTCTTTATCTTGATTCCTCGTTTAAATGGTATTCCAAATTCGTCGAAATATTCGATTTCTTTCTACGAATGGAATTTAAAATTTCCTCTAAACGTTTTATGATTAAAATATTCTTTTAAAGTGATAGAAGTGCGTTCGACTCAAAATGCTCGTCCGCTTCCTGTAAAATTCAAAATCTCGAAGCATATATATCCAAAATTTGTCAAGTAAAATATGCTAAAAATAAAATTCTCTTTTATTTAATTTATTTAAGTGTTGCTCATTATTATATTTGGAACGGAGTGTTACACTCTGATTCCATTTATGTATTGAAAACAAAATTAATTTCTATCTTTGAATAAAAAAATTCAGTCTTTACCAAAGCAAAAAGTCTCGGAACCCATAGGATTCCTCATTGAACCAAAAATCTACTGGATCAAATTTCGGGCGATGTTTTCAACAGATATAACATGCAAATTCATATTCTAAATCTAAAAAGTCATTCGATTACCCTTCGGGATTCTAAAAACCCGAAATTATCCACATAGACAATCAACCAACAAAAAAAAATGTATATACAAGAAACTATAGAACTCAATCTTATATTTCTAAACCAAAATTCTGAACCACTACGGGAGGACTAGATAGAATCCAAAACCCCAACAACTTAAAAAAAACCCTATAAATATTGTGTATCCAAAACTATGAAGTTCTGAATAATATCTTCTATATAATCATCTCTTAAAACCAGGCAACTCCATATTTTGAGGCTATTTGACAAAAAATAAATAAAATAATAACATCCCTTCAAGTTCGAAATTCATAGAAGAGGAGAATCAAAAGCTAAATAATATCCTTCCAACTAAATTATAATTAAATTTGTGTTTCACTTACAGTCGAGAAATGGTTTCGCCTTTGGAAATCAAGAAACTAAGTTGGTTGCGTTCTTTTTTTTCAAATCGCCGACTGCAAATTTGGAGGAATGAGGAACTTGGTAAAGGTGGGAAATGATAGTGGGGAACGCGCCGGAGTTGAAAGGTTGGAGTGAGAGGGGTGGTGTCATAGCTGGGATTTGCAAGTTGATTGGACTGATTATTGACTTTTGAATTATATTTTTTTGCCCCTTCCAAGACAACTAATGCGGAATAGACAATTAAGGGCACAATGGTCTTTGACCCTTCCATTTTGTATCTCCTACCATTAAAATCAATTGCATGTATCATTAGGTTCTTAAGGGCCCCCTTTTGTACTAGACATAACCTCTCCCTTGATTGAGAATGAGGGAAACACAGTTTTGACATTACTGTTGGGTGGGTGAAGAAATATTAAAATCAAATTTCATAGTCATTTTAAACTTAGCCTTAAATAAAATAAGACAGTGAGTGAGATGGGTAGATGGGAGAGGGCAAAGTGGGAGTGGAGATGAAGAAGGAGGCTCTCGATTAGAGAAATATTATTATTTAATGAACTCATTGTTTTCATTGGTAGGATAAGTTAGAACATAACAAGAAGGATTTTTAGACTTGAAAATACTCTACAAATGGTATGCACTCAACAAAAATTGCATATCAAAGGAGCATGAAAGGAAGTGAACGAAAAGATGAAGATCAAAATAGAGCAAAGACGTTCAAGAAAATCTGAAAACACTACTACACATTTAAGCTTGCACAACTGCACTTGGACGTCCCTTTTTTCAAACAACTCTCCAAAATATAGCTTGGAGAGCGGTTTTATTAAAAAAAAAAAATAGACAGTGGTTTACAACCGCTGTCCAAGAATTACACTTGGAGAGAGGTTAAAAACCGTTATGCAAACTCACCTAGACAGCGGTTTAGAACCGCTGTCCAAGTAAACACTTGGAATGCGGTTAATTAATAACCGTTGTCCAAGAGCTCGGTTTTCAGTCAAACCAAAATGCGCGATTCCAGAAGCATTATCTCCCCCCAAATTAGTCTCTTCCAAACTCGTCTCCCCCAAATCGCCCGCGCGCCGTCGCCTCCCTCTCCCCTAATTAATCGAATGTGTCTCCCCCAAATCTAACCCAGTGCCGTCGCCCTAGCTCCTCCATATATAGGTAAAAAAAAATTATATTGGTGTATATATATTATGTTGTATGTATATTAGTGTATGTATATCATGTATATTGGTGTATATATATCATGTTGTATGTATTGGTGTATGTATATTGGTGTATATATATTGGTGTTTGATAATATGCTTGTGTGAGGATTTAAGCATAAATTAGTGTTAATTTGTTAGGATTAATGTTGTTAATTTAGAGATGAACAATTGATGCTTGGTTTATATATTGTTAATTGTTTATATATATATAGTGTGGCTTGGATTAATTGTTGTTAGTGTTAGAGATGAATATATATTGTGTGGCTTGACTTGATTTTTTTATGCTAATTTAGATATGAACAATTGATGAACTCAAGGTGTTTGATAATATGCTTGTGTGAGAATTTAAGCATATATAAATTAGGATTAATACATTATAATATATTTTAGTTATATTAATTTGATGATTTGGTGAATGGATAGTAATGTGTTTGTTTTAGATGATTAATGATGGAACATTAGAATATATACATATATATCTATATATCTAACTATATTTATTGATCGTTGTTTGCAGTTTGTCTATCAACGTTCGATCAAGATTTACAATGACAAAAGAATGGATAAATGGAAAATAGACTGGACTGGGTACCTTTACAATTGATTTTTGTATATTTATAATTAAAGTAGTATAACTTTTGGTAGCATGTAATTAACTTATATATTTGTGATGATATTTCATGTTTTTTGTGTATATTGGACATATGTATGTGTATGTTTATTTATTTGATGTTTTGGTATTTGATGTATATATATTGTAGTGGTATAAGTCTTGGTTTTGTATAAACAGAATTTTTATAATATAAAATAATTATTAAAAATATATATATATATTAGACAGCGGTTATGAACCGCTGTCCAAGTGCTTTTCTTAGACGGATGTTACTTGGACAGCTGTTAAAACCGCTGTCTAAGGCCCTTTTTAAGGGCTGTGCAAAGTCAAATATGTACTAGTGAAAAATTGGGCTCCAAGAAAGACGACAATGACAACATGGAGAGCAATACATATAAGACTAGCAATGAAAGACAAACTGAGAGTTAGATGAAGTGTGTAAAAAAAGGTAGATCATTTAAATTTAAAAAAATATGTGTAAAATATTTAGGTACATATTAATAAGAAAAGTGTGCATAATGTTTAGGAATTGAGGAAATGATGTTTAGTGTACAAAGTATGATTATTCATATGACGTACTCCTTCCGTTCCATACTTATTTGAACAATGACAAAAATTTGTGTGAGACTGTCTCACGTATCTTGTTTCGTGAGAGGCTCCTATTTTAACTCGCATTCTAGATATATGAATTGTACAATCCATTTCAGAGTCCAGATTTTGAGTTGACCCAATGCTGACACAATATATTTTTGGCCCATATCATTTTCTTCATCTCTTTAAGTAAAAAGTGATGACGATTTAGTGAAATGTAATAATCATTTTTAAAGAAAACATTATCATTTTTACAATTAAAGTTATCACTTTTTAAAAGTGATATATTTCCAAATGAAAATTGAAATATTTTTATGTACCGCCCATTAGTAAAAAAAATCGTCAATCCCTCATATTAACCGAAAATTGAAAGTGGTAATAGTGTCGGGAAAAATGATCATAGTTTAATGAAAAATGATAGTCACTTTTAAGAGAAAACATTATTATTTTCATTTTAAGTTGCTGCTTTCAGAAAAATTATACTTTAAAATGGAAAATTGCCATTTTAAAGTATCACTCATTATTTTAGTAATGATTCACATAAATTTTGTCGATTGATAGAAATAGAAAAGTGATAATATTTTATGTGAAAAGTGATAATGATGATTTTGTAAAAAGTGATAGTTGCTTTTAAAAAAAACATTATCACTTTTTCAATTAAAATTATCATTTTTTAAGTGACATATTTTCAAGTGTATATACATTTTAAGTGTCATCTATTAATAAAGATTCTAACACGGGAATCACCCGAAATTAAAAAGAGATATGTTTTGAGTGAAAAATAGTAATGATATTTTAAAAAGTGATACACTATTTTAAAAAAACATTATTACATTTTCAATCAAAATTACTAAATTTAAATACTTCAGTATATCAAATAATATTACTAGCTAGATTTCGCCATAAAACTAATTGCCAACCATTCCATAAGTTTTTGTCTAAATTCTTTTAGATATCACCTTTTCCACTTTAAAATTTGAAAGAGTTGAATACAACAAATAACTTAAATACTTATACAGGTTTTCTCTAATTAATGAATGGTATACTGCCAATTTAGAGCTTGAAAAATAATAAAACTATTAATTTAGAGTTTAAAAGTTTTTTTTATTCTATTAATTAAGAGTCTAAAAATAGAAAACTATATATCAACCCTAACACCTAAAAAACAAAAACGATCAATTTAGAACTTAGATATATTAAGACTATACTTGACAGCTTATAAGTTATTTTCTTATCTACTTATATACATTATTATTTTTCATTATTATTCTTTTTTTGTTTTTTCCACTAGAGTTAAATTAAGGGATTATATTTTTTTTAGTCCATTAAGTTACCACAATTTTGAATTTAATCCATCAAGTTACTATTTTTTTTAATTTAGTCAATTAAGTTTCAATTTATTTTGATTTTGGTCCATTACCTGCTACAGCAGGTTTCACAGGTCATTTTTTAAAACACAACCCATAAAATGATATACACACCCCAAATGTTAAACACACCACACTAAAATTTAAAAATATTTTTTTATTACCATACACACCCCCAACTATTTCCTATTTAATAAATTGCCCAAAATAATTAAATTAAAAAAAATAAGAATTCAAATTAATATGAAATATATAAATAAAATCTATAAAAAATCGTCCAAATCTTCAAAAATTAAACAAAGCTAAAAAAATTTAATTAATTTAAATAGTTTTGAAAATTTAGTTGATTTTTTACTATTTTTAAATTTGATTTAACCTTATTTTAGACGTTTTTTATACAAGTTAGAACGCAAATAAAACATTAATAAAGCAATTGAGTTTTAAATTATATATTTTTTTAAATATTTTTTTTATATTACATGAACCTACTAACACCCCATAAATTTTATATACACTCCAAACATTAAACACAAAAATTCAAAAACCAAATATAGTTAAATAAAATCATAAACATATTTTATAAATTGCTAAAAATAATTAAATTAAAAAAGTAAGAATTCAAATTAATATAAAAAATATAAATAAAACCTATAAAAAATCACTAAAATCTTCAAAAATTAAACAAAGCTAAAAACATGAATTAATTTAATTAGTTTTGAAGAATAAATTGATTTTTTTACTATTTTTGAAGATTTGTAATAAATTTTAAAAAAAAATCAACTTGAAAAAATTATTAAATTAAATAAAAAAATCTTTAAAAGTATTAAAAAATCAACTAAATTTTAAAAACTAATTAAATCAAGTAATTTTTTAGCTTTATTAAAATTTTGAAGATTTATGTATTTTTTTTATAGGTTTTATTTATATTTTTCATATTAATTTGAATTCTTACTTTTTTAATTAAACTATTTTTGACAATTTATTAAATATGTTTATGATTTTATTTAACTATATTATATTTTTGAATTTTTATGTTTAACTTTTGGAGTGTATATAATTTTTATGGGGTATTAGTAGGTTCACATATATAATATAAAAGTAATATTTTAAAAAAATTAAAACTCCATTATTTTATTAATGCTTTATTTGCGTTCTAACTTGTATAAAAAACGTCGAAAATAAGGCTAAATAAAATTAAAAAAAATTAAAAAATCAACTAAATTTTCAAAAATATTTAAATTAAATTAAATTTTTTTAGCTTTGTTTAATTTTTGAAGATTTGGACCATTTTTTATAGGTTTTATTTATATTTTTCATATTAATTTGAATTCTTATTTTTTTAATTTAATTATTTTTGGCAATTTATTAAATAGGAAATAGTTGGGGTGTGTATAGTAATAAAAAATTATTTTTAAATTTTAGTGTGGTGTGTTTAACATTTGGGGTGTGTTTTAAAAAATGACATGTGAAACCTGCTGTAGCAGGTAACTGGACCAAAATCAAAATAAATCGAAACTTAATGGACTAAATTCAAAAAGTAGTAACCTGATGGACTAAATTAAAAAATGTGGTAAATTAATGGACTAAAAAAATATAATCCCTTAAATTAATACCCATTCAGTCTAATTTCATTAGGTTCATTTATTTGAAGATGAGTTTTAATGAATATTAATTACTTATGTATTCCTCTAAAAAAAAAAAAAAAAACTTATTGGGGTACAATAGAGTAGTGTGAGGTCACTTATAAATAAAAATAATAATAATTTGAATAAATAAATAATGATTGGATGTGGAGATAAAATAATATGAATAACATTATTTTTAAAAATAAAATGAAAATAATGACATTGAACAACCATAAAAGAAAACTGGAAATAATAAAATTGGATGGATGAAGTAAGTAAAACCTCTATAAATTAATAATTTTGGGACCATGAATTTTATTAATTTAAAGAGATATTAAATTATCGATAAATTAATATTTATTAATTAAAAGAGGGACTTTTTAAATTCAACAAATTTAGTACATATGTATTGAAAATAAATGAATTTATATATGTATCATTGATTATATTTATGCATCAACTAATTCTTTGTAATTAATTAAATATATTCATGTATAATATCAATTTATTGTATATAATTAACTATTATATTTGTGGATATTTGTGGAGGCATGTATCAATTCATTAAAATTACTTAAATATATATACATGTTTACATTAATTCGTTGCACTTAAATAACTATTATAGTCAATTAAATATATTCATGCATAATGAATGTCACATACATTATACTATATAAATTTTAATATGGAAATAAAATAATTTATAACGTTCAACCATGTCTTTTCATCTAAAAGACATCGCAAAATCATCCATGAATGATCAAATGCGTAAAGCATTATGTGAGCAACATCCCACATGCACTCAAAAAGATTTACAGGAGTGAGTTGATGAAAAATATTTATAAGAAAGGTCATACCATAATATTTATAATTGTAATATTTATGAATTATTAATTTAGAGTTTTAATGGGACCCAATATTTATAAAGGAATTTTTTAAAAAATTATTATCTTATTATATTATCGAATTTGATGATTTTTTACAAAGACCCAAGTTGAGATCGGAAGATTTTATTATTTTAAAGAGTTTATTAATTTATAGAGTATTAATTTATAGAGGTTCTATGTATTTCTTTTAATTTTTGGAATTGTAATATATAAAAATATCATTAGATAATTTAAAAATGATAAGATGTAAAACATAATATTAAAATTTATAAGTCATATATTGACAGTTTTTATCTTCCAAAGTTCTAAATTAATACTCCCTCTATTATTTATTACACGTCATTCAATTCAATGCATTTTTCTCTAAATATTTCAATTTTACATTTATTAAATTTTCACAAATATTTTTCATGATTCTCTTCCCAATAATTAACCATTAAATATATACAGTACTCCGTATGTGCTTACATTTTCTATACCAAAATATTGATTTGAAAAATCTTTCCCAATTCTTTACTATATTTGAAGCAGATAATTTATAAAACTCCTTAAGTGGAGTAATTAATAGGAAGGGACCCTAATTCTAAAATCCAATTTCACTTGTTTATTTCAATTTTGAACATTAATTACCATTTAATACGGCTTTATTGAAATTTAGGATTCTGCAATATATATTTTTTTTTTTAATTCCAGTAATATTACTACTAAAATAAAATGAATTGTGTATTATAAATTAGATTGTGGTCTCCCAAATTCAACATCATTCACAATCACAAAACAGGACGCACGAGCGCTACCTGCTGCAAATTAACCAAATCATGAATTTCCCATTTTCTACAATATTCTTAATTCTCATAATCTTCTTATTTAAACAAACACAATGTTCAATCAAAGATTCCAAGCTCAACGAATTTCTCACACACCTTCACCGCAAAACCGCCGCCACTAGTCTCCACGCAACGGCGGCCTTGGATTCTCCGGCAGCCGCAAACACCACCAAGGTCAATTTTTACATTTTACATAGTAACCTTATTTTGTGCCTTCATTTTCACAATGTACAAAATTAATAGCACACATTTAGAATCTGGACAAATATCTTTACCTTTATTATTAGTTATTTATCGTGTTCAAAATTTAATTAAAATTCTGGATTCGTCACTGTCACTGTTACGTTACAGAGCAACGGCAGAGTGTTTTATCCGATCGGGTACGGGGCGGATCCGACGGGGGCGCAGGATAGCACCGCGGCCATACTGGAGGCGGTGAGCGACGCCGGAAAACAGCGGAGTGGGATGGAATTGTTGCCGGGAATCAGCGATTTGGGGGGTGTAGTAATTGATTTACAAGGTGGCAGTTTTAGCATCAGTGCTCCAATCAGGTTCCCCACAGGCATTGCAAATATCGTGGTACGTACGTTTAATTTACTGCCTTAATGGAATTATTTATTTGCCATAAATGTGATGTTTCTCGGACAGCTTAGCTATATGTATAGAGGAGTCATGGGAATCTTGGAATGAAGTCTGCTATTTTTCCTCCTTTTCATGGACTCCAATTTATGGCATGTTTTCACACACTTTTAGAATTACCTTTTTTTTTTTTTTTTTGAAAAGCTAGATGAGTGATCTAATTTTAAAATAAAAATAATAATTCTATAGCTAAAGTAGTGTTTGAAATCAGTAAATCACCACATAGCTAGTAATAGAAGTATTGAAGAATGCGATAAAAAGAAGAATTTAATTTGCCTTCCAGTAACTTAATTGAATTGGAAAATGTATTCAATGCTATTAACCTAAGATTCAACTATTATGCACATAAAAACACTAGGCAAACCACCATTTTAACATTAATGTCCACTTAGTTATGTTTCTCAAAATTCATCCAAATATTAAATATACAAAAAATAAAATAAAATAGGTAAAGTGTAAGCAAACCTTATTTACCTTAATTATACCGATAATATTTTTTTTTAAAGAATTAATACTATTATCTTGTACGTAATTAAGAACTAATACACAATAATACATTTAATTTCGACAAATTTTGCGATACTGTCTATACTCAGTAGGTTTACATTTGGCGCCTAATTTCTAGAAGTAAGTATTTTTCTTTCATTTAAAACTTAAAATTTGTTTCTTCAAAAAAAAAAAAACATTAAATTTGTGTAAACACTGTACGTGGACAAGTGGGATATCGCCACGTGTAAGTTTCATGGATGATAGTCGATTCTCGAATGCATATGTTTAATTACAACACTAGTCTTTTTCCAGGCCAGGTTGTCTTTTGCCTGTATTAATTTTCTTTTTGAGATTAAAAAAAAATAATAATAGAGGAGACTACGATTTATCAAAGATCACACCAATCAGTACTTAAAAAGTACTCAATGAATTTACTTTAATCCTGAATCCACTTTCAAGAACTAATTTTAATTTCATCAAAATATCAAATTGTTTCTTACACGCAATTAATAGTATAATATTTTTTTTTTAAAAATTTGATTAATGTCAATAGGTGCAAGGAGGCAGTCTCCGGGCATCCAACACATTTCCAGGCGATCGGCACCTCATCGAACTCTGGGCACCCGATTCACAGAAAAACATGAAACTCGACACTTATTTCGAACGAAAAGACTCGAACAACGGAATGAAATACGAGGATGTCACTTTTCGCGACATCCTCTTCGATTCCTCTTTTCGAGGAGGAGGCCTTCTAGTGGTGGACTCTGCGAGGATCCGAGTAACCAACTGTTATTTCCTGCATTTCACCACACAAGGCCTCCTCGTACGACGTGGACACGAGACATTCGTGTCCAACTGTTTCCTCGGACAGCACCCCACTGTCGGAGGAGACAAAGGCGAACGAGATTTCGCAGGAACCGCAATTGACATAGCAAGCACGGACAATGCCATCACTGACGCCGTAATCTTTTCCGCGGCGATAGGGATCACACTCCAGGGACGGGCTAATATCGTCACCGGAGTACATTGTTACAACAAGGCCACGTTCTTTGGCGGGGTCGGAATCCTCGTAAAATCGGCTCAGAATCGAATTTCGGGTTCGTATTTTGATTTCAACAGCATTGTGATTGAGGATCCGGATCAGGTCCTTATTTCGAATGGATTCTTTCTAGGAGACGGTAACGTTGTATTGAAGTCGGTTCAGGGTCGGGTTTCGGGTCTGGAAATTGTTAATAATATATTTTCGGGGGATCCGAAAAATAATCTTCCAATTGTGCAACTTGATGGATCATTCACAGCCGTTGATCAAGTTGTGATCGATCAGAATGTGGTGAATGGGATGAGTTTGAAATCAACGGTTGGGAAATTGACAGTGGCGGGTAATGGAACGAAATGGGTCGCGGATTTTGACCCGATCCTGTTGTTTCCGGGTAAGATAAACCATTTTCAGTACTCGTTCTACACAAAGGGTGGTGGTTTTCCGACACATTCTGTGACGAATGTGTCGGAAAACGCGGTGGTGATTGAGAGCCAACAAGCTGTCGATGCTGTTGTTTCCGTTTATGTTGATCAGAATAATTAACATTGCTGAATTTGCAATTAAGACTAGCTTTGTTCTTATAATTATTTTTGGGTACTGCTCAAATGTAAAATGTCATTAATCAATGGCGATTAGTATAATTCAATTCGATCAAGAAAAGTATTGGGAGTATGTTATTTAAAGTTAATTAATTTATCATTTATTTGGATCTAATTTTGTTTAGTTGAAATTAATTCAGCCCAAAAGTTATTTTCTTAAAGTCATTCATTCAAAATATATTTGATTTGATTTAGACTTGACATGTTTGCTTCATGGGTTGGGATAAGATGGGTTAAGATGTGGGGAGTCGAGATAAACCTAGGAGGAGAGGCTAGATAAACCCAAGGGGAGACTAGGTTGTCTAAACCCATGAAATCTAGTTTATAAAAATCGGGTCAAATTATAAACCCGGGTCAAGGTGTTTAAAGTTATGAGAAACCAAACATGAGAGAAGATGGGTCTACATATCAAATTCATCACTAAACCCACCTAAATCCATTAAGTAAACATGTCTTAGTAGGGGGATGGGATGGGATGGGATGGGATGACATGAAATTTTGACACCTTCCTTCCTTCTGGAGTTCATTTTATTTAATTTCTTTTCTTGATTATTTTAAATTAATACTGCTCGATTTTCTTCAAAGATGACGTTAGATAATGACGATCGGTGATGATAATATCCATTTTCCATCTTTTTGACACATTCCGGAGTTGAATTAATTTTCATGATTATTATTAATGTAGTAAGTATTATTTACTTTATTCTGCTCAATACTGCGTAATTTTCATCATACTATCAGCCCAAAACACGCAATACACATACACTAACTCTATGGACTAATAATATACTCAATTTTAATCTCATATTTTTTACTTTATTAATTTAGTCGTTTTGGTGCTATACCAAAATACACCACAAAATACAACCCCTTCTACCCCATGTCGGGATCAAAAAGAGAAAAGCTGGGCGCCGATCACATGTCGGGATCTAATCTACACTCCACAAGGAGCGCGTTTATACAAAAAAAAAAAAATTACCGATTTTTTTTCAAATTTACATTTTATGTGCATATATATGTTATATGTACACGAATGTGAATATCTGTATATATGTGTTAGACATGTTAGATCAATCGGTATATATTGTTCGACACAATTAGTTGAACGAACTGTTAGATCGATTTGTATATATGTTAGATATGATATTGAATTGTTAAATTAATTTAAGATGGAGGATTGATGTTTGATCAAGTACAATCGAAAGTAGTTATATAAGAATGTGTGTTGGTTGTGTTGATATATATTATTTTGTTACTCATTGTTTGGGATTAAGTTACAGTATAATGAAACTCTGCTGATTTTCTTAAGATATATAAAATTATATGCACTTTATATTATAAATGAGGGACGTATTGATCACTTTTTACTAGCAATTATGAAGAAAATCGGCCGGAGTTTGCAGCGCTATGGAAGAATTATGTGCCAAGGAGGGTGAAGACGATTGTGGGTAAAGGGAGACTTGCAAGACGGATAACCTACAAAAAAAGAGGAGTCCCAATTACGGATGAGGCTAGGAGGCGATGTGCAACTTATGTGAATGCACACCAGAAAGCAATGTAGAATGTAGTAGCACTATGGCAAGAATGCTACAGATGGCTAAATGTAATCTAGCTAGGAATTCATTCTTTGCAACACAGAGAGGCGCTTGGTTTTGGCAAGGTGAGAAAAAGATTCATGTCTAGCCTATGGGCATGTGTCATATGGAGGAGTCGAAACTCAAAAAGATTTAAAGGAGAAAGGCAAGAAGTAAAGAAAAAAATGGAGAATATAAAATTATGTTTATGGTCATGGCTTGGAGTACAGAATGTGCTGATACCAATTAACTGCATCAATTGCAGCCTGGTTCTGCAAATTGTGATTAGGCTGATCAACTGTACCATAATGATGTACTATAGATACTATTTGTAATTAATTACACGGGTTGACTACCCTTTTATACTATGGTTATATAAGATATTTAAAAAAAATAAAAAAAATTATGCATGTAAAGTTATTAGTGATAATTAAGTTAAATAATTACTCCTTAATCAATAGTCCAGAGACGATTAATTGTAAATTCGCACTTGACCCTTTCGAAAAAGAAATTAAAAATATCCAAGTAAAACGACATGAATTAAATACTGTCTGGAATATTGTTGATGATAATTAATTACAAATATAAAAGCAAATAAATTCAACATCATAAACAGGAGATGTTGTTTTACTTATTATCTATCATATCCTAATCAAAATCATTAATATACCTTCATTAGATTCAATATGATCCCCACAAATCATCTTCATGAGTAGTAGTACTTGTTCCAGTCGTCAATTCTGAAGAATAATTATCTCCAGCGATGATCTCTTGTAATGAAAAATTATCTATATCAAATTCATCAAAAACCAACGGGTCGGGTCTCGAATTGTGCTCGGATCCTGAAACAAATAATTCACGATTATCACTAAACGCCGTCGTCGTAGTAGTAGCAACATGATCATCATTGGCCCGAAATGAGACCAAACTTTGCTCCAATTCTTCATTCACATTCCAAGCTGATCGGGCCTCGGGCTTTTCGGAATTGTAATTATACTGCTCGAAATTCAAATTAATCGGGCCTTTATGAGGCCCGATCGTCAGAGAGCCGCTATGGCAGCCCGTAAATTGCTGCACAAGGGCCCGAAAGTTGGTGGCGTCGGCGGTAAGGAGAGTCGTCGGCACCTTCTTAGAAGCCCGCGATGATCGCCTCGTTTTTGTGATGCCGGTTTTAGGGTACAACGGAGAAAGTTTGGGGGTTGATGTGTGGCCCGAAACATGAAAGGATGAGTCGTCATGTTGATAGGAGTTTTGCATGTTGTTGATTACTCCGTATAAGGTAATTGAGATTGAGTAAAATTACCTAAGATATATGTATATATATAGTGATCATACTATTTATATATATATATTCCAATTTCCTTGGCGGGTAAGAAATGAAATTAATAATCAAACCTCACCAACAAAATGTGATAGAGTGATGTATATAATTATATATAGTCTTGAAACATGTGTGTTGAATGTTTGACATTTCAATGGGATATCTTGTTTCAAGTGTGGAAGAGTGAGAGCTAGCTAGAGTGGGTCCAAATAGAGCGAGATACTAGCTAGCTTCCTGGAAATAACAAATTAAAATGCTTATACTGTATAATTAATAGTAGTATATATTCCCATTGTCATCTAATAAGATTTCTTTTTGCTTTTTTGCACGAAAATTAATGGATTAATGAGGTAGAAAGAGATAGAAAAATAAGAAGATGCATGAGAACAAATAGAAAATATTGCTAAAAAAGAAAACGAAAAATTTAGGTTGGAAATAAATAATTAAATTGGAAAACTTGGATAAGGGAAAATATAATTATCCTACTAAAGTTAGACCTGGACCTGCTTACATCATGTGTGTTGTCTGGAGTTTTGACTGAAATATTCAAAGCTTTTACAATTAAATATTCATGGAACTCCTCATCAACAAACCGAACTTAATTACTGGTGCTCCTGAAATTGAAGTAAAAAATATTAATGACGGTTTATCTTGACTTAAGGCATGATTCATGTCAACTTCATTTTTATATCCATTTTTTTTTTTTTTTGACAAGGATTTTTTATATCCATGCAAGCTTTGAAATATTTAAATTCTCTACACATAAAATTTGACTACAAAAATTGAGTTTGGATTGTTTACAGAGTTGAAAATTAGTAGTACAATGTACGATACAAACATAGGCCCGTAAGATGAGTTAACTAATTATTCTATTCCTAATATTTTATATTTTTCAACTGTGGCTTTTGGATGAGATTTTTAATTATCATTTATTTATTTACATTGGAAAGTTGACTAATTAAACGATCGAATTGATTTCTTCTTTCTCAATCTTAGTTACAATATACACCATATAGAGTACATACAACCAACTAACCAAGTAACGTGCACACAGAGTATTAATTAGTACTCCCTCCATCCCAAAAATGTTTACACCACTTTATGAATACATAAATTAAAAAAAAAAAAAAAAGTATAACGAGTTGAGTCTTGAAGGATAATTTTGTAAACATTTATGATTAAAGTAAAATAAATGATTGAGACTAAAATTAATGACACATGGTGTAAATGTGTGAATATTATAAGGGTGAGGTTTATGAAAAAAGTTTCATTTTTTAAATGCACAAACAACATGTGGAACGGACGGATAGGGAAAAAGTGTCAATAATTGTACAAACCTTCCTTCACATTGATTTTTTTTTTCTTGTTATAAAATGATTTTTTTTCCTTGTGTCAAGTAATTCCAGTCGATTAGACGTCTCCAACCAAGTAGAATATTTGAAGATAGAAGAAATAACTACTCTAGAATAGTAATTCAGAAAGTAAGCAAAGAGACAAACAGCACACAAGAATTTAAGTGGTTCGATCAATGTGCTCTACATCCACTGGACCAGATGAGTACTTCTTTGATTGATCAAGAATGTTTACACACTCATTCACTCGGAATATGATATTTCCTCACTTCACTCGTGAACTCACACAACTCAAAGATTACAATCGTACTTGCATCCAAAAACGCAAAAATCCCCATTTACAATGTACACATACAAAAGTATATAAAGACCAAAGGTAGTTGCTGCTGTTAGAAACTGTTTGAGTAGTTAGCAACCGTTTGCAACAGCTTGTAACAACCCATGTGCTCTGTTATTGCCCAACTGAAATGGTAGTTATGCCCTCAAGTAGTTGTAACTGTAATACAGTTAGTTAAACTAACTAACTTCCATATCAGAAGACTTGTCCATAAAGATCAGAAGACTACTTAGTGTTCTGATACTCAACTCTCCTGTTCTGTGATCAAAAGCTAACTCTGCTGATAGACTCCAAACTGTGTTGATCTTTTACTGTGCTGATAGTACTGTGCTAATATACCCTGTTGTAGTACTGTGCTAATATACTCTGCTGAAGTACTGTGTTTGGTATACTCTACTGAAGTACTGTGCTGATCCAATACTGTGCTGACCCAGTACTGTGCTGATCTGACCAACAGTGCTGAACTCTAAGCATTACCTTCTCAGCTGATTGAAAATCTTCAACTCATCTGATTTCGGCCTAAGTCATCTTATTTGATCAGTTCACTACTTACTTAGTGTGCTGACTATAAGATTATGAGATAACACTCCCACCCTGTTATAAAATGATTTTTTTTTCTTGTTATGAACTCAATTTGAACTCTTAACCCATGGAATTAATATATATATATAACCTCTCATATATTATGGGTGCCCTATATATATATATCAATTCTAACCCCACAATCCACTTTTTGTTCCATTAATATATTTCATCTTTTGGGTCTTTTAATTAAATGTACGACATATATCGTGAATTATTTTTCAGCATTACACGTGTTATGCACTTACAGGAACATACAAATTGAAAGTGCTGAATTAATTACACATGATACGGTACCCAAATCGAATGAAGTTTTTTTTTAATATATATATAGTATTTTAAGAAGATATATGATCTTTCAAACTTATGCTTATCTTGAAAAAAAAAAACTAAGTGTACTACTGTCTAGTACATGGAGTATTATTATTATTTTGGATCTTGATGGTTATGAACGGGCAGTATCTCGACTCGTGGCACAAACTAAATGTGAACGCCCAATACAATAATAATCTAAATTTGGAATAATAATAAATTAATTATTATCAATTGAAGTTACCAAGTCTTTTTCTATTGTTGACTTCTATGAAAACGATTACCATTTTGATTCAGTAGTACAACAGGTTACGCTTGCTTGAAAGTAACGTGGCACGAGAGAGGATTATTTATTCCAATTTAATGTTTTGACAAGGTCTTCTGTGTTCGTTACGTTTCAAACACATTACGTTTCAGTTAAAGTTACTATCGTATTTCATTTATTAGTAATTTTTTTGTACAACTAATATTACTATTCTGTTATATTAATAGTTTACATGTTTCAATTAAAATTGATGTCACATTTTATTCTAGTGGCCAATTGCACCATTCTCCGTACTGGAATAATCTTCATGAATAGGAGAATACATATTTTAAGAAAATTGAGTAATGAATAAAATATTAAAGGATAATTTAGTAAACTTTTATCTAAAAAAAAAGTAAGGATAGTATATGTGCGAGTCCAAAGTGTTTATTGACTAATATTTATTGAGAATATCTCCAAGTCCTAATTAATTTCTGACGTCATGTCATTGACCATGGATTCTGGATTGTGGATATGGTCAAGCTTAGAAACTCTTAATTATGAATGTAAACTATCTCAAAATATAATAATGGTATTTGATTTTATTTGAGAAGCTATTCAAGTATATATTGATATTCATGATCAGTACTACAAATGTGAGATTCAAATTATTCGATTGTATTCAAATATTCATTTCAAGTTAAATGCTACAACAGTCAACGGTCAACCCAAATTTCTTATATGAACTTGAGTGTAAATAAGAGTTGGGGTGTATTCAATTGGTTCTATTGAATTTTTTTTAACGTTAAAAAATAAGTGAATTTTGAAAATATATAGAGTCCATGTAGAGTTTGACTGACTTTTTTTATTGATTTATATGAAATTTCATAAATTTGATAGGATTATGAAATAATTTTTTTTCTATTGATTTACGGCGCTGAAACTATTGATGCAAAATTCTGGCGCTGGAACTATTGATGCAAATGTATATGAAACAAACTTGTATATGTCTCGGACCCGTTCTAATTTATTATGGCCCGGAGCCGCCCCGCACCCCATACAGGTCCTAGATAGTCGCCCCGGACCCGCACCGAGTGAGGGTCGGGGCGAACCCGCATCGTGAGAGTCGGAGCAGACCTGCACCGTTTTTTCATATCATGTTGAATTTATTTAAGTTGTTTCTCACAATTAAAAACAATTTTTTTATACATATATTGAAACAATTCACTATAATATAAGTATTTTTCATGTTATATATATACTGCATATTATATATAAAGTATTTTATCAATTAAAATATATATATATATATATATATAATAATTCGGGTCAGGTCGGATACTCGTGGGTCGGACATAAGATCCAGACTCGATCCGTTCACATACGGAGCGAGACAGACCCGGTCCGACCCGTTCTCAATACGGGGCGGATCCGACCTGACTCAAAATTCGCGGGGCAGGACGGGTACCCGCGGGTTGGGTCAATATTGTCATCCATACTTCTGACCTTTTGTCTTCAGAGTTCTCTAAGAGAATCCATTGAATTCTCTGTTTTTTAAAAGAGATTTTAGATAGTGTAATTTATTTATATTTTTGGAGAAGAATCCAATAAAATTCATAGAGTATTAAAATTTATAAACTGTTGAATACTCAAAGATTTTTAAAACTTTTTAAAATTCGTATTGAATACCTCGAAATTTTTAAAAACTTTTAAAAATACTAAGGGGATGTTTCCTTTTGGTTTTAAAAACCAGGTTTTGGATTTCAAGATCCAAAACCCGTTTTACTTCGGGATTTAAAAATCGGTTTTCAAAATCCACTCAAAACCACCCTTATCAAACATATTGATTTGACATAAAGTTATATGTATATAATATTACTCAAATCATTATATTCTTTTTCAACAATAATATAATAATACTATAATAATATAATAATACAATAATATAATACATTTAATCAACTAATCATTATAATCTCACCAAACAATAATATAATAATATAAACTCATTCAATCTTACAACTTGATTTGATATAAAGTTAAATCCTTCACTATTCCAAAACCCAAAAGAAACACCCATATTACTATTCATCGGGATTTCAAAAATCAGGATTTCAAAAATCTGGTTTTTAAAACCACCCAAAGCTCAAAAGAAACACTCCCTAATTGAATACCCTCAAATTTTAAAAGTGTAAACAAAGTCAACATAATCCATAATCAATACAGCACCCTATTCAATTATTTGATTCTTTTGTACTTCATTTTCTATATATTTTGTTATATAGGCTTAATTTTGTTAAATTTTTGGATAAAAAAATCAAGAAATTTTGGATGAGTAGTTCAAAATCGACATATAGAAAATATATGGTCGGAAGGAGTATTATATTTTAATTTATCCATATGTATAGTCAATGAGTAAAATGAATAGCCATATATTTTATCCATATGTATAGTCACATTGGGCTTTTTTAAATAATTGTATATGTATAAGTAAAATGAATGATAATTTAAATAAATGATGATTTGGGAGATGATGATAAAAATATTATTTTTATTTCGAAACATATATATTAAATTTAGTCGGACTAAAATAAATGTTTGCATACATTTTGTTTCTTAATACTCTAATTTTTTTAATAGATTCAACAATATTGACTGATAGTATATTTGAAATTATATATTGTCTAAATTTTTTGTCAAGAATCACAAAAATGTCTTTAGAATTAAACAGTATTTTAGTATTGAATTTAAAAAAAAAAATTAGTTTAGTGTGTTTAAAATTAGTTTTTATTGTATGGACTATAGAATATTGGTACTTCTTACCGAACATTAAATTTTGCTTATTAATTTTGAGTCTGAAGTAGTATCAAAACTTTTTACAAAACATAATGAAAGACAACTTGATCAATTTAATTTGATGAAATGAAATGTATTTATAATTTTATTATGAAATTTTTTTATGAGTATAATAATTACATATTATTTTATTTTTATAATAATATTAATCGAGTCCCCATTAAAAATTTCTGGCTCCGTCACTGTATATAGTATAGAGTATATGGTGATAAAATAAATTGTGAGATTGAAATTGGTAGAGTGGAGCTACATTAAAGCAAATGTTGAGTCAAAAAAGACCAAAAACAATATTGACTTTGAACATGCAATTGAAGATAGAGACTGGCCAAGTCCAACAACCACCGCATTCATATTATCTAAGAAACACACTGCGCTTGATATGAATCATATGATGCATCAACACATCTTTTTTCTTTTGCAAATTTAAATTTTATATCATGGATCATATAAAATCAATTTCGATTCTAATATTAGATTAACATTCTCAAAGATTGCATTATTTCAGTATTTCCAATATGCACCTTGTCAAATGGAGTAATATTCATCAACAACTTGATCCCCCAATACTAATATATTGGTCAAAATGTTTGGAAAGGGAACAAGAACCAACCAATACACATATTATTAGGGATGACAATGAGGTAGAGGTATCTCAATATCCAAATTTGTATGCATCCGTTCTATTTTGCTCCATGATCTGTTATGGGGCAGCACTCCTACAGTTTCATTTATTTAAATAAATTGATTAAACATTTTCTTTCATTATTAAACTAAATAACATTAAAAATTCACAAAATTATATTCAAAATGAATAATAAACTAAATAATCAAAATTAACAATAACTATTACATATCATTCTCTCCAAAGTAATCTTATAAGTTAAACAACACTAGCAAAAAATATGATGGATCTCTTCCTCTTAATTACTCCTTACAAAATGGATAAATTTTCTACTCTCCTACAAAAAAAAAAACTCCCTTTCTCCCTTATTCGATTGCTCCCCGCCATTCCATAATAATCTTTTCATGTGTGAGGACACTTTTTTTAAGAAGTTAAGTAATGATTAGAATATTAATGGGTAATTTAATAAACCTTTATGCATAAGTAAATAAATAGGTTGAATTGTATGTATGTGTGAGCTCAAAAGTTATGAGATTTTGTGTAAAATTGTAAAAATTGTAAGGGTGGAGTTTATGGAGTATTTTCCATTATAAGAGTGTGAGATTTATTCTGGAACGCAATGAAAAAAAAATATGAGATTTATTAAGGCACGAAGGGAGTAGACTGAGTAGTATTATATATAAAAGATAAAGTGATTTTTTGTTGATGGTGATTAAAGAGAATAAGACAAAAAATTGTGTAGAAAAAGCAATTTCATTTTGTGTAATTTTGGGATATTTGAAAAGAACACAAACTTATTTTTTTAGTCATTTTAGGAAAGGACAATCTAATAAAAAAGGGTTGGAAATGAAAAATGAACAATCTAATTAGGAACAAAGGGGGTGCCAACTTTACTCAAGTACGTTATTTCTAAACTACTCCCACCACTAATTTTATCATCACAATATCTACCCTTTTACCCAAATACTATATATCATTGAAGTGGACCCATACATAAACTGATAAACCTAGCCCAGATTTTCACTTTAAACATAAAGTCAGATGGACAAATTAGTTATAACCCCTAAAAAAAACAAACTAATTTCTTCACTCTATTAATCTGCCTGAGGTCACTTTGGAGCGCTATGGGGGTACAATTTTAATTTTGATATGTTCATAGCTAATCTATTTTTTATTTCTTCAAACATTGAAATATATATAATTCACGAGATTAATTAATTAAAATTGATAGAATTTTTTGCAAGTAATTTTAATTATATGCATATGTATGTGTTTTAATTTGTGCAACGTACGTCTTAACTAACTATTTTAATTAGCCTTAATAACTAGCTATTGAGGTGATGACATTAATGTATGAAAATGGTTGTTTAATACTATATATATATATAGATGGAATTCATGAAATTCCAAACTTGTTTGCATTTAATTATAATAACATACTATAGTCTTACAGGTGGGAACTAAAAGTACGTACTGTAAATAAAGTTTAATTAAAATGGTGATTGAGAATAATCGAAGCGCAAAGTAATGGGGCTGGAATTGGTGGAGCAGCCAGTATGTTGCTGCACCACTGCCCGAAAATCCTTTATACTAGTCTTCACGAACGTAGTCGACTGCCCAGCCGCCCCCTTCGTCCTCCGCCTTTTCGGTTTTCCGGCAGTTTTGGTCATGTACTGATGATCTCCATTGGCATAGAAGAAGGTGGTTTGATCTGCTGCTACTGCAACAGGTGGCTGCTGCTGGTAATAAACCAGCTGTTCCCACGAACCTGCAGCACTATAGTTTTCCATTTGCTCATGATTCATTTTTAGCTAGCTAGCTCTCGATATATTAATCAAATCATTTTCGGCCACTCTTATATAATAAATAGAATAGGACTACTGTACGTGGACCAAATTAACGTCATTTAAGAGTACTAGCTGATCGACGACTTTGCATGTGATCATTTGATTTGAGGCGGCCGGCATATATGTATATATATGCGCAGCGCAGCTTCCAGGAACCAGTAAAAAATCATGTACGTACTGTACGTATTAAATTGGCGATAAAGGACAAACAAGCTAGCTAACATTATACTATGTTTTATTTAATTATATGTATGTATGTTCAAACATTTACTATGACTCTAACAGTACTAATATTCTCATTTGTTATTATGAATGGCCGGGGAAGTATCTAAATAATGAAACATCCACTAAAAAACACAAGTTATATAATTAAATCACCCTAGCTTCTTCACAAGTGCAGAAAACAAATTAATTAAATCACCTTCTTCACAAGTGCAGAAAACAAACAACTAATTAATTTAGACTAATTCTCTACAAGTTACTTGATAATTAAACAGGTTTTTTTCTAGCTTCGAAATAGGTCATTTTAACCCTCATAATCCATGTGTGCACGTTGTTGCACTTTTACACTTGTGATGAGTTCTTTTGAATGGAATAATTAATTTTTGACTAATTCTTGTATCAAATTGAATGCATAATTGAATTTTAAATGATTTAGATATATTTTTAATTGCTTAATTGAATTTTTAACTCATCATATTAAAATCTAATTAAAATTGTTGTTTAATTACATCAATTATATATATTGTGCACACAAGTGTTGCTTTTAATTTTGTTCTTTTAATGGACTTGTTTGAATTGAATGGCACTATAAACTTTAGTGAAATTATCATGTTTTCAGGTGTTAAAAAGATTGTAATTTAGATCTAAAGATAATGCAAAATGATGGTCATTTTTTTTCGGTTACATTATTTTCACGCAATTGTTGCATTTTGTAATATCAATGACCAATTTTTATTCAGTAAGAACTAATAATATTATTGTTAATGATGTGCGGCGCCCAAATGCCGATAATATCTTTATACATTCCAGAGAAAGCAGAGAGTTGTATTTTCTATTCTCCAATTTCAATTTTCATACATATCACAAGCAATATTTAGTAAAAGTTGATATAAAAATTAGGTATAATATATCCGGTTTTATCGAACAGGGCAGTATATATGTAATTCTGTTACATTCAAAAACTGAAAATCATTATGGAATCATAGTTGACAAAATTGACCAATTATCAATACCTTGACTGGAGGCTAGCAGCCTAGCATACACGGCACTCCGACAAAACCCATGTTTTTATTTTCTATATAGTAATCCATTATAAGTTGTGATGTGTGGATGTGAAAAAAAATAACATTTCGTAGATGAGTACGAGAAAGAATTATGATAAAGTATAAGACATGTTATGTTATTGAAAGAAAGAAAGAAAATAATGTACTATTAAAAGTGGAATGAGAAGTTTTACTATGGAATGTTCAGGAAAAAAAAAAGTGAAAATATTATAGTGGAACAGACATCTTAAAAGAATTTCATCTCATCTAAAAGTCTAATCTATAAGTGAATATTAATTTTTGTATAATAATTTCTAATACATATGTTTGTTTTGGAATTTACCCAGTGATGTTACATTTCCATGTTGTTTTGTTTGAGATTTAAAATTATTTTGCTTACATTTACTTTTAAAAATATATATTTTACTCTTATTCACGTCACTACTAATACACACTTAATTTAACATAAAAAAAATCAACTACTCCCTTCTGTCCATAAAAAATATGTTCATACTTTTGAACACAAATTTTAAGAAATAGTAGATATATAAAGTAATAGTACGTATTATGGGGTCCATTTATAATAAAATGGGTTTTGTAAGTAAAATTGAATAACAATTTACGTAATTAAGTGATGGTTTAATGGTGATGATAAAATGAAGATAAAACAATATTTTCATAAAAAGAATGTATATACATGCTTTTAATAGTCGAATAAATAAAGTAAATGAATGTACTTTTAATGAATAAATAGAAAAATATAATATAATAATATCACACCATCTACTTTTTTTTTTTTTTTTTTTTCCGGGTGTACTCAACTCATGAATCATTCCTATTGGTGGGGTCCGACACTCCTCAGTTCTAACAACTCTATACATCAATTGCACAATCTTATATAGATGAATCACATGTATTGTTGTGGAAGAAATTAAAACTAAAGTTATCGAGAATGTAATATTATGAAGCTTAATTGATTTATTTTGATATCTATATATTACTCCTCATCTTGATGTCATTTCTTGAAGAAGAAAAAAAGGTTAAATATAGGAAATTACTATGAAGCTTCCTCAGATTTGGTCATTTGAAAAGATGTATCTTGTTCATGTAATCATGTGGAAAATGAGTGGTCTATTGAAATCAAGTGGGGGTTTGACTAGAAATTAATTAAAGAAATAAAGAAGGGGACCAGATGACCTAAACAGATTTTATTTTTTACACTAACTATTGCTTTTGCTACAAAATTCCTTCAAGACTCGTTCCAATGTAGTACGTGAAACTAGCTTCAAACTAAAATAAACTTACTTTATATATATATATATATATATAATAAAAAATGTAATAAATAAACGTGCACAATTATTGGTCTACAATATTTAATAAAAAAATTAAATAGTTTACAATATTTAAATAAGATATTTTTTAGTCTAAAATATTTAATAACATTTGTAGATTAATTTTCTAATATTTAAATTGTGTATGCGAAGACATGTGTAAATTAATTATTTTAAATATTTAATAACATTTGTAAATTTATTCTCCAACATTTAAAATTTAAATTCGAATTTTTTTTGTCACTATATTTTCCTTAATTATAATAAACAATAATTGAAAAAAAAATCTTAATTGTTTGACATTGAGTTGGTCAAAGCAAAAAATTCTACAATATTTAATACCTTCCCTAAATTGAAAGTCATTTTTTATAGTATAAGATAGATATCTCGTACTTTTTAATATTAATAAACAATAATTAATTTTTTACATTGATTTGGTAAAAAAAAAAATCTAGATATTGATTATACGAAAATAGTTGGAAAAAAAATTATAATGATATATACCTTTACTATTTTTTATTGCAAAGTTTTTTTTTTTTTTTTGAAATTAGTTAAAGTTTGTAATTATTTTCAAATCTTCAAATTTAACATTGATTTGGTCAATATCCTTAAATTCATTTTTCGAATGACTCATTTCCATAATTCTCTAAATTAACCAAAGATATGGGTATCCTCGGTGGAAAATACGTATGTTCAATTTCAGCTGTGAGTCTTGCGAGGAACAAAGATAAAAATGCTTGCAAAGGAAATTAACGATTTTTGATCATCTCTCTTTGTTCTAATATTCATATTAATGATCCGTTGATACGATTTTTCTTCATATCTCATGTCAAGATATCATAGTTAGTTTGTTAATTAACTAATCAAGATTAGTTACATTCTTACTTGTATAAATATGACTTTGTTCATTCTTCAAAATCAATGAAAACTATTCTAAATACTCTCCATTTGGATAAAGGGATTTGATCTATGAATTTTAAATTCAGCATCCAAATGCACTCTCCATTTTGTTTGGATTATTAATGAATTTCAAATACTTAGATTTTTTTGTTCACACACATTTTAGTTAAAATTGAGAGGATTTTAAATCCTTAGGTTGTGTTTGGATGAGGGGATTTGATTTAAGGAGGTATTTCAAATGAAAAGATTTAAAAATAGATGGATTTCAAATGACATGGTTTTAGTGAAGATTTTAAATTCTCTCAATTTTAACTAAAAAGTGTGTGAGCAAAAATCTCTATTCATTATTAGAGCCCATTCAATAAATATGAACTACCACTTTAAAATGTTTCTAATTGATTCAAATTGAAGCGAAAAAACCAAAATGCCCTTAGTATATGACTTGTCTCATTTTTTAACACTTTTTAAAGCACTTTACAAAACGAGCCCCACAAGCGTATGAGTTCGATTGTAGTACGTAAGTACGACCAAGTAGTTTGTTCGTTCCAATAACTTAATTGAGTGCTAGCGAATCCCTAAAGTTACGAGTATGCATGCTATTGTAATAACTACACGTGTTTGTTTGAATTTTTGGGAATAAGAACAAAGGTGTTAAACTAGATTAACTAAAGTAATGAAAACTAGTGACAAAAATAAGCTATCTAACTTTCGTTTGAAAGTGCAAGAGAAGTGTATTGCCTCGGGTGTTTCCGTTTTGTGAGTAATTAATGAACTAGTGAACCAATTAAATGAATGAGCTATGAATTTGGATTAAGCTAAAGGTTATCACATATGTGTGCAAACCCCCTCGAAAGGCATATGCTAACAACGTGCATTGATTAGCAATTATAGGATCTAACCAAATACCAAAAGCGCATAAGATAGTGTTTTACAAATACTTTCAACACGGTTACTAATATTCATAAAGCCCCATCTCACCAAACTCCTAGACGACCTCTATTCGTTTAGTGTCTAAAGTTGTCGGCCTAGCAATTAACCCTCTCTCGGTTAAGCTAATTACTACTTAACTTCTATTCAATTGACCAAAGCTCACACTCACACCCCAATCATGCGAACCCAACTCTCGTTGCAATTAATATAATCGAAAATGTTTGCTAATAAGGTTGATCAATCAAATGAATCAATCAAAATACAACTCTAGAAACATATACACCCAAATCCTAAGCTAATCATGCAATTACTTCACAATTACACTAAATTCCCATCAAAACATCCACACCCAAGACAATTGGAGATTAGCCCATGTCTAAATTAATAACTAGAATAAAATTCATGTAAATTAAACTACAAAACATTAATGAAATTGAAATTACCAAATTAAATTTGTAATAATAGAAAAATATCACCTCTTGTCTTCAAAGTTTTCAATGCCACAAACAATAAAATGAAACTCTAAATTTAAAACTAGCTAAGAAATTAAACTAATCTAATCAGTGAAAGTGTGGGAGAGGAGAGGGTTTCCTCCCCCAATGAGTGCTCTCTATTATCGCCAATGCGTCCTCAGCTTCTGTATATCTCTCCAAAACATTCAAAGACTGGGCCGCATTAGTGGAGTAATTTGACTTGGGCTCAAGAGAATTAAATCCAGGGCGCGGCTAAAGGCACCCAAGGATCCTATGAGTACACCCACATGAACTTTTTTTTATTACTAGGGGTATGCGAAATGTCTTTTGTACCCTTTCTGCATATTTTTAAAATAAAGGACGGATGAGTACACCCACCCATTTCATTTCATTTCCCACCACCCACGCCACCCAAAAAGCTTCCCCACCACCCACACCACCCAAAAATCTTCCCCACCACCACCACCGTCCTCAAAAATCTTCCCCCACGGCCACTAACGTTCAAATTCCAAAAGAAAACAACAAAAAACAGAGGTAAGATGTTCGAAAAATTTTACAAAACAAAAGGTAAAATGTTCGAAAATTTTTACAAAACAAAGATAATATGTTCGAAATTTTTTACAAAACAAAGGTAAGATGTTCGAAAAATTTTACAGAACAAAGGCAAGATGTTCGAAATTTTCAATTTGTTCGAAAAAAAATCATGAACAACTTTCATTTGTGCGAAAAAAAATCATGAACAACTTTCATTTGTGCAAAAAAAAAAATCGAACAACTTGTTCGAATTGTTTTTTCGTACAAATGAAAGTTGTTCGAAAATTTTTCCTTAACAAACCCAAATTGTTCGAATCTTTTTCCTGAACATATGCAAATTGTTCCAAAAAAAAAAACAATGAACAAACTCAAATTAAAAACCCTAATTTCCAAAAATTTGATATCATTCCTAACACCTAAACTTACCGGCAGCGTGCGCCGCGGCTGGGGTGACAGGACAGAACGTGGAGGGGGAGTGAGGAGGTGGACGTGGCTCGACGGGGAGGGGCGCGAACGGACGCCACTTGAATTGGGAGTCGGCTTGGAGAGACATCGGCGGCGAGGGTTTCAGACGCACAGGAGACAAAAAAAAAATTTACAGGGGAGGGGAGGCGACGGCCGACGATGGCTTGGAGAGACGGCGACGGCCGACGATGGCTTGGAGAGACGGCGGCGGCGAGGGTTGCAGACACCCACGTGAGATTTTTCTTTTTTTTTTACAGGGGAGGGGAGGCGGCGGCCGTGCGTGGGACGACGATGGGAGGGTGCGGGGCAGAGGAGTTGGGACGGGGAAGAGGTGGGGAGGGTGCGGGGCGGAGGAGTTGGGAGGGGAGTGGAAGGGGCGGCCGCGGAACGGAGGGGTGGGCGCCGGCGGAGGAGTTAGGAGGGGGAAGAGGGGGAAGAGGTGGGGAGGGGAGGCGTTGCTGCGCCGCGGAGGCTGCCGGCGACGAGATGTGGGAGGGAAGGTAAGGAGGCGAAAATGGTGTGGGTGTACCAAATGTGTTGATAGATTAGGGTTTTAATAGTTTTAATGGGAGAAGGGTATTTTTGAGTTTTCCACGTGGGTGTCCTCATCCGTTTTGTGGGTGTCCTCATCGTGTGGGTGTCCTCATAGGATCCTTGGGTGCCTTTAGCCGCGCCCTTAAATCCATCAGCCTCTCTCTCATTTTAGTTAATGGGCTCCTTTTTCCTCTTGATGGCCCATCAATTTAATTAAGGGCGCGGCTAAATGCACCCGGATTTTCTATGTGTACACCCACCAAACACTTTTTTAATATTTTAGAACATGTGAAATGTCCCATATACCCCTGAGGTTAAATTTATGAAAAAAACGAAAATGAGTACTGTAAACACAAATTCGTGAATTAAATATAAAAACGCGAAAATGGTAAACGATTTTATTTCTTTTCGGATTAAAACCGAGTATTTGCGGGTTACAATCTCTAATTTCTCCTCTGATTCTCTCTTCTTGAACTTCACTTAGATTTCTTGAGCTTTTGGAGCTGGATCCGCAGCCGAATCCTTTCCGATCTTGTATTTGGGGCTTTTATAACGTTAATCCAAAGGCTTGGCACCGTATTTTGGATTAACCGCCGAATTTAGGGACTTTTTGGATGAACGTCGTTGAAGATCGTTCTTGAATTTGGGACTTTGTAACGTTAATCCAAAGGCTTGACGCCGTATTTTGGATTAAACGTGGATTTTAGGGACTTATCCGGGACTTTTCGGGACTTTTCCGGGACTTATTCGGGACTTGTTCTTGAATTTGGGACTTTGTAACGTTAATCCAAGGGCTTGACGCCGTATTTTGGATTAAACGTGGATTTTAGGGACTTATCCGGGACTTTTCGGGACTTTTCCGGGACTTATTCGGGACTTTTCCGGGACTTTCGGGACTTATTCGGGACTTGTCGGGACTTTTCCGGGACGAACGCCGTTGAAGATCCACGAAGCACCTCCTCCTTGAAGAAACGCCGAATCGAAGGGGCTTAGCACCTTGATCTCCGCTCGAACGCTGCTTTTTGCCGCTTTGCACGAAGAACGCCTTGAAGGAACGCCGAATCGAAGAGGCTTAGCACCTTGATCTCCACTCGAACACTGCTTCTTGCCGCTTTGCACGAAGAACGCTTTTGAAGCTCCTCCAACTGCTGAAGAACACTCTAAAATCTCTGTAGAGAATTTTAGAGCCTTGAATGCTTCTGATTTCTTGATGATAAAATGAATGAAATGAGGCCTCTATTTATAGGTGTAGAACTTAGGGTTTCTCATGGGCCAAGGACATATTTGTGCAAGTAGTTAGGGCTTAATTCAAATTTTGAATTATTTGATGGGCTAAGAATACAATATCTGGGCTTGATTTGGTTTGTTGGACTTTAGAGGCCCATTTTCATTTATGGGACTTTAGAGGCCCGTCTTCATTTATCGGACTTTAGAGGCCCAAAAGAATTTAAAATTTAGGTGTCTACAAGTACACCCACCCGTTCTATTTTACAGAATTATCTCCACCACCACCAAAATAAACACTATTTTTCAACAAAAAAAAAAAAAAACTCCAAAATTGCAACAAAAATAAATCCAAAACACCAACGGTTCTAAAAAATTTCCAAAAAAAACATGTTCAAATTTTTTTTCAAAACAAACTTTCGAAATTTTTTACAAAACAAACTCAATATGTTCGAAAAAAATTCCAAAACAACTCAAATTTGTCTGAAAAAAAAAATCGAAATTTTTTTCTAAAACAAAAACATATTGTTCGAATTTTTTTTCAAAACAAACACATATTGTCCGAAAATAATTCATGAACAACATACAATTGTCCGAAAAAAATCAATGAACAAACACAAATTCCAATTTTTGACTCGTAAAAACCCTAACGCACTTGAATCTGTAAAATTTCTAAAAACCCTAACACAAAACACAAAAAAATTCAAAAAATTGCTTTTAATCTGTAAAAACCTAAAACCAAAAACCAAAAACTTACCGGAATCGCGGTGGCGTGAGCGGCGGACGCGCGAGGGATGGGGAGAGGAGGGGTTGCGGCCGCGAACGGCCGCAAAGGGGAAGGGGCGGCCGCTGTGGGGGCGGCGTTGTGGCTGACCGTCGACGTGGGGAGGTGGGCGGTGCTGTGCCGCCGTTGAAGACCTTCTTCTTCATGCAGCGGCGACGGCCTTCTTCACGAAGCGGCGTGGTCGGCCTTCTTCAAGCAACGGAGGCGGCGGCGGGCTTCTTCAAGCAACGGAGACGGCGGCATCGCGACGGCGGCCGCTTGGAGGGATAAGGAGGTAGGCCGTGGCCGCCTGAGAGTGGGAGGAAGGGAGGACGGGCTAGGCGACGGCGTGGTGGGGGAGGTGTAAAAATGGAGGTGGGTGTCTGAATATGAGAGAAGAAGAGAGAATGAAGGAGTTAGGGTTTTAATTGAGAGGGGTTAATTTTGGGATTTCTAGGTGGGTGTCCTCATCCATTTTGTGTGTGTCCTCATCGCGTGGGTGTCCTCATAGGATCTGTGTGTGCCTTTAGCCGCGCCCTTTAATTAATTACGTGGCTGCTTCCTTGTTTATGAAATGGGTCAATTCCATCCAAGCTTGTTTTAATTCATGTGCTGCCACTTGAGCTCAAACCATTTAATTAAATGGGCCTAATAAGTTAATTGTCAAGCCCAAATTAATTTAACTTCTCAACTTTTCTCGTTTCGACCCCTTCTCGATTTCTTCCTTCAATTGATTCCACAATATTATTTGAGGTGTGTTTTGCTCTAAATGTGCTCTTTTTCCTATAAAAATAGCAAACCGCGTCCTTTCTCCAAATCAAGTGCAATTAGTCAATTTAGTGTAAAAATGCAATGAAACTTTATAAAATTATGCAAAATATACTCATGAATTTCAAACAATTTTCACACTAATTAGTATACATGTCTAACATAATTTTTGAAATTAAAAAATTAAATCAGATTAATAATTTCATAAGATCATCAATTCCTGAATTTTAGGTCAAATTCCATAAAATTCGCAGATCATCAATTCCTGAATTTTAGGTCATATATTCGAAAACCTCTGACTTTCCAAATTTCGTTTTTGAAAAATAATTTTGCAGATTCTATCATAACCAAATTCAAAATAGCAAAATTCAGCCTTGAAATCCAATCTAATTCCAATTCACAGTACGTATCTACCATTTTATGTTCTCCATTATTGTAAGTTTATTGTTCATATCATCAATTACACCATAGATTTCGTGTGCATATTTCTTTCTATTTTAATTTATAGATTTCGAGTATGCATTATACTTTTTGATCTGTTATATATCAAGTATTTGTTTTTGAATCTGTATTAATTTCACAGGCATCCTAAATCGTGTAGGTTTCACATAGAGTATATTGTATTCTGCAAGGTTGATTTCAATGGAAAAAACAAGCTTATTCTAGTAACTGAGCTTAGGTACTCAGCTTTCATCAATATAACCACTACACTTGTGAATGCACTTATCGTGTCATAATGGATAACATAGGTTCATGCATACTGAAGTGCACGTACTAATTAAATGGCATATAATATGCATATCACACACTTTTTTATCTAGACCTCAATTGTTTATCCTGCGCTTATTCATGCATGTGTCTATGCATACCCCAATGCACATCCTGATTAAATGTGTTGAAATATTCATATCCAGAACCTTTTCCTTCAGTATACAATTGTTTACCATGCACTTCTTCATGCATATAATTAGTATGTGCATACTGAAAATGTACATTTTGTGCATATGATCGACGTACCTGTTACAGTAGGTTATCTTCTTCGTCGCCGGTGAATGCAGAGTCGCTTGCCAGAATCGGTAGAATGAAATGCAGATAGCTAGAATTAGGGCTGGCAAATCGTGTTATCGTGTCGACACGATAGTGACACGACACGATAAGGCCAAACGCGAACACGACACGATAAGGATCTGTGTCGACACGACACGAACACGATAATTTTCGTGTCGACACGACACGATAATTTTCGTGTCGACACGTCACGATAATTTTCGTGTCGACGTGACACAATAACAACACGATAACGACACAATAAGAAACTAAATCAATTTAAAATTGTATTAAATATATAAAAAATAATGTATTTATATAAATATAAAAAATTATCGTGTTATTATCAGATACGTGTCATTATCGTGTCGTGTCATATCAGGTAAATAACAGGTTAACGGGTTGTTAACAGGTTAACACCTGTTAATATTATCGTGCTTAACGGGTAGACACGAACCCGACACGAAATCTTCGTGTCGTTATCAGGTCGATCCGATAACGACACGAATCCGATAAGGCCAAACACTAACCCGCAATTTTCGTGTCGGATTCGTATCGTGCTATCGTGTCGAAAATTGCCACCCCTAGCTAGAATCCCTCAGCTTAACAAAATTAGACGAATTAATTGGAGAGACCTACCTTTTAGGAAAGATATAAAATTTTGAAGGTGATAAAATTACGGGATTTTTTAGATTTTGCAATTAATTGTTGATTAGATATTTAAGTTAGACTTAAATATATTAATGAAATAATTCAAAATTTTCATAAGTAAGCAGAAGGGCATAATTGTCTCAAAAAATCGAAATTGAATATATTAGATAAAAAAAATTAAGTTAGGAACTATTAAAGAAAAGTGGGGCTGAAATGACTCTAATAGGTATTTACCCATCATTTTATATAGTAAAACATTATTTTTACATTATAATATGTAGTAACATATATTATTGCATGTAGTAATACATAATAACTATGTTGTAATACAAATTATTTTATTGCAAGATGATGCAAAAGATATTAGATTATGATAAAATTACATATAGTAATAAACACTGTTCAATGTAGAAATTCAAATTGTACTCCATCCGTCCCAGAAATACTTTCATAGGTAGGTGGACACGCACAGTATTTTTAAAACTGGATCGACCGGTTCAACCAAGAACTGCCGGTTCAACCAAGAACTGGACACGACTCCGATCCAGAAAGTGCATAAAAACCGTTTTCACAGTTGGACCGTATGAAACCGGACCAAAATCGGAAAAACCGGTATGGAACACTAAGGTGCACATCCACTTTTATATTGTTGTATTCTAATGTTTCTTAAACTCCTTTTCAATGTGAGATGTAAATCCCATTTGATTGTTTGTTACCAACAATCATATTTTTATAAAGTTTTGCTCAAATGTTTCTTTTACAACTTTTCGATGTGGAATGTAAATCCCATAGGATTGTTTGTTACTAACACTCCTACTTTTATATTGATTTTCTCTAATGTTTGTTTTACTACTTTTCGATGATGTAAATTCCATATGTTTGTTTATTACTAACACTCCTAGTTTTATATTGTTTTGCTCTAATGTTTCTTTTACTCATTTTCGATGCAAATCCAATATGATTGTTTGTTTATTATTAACACTCCTACTTTTAAATTGATTTGCTTTAATATTTCTTTTATGCCTTTTCGATGTGGGATGCAAATCCAATATGATTGTTTGTTTGTTATTTACACTCCTATGATTGTTTGTTTGTTATTTACACTCCTACTTTTATATTGATTTGCTCTAATGTTTCTTTTACTCCTTTTCGATTTGCTCTAATGTTTCTTTTACTCCTTTTCGATGTGGGATGTAAATCCAATATATTTGTTTGTTACTAACACTCCTACTTTTATATTGATTTGCCCTAATGTTTCTTTTACTCCTATTCGATGTGGGATGTAAATCCAATATATTTGTTTGTTACTAACACTCCTATTTTTATATTATTTTGATCTAATGTTTCTTTTACTCCTTTCAATGTGGGACATAATCTCGTATGTTTGATACTAACACATCTACTTTTATATTGCTTTTCTCTCATGATTCTTCTACTCCTTATTCGATGTGGGACAAAAATCTCATATGTTTGTTTGTTACTAATTTGTTGTTGTTATATTATTATTTTTCTCTTGTTTCTTCCACTCTATATCGATGTGGAATGTAAATCTCGTATTTTAAATTTAAGACTTATGAAATATGAATTATGGAGAATGAATGATGAGATATTTTAATTTAATATTTGTTATTTTATAACTATAGTGGGTCTTTTTAATATTTTTATAAGATGTATTTATTTTTTTAATGTAACATAGAGAATATAAAAAAAATACATAAATATTATTTTACCGGTTGAACCGGCGGTCCGACCGGTCCAACCGGTTGAACCGTGAACCGGTGCCTAATCTGGTTTGGTCACCGGTCCGGTTATGAAAACACTGGGCACACATATTAAGAAGGTGTAATAATGAGTGAGTTTTTAGGGGTAATTTTGTAAAACTTTATGTATAAAGTAAAAAATGGGTTGACTTTTGTGTATGTGTAGAGAAAAAATAATGACATTTTTGTAAAATTAAAGATATTGTAGGGGTGGAGTTTATAAAAGGTTTTTCATTTTAAGGGTGTGAAAATTATTGTGGGACATCCCAAAAAAAAAAGTGTGAAAATAATTGCAGAATGGAGGGAGTAGTATGCAGTAGCATATAGTTTTTTTTAGGGAGGCTCACTATAAGGTCCCTTGGGGGAGGATCTATAGCAACGAACTCCCTCCCAAAAAACTCCCCAAAAAATAGTTGCAGCTAGCTTCTAAATGGAGGCCAATTTTATAAATTTAACCCTGAAGTAAGTTTAGATTTTAAAATAAAAAAAAAAGTATTTTTCTTACTTTTTGCTTTTAACTTTTTATCTTCCAAAAACATTCCACCTTCTTCCCCAAAATAATTCCGGCATAGAAAGATTTTTGCAACCGCCTGACCTCCTAGCCTATTTACAAATTTTAGGCCCGGCGAGTAAATCTGATGACCAGCGCTAAATTCGATGACCGGCTCCTTGAGATTTTTTTAATTTTTGATTGTTTCTTCGAAATCTTTCTAGTCCCGGAGGAGAAGAAATTCGATGACCGGCAATATATTTTCGAAAAGACAAGAAAGAAATCCGATGACCGACTAATATCTTCAAAAAGGTTCGTCAATAGATAAGAAAGGAATATCATTTTTTTAGTTGTCTTTACCCTCCCCTCCGTCGCCGGCCGCCAACGAGTTGTGAGCAATTAAAAAAAAAATAGAAATCTCGTCGCTAGGTGCAATTACCGCCTGTTCGCCGCCGTCAAATTCGTACCGCCTCTCTGCCATAGGAGAAGAAAACGCCGGGGAAGATACCGCCATAGGAGAAGAAAAAGCTGCTTTTATGGAGGAAGAAGAAGAATTGAATGGGGATGCTACTTTTAGTTGTTAATGCGGATAGGAATTAGGTCAATTATTGGGCATTTGGGCCTTATATTTAGATAAGCCCAATAACACATAATATTATGTAATATTTAATTTATATAAATTTAATGTGAATTAATTTAAGTTTAGTACAATATTTAAATATAATTTAGAATTTGGTATGTTATTTAATATTTAAATTCAGAAATTTCCATTATTATTATTAGGATAAAAATTAAAAAAAAAAATACACTCTTGTTTAAATATTCATCTTTTGTGTTCAAATATTTGCGTTATGTAATATTCAAAGTCAATTTCAATTTAAATTTTAATAACTTATGTAATATACAATTTTCAGTTTAAGTTTTAGTAACTTATATAATATTCAAACACTAGGTTTAAGGTTTATGTTTGATATCTTATATACTCCCTCCGTCCAATTTTATTATGCTCACTTCTTCGGGCACGAGTTTTAATAAATATTGATTAGTTTATTGATAAAGTAGATAAGTTGAGGGTATGATGGGGTATTGTGGGGTCCATTTGTAAATAAATGATTGTTTATGAATAAATTTAATGACAAAGTGGGTAAATAAGTGATGATAGGAGGGTGGAGATAAAGTAATATGAATAGTATTATTTCCAAAAAGGGTATGAGCATAATAAAATTGGACAAACAAAAAAGGAAAGTGGGAATAATGAAATTGGACGGAGGGAGTATCATTTAAGTTTAATAACTTATGTAATATTCAATTTATGTTTAAGGAATTTAATAAAAAAATTGTTTTATTTTAGTATGTTATGCAATATAAGAATGTTCAAATATTGGCCCCTATATAATATTTTAAGTCAATTTCAATTTAAGTTTTAGTAACTTATTTAATATTCATTTTTCAATTTAGGTTTTAGAAACTCATGAAATATTTAAAAAAACTAAATTTAGATTTAAGGTTTATGTAATATTTAAACTCAATTTAGATTAAAGGTTTATGTTTTGTATGTTATATTATGTAATACCATTTAAGTTTAATAACTTATATAATATTCAAACTCAATTTAGGTTTAAGGTTTATATTTAGGGTTGGTCTGCTATGAACTCGAGTGCATGTTGTGCACCCTAGTTCATGTTGCACTTTTCAGTTTTACTAACTTACACTTTTTGGTAAATGATGTTGCATTTTTCAATTATTAAACTGTATAATAATATTTTTAGTTATAGTGACTTACACTTTTTAGTAATATTGTGTTGTACTTTTCAGTTTAATAACTTACACTTTTCTTTAGACTAGAGTGCACAACATGCACTCGAGTGCATACTAGACTTTACCTTATATTTAATGTTCTTAGGATTAATTAGATCGCCATCGTTCAATAAGGATTATATTGTATAAGGTCTCACATGTAACCATAAACATACATTTGAGATTGAAGTGTTGGACTCAAATTTAGGCATTTTAATCTCACTTAGGGGCTATATGAATAGTAAGTTTTAGGTGGATTAGAAGGTGTTTGTAAATTCATTGAACAGTCTAGAGGCCATCTTTCACTTTGTTCCTCCCAAGGAACCTTAAAGTTTTAGAGGTAATCTTTCACTTTGTTCCTCTCCGTCTTAGATGGGCCCCAAAAAAATATTAGATGAAAGGATAAATATGTGTATATCGTGAGAAATATGCAAACTTTTTAGGGACGAAAGTAGTACCATTTAAGTTTAGTAACTTATGTAATATTCAAACGCATGTTTGAAATTTATGTCTAGTACATTATATACAATTTAAGTTTAGTAACTTATATAATATTTCAATTCAATTTATATTCATTTTATATATTTAAATTTAATAAATGAATAATTTCATTTTAGTAACTTATTTAATATAAGAATTTTCAATTTTGAATTTAGAGTTCAATACCATAGGTTATAGTTCAGTACCTTATTGACATTCAATTTATACATGTAAATTAAATGAATGGATGAATCAATTTCAATTTAAGTTTACGTTTACGTTTAGAACCTTATGAAATATTTAAATTTAATTTAAGATTTAGGGTTTAAAGTTAGTATTTATATTTAATATTTAAATTTAAAATTTTTCATTATTAGGGGAATTTTTTAAAAAAATACATTCTTTGTTCAGATATTCACCATTTGTGTTCAAATATTCGTCCTATATAATATTCAAACTCAATTTCAATTTAAGTTTTTTTTAATAATTTATGTAATATTCAAACTCAATTTAGGTTTATATTTGATACCTTATATACCATATAAGTTTAGTAACTTATGAAATAGTATTATTCAAATTTAATTTCCATTTAACTTATGTTATATTCAAACTCAATTTAGGTTTAACATTTATGTTTAGTACCTTATATACAATATAAGTTTAGCAATTTATGTAATATACGAATTCAATTTAGGTTCAAGGTTTATGTTTGTACATTATATACCATATAAGTTTAGTAACTCATGTAATATTATTCAAATTTAATTTCAATTATCTTTAAGTAACTTATGTAATATTCAAACTCAAATTAGGTTTATGTTTATGTTTAGTACAATTTAAGTTTAGCAACTTATGTAATATTATATAAATTGAGTTTGAATATTATATAAGTTACATAAACCTTAAATATAAATTAAGTTTTTTTTAATATTACATAAGTTAATAAAACTTAAATTGAAAATTGAATATTAAATAAGTTACTAAAACTTAAATTGAAATTGACTTTGAATATATAAAATGAATTGAAATATTATATAAGTTACTAAACTTAAATTGTATATAAGGTACTATATAAGCTACATTTGATTAAAAAAGAAAAGTATGGATATGAAAGAAAAGGTTTGTGCTAATTTTGATAACAAAATGAAAAGTATGAGTATAATTTAGCTAAAAAGAAAAGTATAGACTAAAATTGATTATTTAACCTTTAAAATATTTGAACACGGCGGGTTGTAAGATTGAACACGAAGATAAAATATTTGAACACTACGTGTGGTAAGGTTGAATACTGACATAATTTTTGAATTATATTACAAAATAAAACATTAAAGCTGAACCTGAAATTGATATCGAGAGTACAATGACATAAAAGTACATCACATACTATAGAGATTGAAAATGAGAATTATGTCAGTGTGCATTGACAAGGCCATCAACGAGAGCAAGGCTAGTAAATATTGATGGTGTAAACCAGGTATATACTGTGTGTCTATGTTGTAGTTATTGATTAGGCAAAATATATCTGCAAATCACGATCAGGAATCTTGAAAAATAAAACATAAAAATTTTTTTACAAATTACAACTACAATTTGTTATGAAAATGACTTCTCCAATTTAGATTCTAGAATGGTTGTTCACAACACCTTTAGCTAGCCAAAAATGACTTCTCCAACTTGCTGTCAATTTTTCAAACACTCAAGTGGGTTATTCCTCCACTGAGATATATTGGTCTCCTTAGCTTTCCAAATTTTTGTTCCCAAAGTTACATCAATGCCCAAGGTACTCATCATTCTATGCATCAAAACAATTTCAAAATTGGCAACACATGTAGCCAAAACTAAGAAAAACTACTGAAATCAGTAGCAAATATTCCAAAATCTACCCTAAACAATTATGGACAGCACACAAAACGTTCATAAATTGACCATTTAAGACCATCAAATTTCCAGCCGTAGCCTATCTTTTTTCCTTTACATTTTTCTTGCTTCCCTCACTCAAAGGCAGTTTCTGTGTATCCACGACTTCCACATTCTGCTGCTCGTTTTCAACACTACTAGCCTGCTCACAAAGTTTATCAAATTTCTTGGTCTTCCCTCGATTATCATCCATCGGCTTCTCATTATATTTCACAACATTTATGGACTGCCCCTTCAAAGTACCAGCTGTTCTTTTATGTTTATCCACGTGGTCTTCCACGCCATCTTTAGTATCAGCCTGAAGAGTGTCAAACCTGTTATAAATTTCAATCACAACAATCTTCTTTTCTTGCTGCATAGCAGCAGGTTTTTTGCCACCATCAGATTTAATCGTTGTTATCTATTAATTATTGCAACAAGTTTAAACTAGCAAATATTCAAACGAATCCATCTCCTATCTATTATTATCACATAAAGGAAAGTTAAAGTAAATGACTAGAAACACCACATAATCCACACATGTGAACATCTTTCTCCATAACAATCATAAAACTAAAATAAGAATTCGAATTATTGCAAATACGAGACAGATCTTAACAACATCTACCTCATAGATGTGCTCAATCCTAACAGACATATATTTTTTAGAATCAGAGGCAAATGTAGCAGATCATAACAGAAGACGCCATTTTTCACAGAAATAGTACCAAAACCAAATAGCAGAAAAACGCAGTCCGTCATTTTTTCATAGAAATTTCGGCACAAAATACCAAAATTTCGGCACATAAGACGCCGTCTATCATCCTGCCTCTGCCAACGCTTCACCATGTTAGATAACTCTTCATCCAACGCTCCTTCATACTCGAGTGGCCCGTCGTTTGGTGAAACCCTATTTTCATAAAGGATTTCGTGAAACACCTCCTCCTCCCTAGCACCTCCGTCGTCGCCCTCCCGTCACGCAAGCGGCGCAGATCGGGGAGCAGTGAGACAAGGAAACAGATCGGACGATCCAGGGGTTTCGTTTGAGGAAACTGGCCGGGCACGAGCAAGGCGCGCGGCCACGCCTCCTATCAAACCAGCCTCCCACTCCGTCGCCGATTCCTCATCCGTTTTCGACGATTCCTTTTTCGATTCACAGAATGAGATCCCCAAGAATTTTTTCGCCTTCAAAAACCTTAACCGTCCGTAAACACAATTTTTTTTTTTTTTGCAATTTCAGAACAAACACGAAATAGAACTATAACCTGAACAGTGAGCTCACCTTCACGAAGAGTTACCCTAAAAATTAAAATAAGGGTTTACCACAAAAGGCGAACTTTTTTTCTGCAAGCTTGCTCTTCATTTGGCAACCTAACACGGAGACTGAGAGCTTTTCGACGGCGACCGACGAGTTGAATGGTGAATGAAGATTGAAGGAGTAAAAAGTTGTATGAGAGAGAAATGAGATGTGAAATGAAGGAGAGAAGACGGTCTAGAGAGAGAAAAGGAGAGTACGCTGATAGGGACACTTCTTTCATTTTTCTATTAGAAGGGCAAAAGAGGAAAATCACGTCATATTTGGGAGTGGGTTTGGTGCCAAATATTCGCAGGGAGTGGGTTGCAACAAATCTAAAAAAGGGGGAGCTAGTAGTCAATAATCTCTTTTTTTTATGTAGTTATACACGGTATTACATGTAGTAATAACACAAACTAATTTATATAGTAAAATATTTTTTTTTAGTGTTTTTGTTCATGTATGTAGTATTAAAATATGCATGTAGCAATCCAAGTCGTTTTAAATATTTTAATTATTTGATTTATTTTTCAGCATCAAGATTTTATTAAAAGGAATAAAAATACTGATTTTTTTAATTATTTATTAAAAATTAAAATATATATAAAGATGAAATTAATGTGCAGAGGTGTATTTAGTAGATCAGGGGGTGAGCGGGTGTGTTTGGTGGTGCAGAGGTGAAATTAAAGTGATAGGTTACGGTATTTGTTTCGACTTTTAAATTAAATGGGCTTAAATTTTGATTTTGACCTAATTGAACTAAAATGCATGTAATATATTTCACACAAGATCATATAAAAAATAAGGGAGTATAAATTACCATTTGAAAAGAAAAAAAAAATCTACAAAACATTTAGGATGATGGACCGTACCTTCCAATATCTCTAATACATGGTAAGTGTATTATATATATATATATATATATATATATATATATAATTAATTAATTAATTTGAGACTGGTGCCACGTATTTTCTTGTGCATTATATTCATTCATAAATTCCTATCACAAAAATAAATATGCACGTGGAATACAAATTAATTACACTACACAACAAAATCAAATTGAGTTTGTCAACCCAAAGACTATATTATATTTGGTCTCCATGATTACGTGGCACGACAAAACAATATTCGAAGAAAAAGAATTGGTCGAAATCGAATGATTATCAATAAATTCCATTTTTTTAATCAAAGGAAGGTTCCATGTGAACAAGAGGCTGGAAGTCAAGCAAACACCTTGACTTTTATTCACCTTTTTCCATTTTATAGGAAATTAATTATCTACTAATAATCAAGCAGTATGAGCAAACTTTGAAATGAATACCTCAATTGACCAAGAAAAATAAAATTCGTCCATTTTAGTTTGAGATCAGAATCACACAAAGTATAGAATTGATATCATGAAAAGCAAGAAGTCAAATTTGCTCCATCAAACAACAAAGAACAAAAATAAAAATGGGGTTGAGCCATAAACAAAATCACTTTCTTTTGAATTTTGAGTGATATTAGCTGGAAAAATTGCATTTTTAGTCCCGTAAAAATGTGTCCTCATCAATTATGGTCATTTTTCCATCACTTTTGGTCCCATAGTATATTTCTGTCAAAATTCTAACAGAAAACATGCGTAGACTACACTTCAGGCTATTCCTTTTCTTTTTTTTTTTTAATTAAATCCAACTCTAAAATTAATAATTAAAATACAAAATTTAAAGATTAAATTGACTCATTGCCCAACTCAAACATTTTCATGCATAAATTATTATTTGATCTTTAAATGTCAATCCAACCCGTGACACATAGAATTTTTGGTATCTTCAAATTATTTTTCAGAATTTATTATAGTATTTTTTAGTTATAATAAAAAAATCAGAAATTATTTAAATTTCAGAATTTACATTAAATTATTATTTTTTGGTATTTGGGTATGGAAAAAAGTATTCGGATCTATAATAATTTTTAAAATTTTCAGATTTTATAATTTAGTGCAATTTCATAATTTATAGTAAAATATTAATATTCTGAATTCTTATTTTTTTTAACATAATTTATTATTAACTTTAAAAAAATTATATTTTATAATTATATATATAATTAATTAATATATAATTTTAGAAGTCTAAAAATTCGAAAGTCGCCTTTTTTATGCAAATTTGATCATATTCGTTATTTTTTTTTATGAAAACAGTTAGTTGACCAAATTATATTAAAATTATAATTATTTATATTAAAAAATTATTGCAGATTAAAAGTGAAGTTTTCTCGATATTAGCTCCTAATGGCTAATACGTTGCTGCAAGGTTAAGGCAAAAACACAGTACTTCAGCAGAGTGTACCAAGATCAGTACTTCAGCAGAGTGTACCAAGATCAGTACTTCAGCACAGTACTATTAGATCAGTACATCAGCACAATAAAAGATCAACACAGTATGGAGTCTATCAGCAGAGTTAGCTTTTGATCACAGGAACAGAAGAGTTGAGTATCAGATAACTAAGTAGTGTTCTGATCTTTATGGACAAGTCTTCTGATATGAAAGTTAGTTAGTTTAACTAACTATATTACAGTTACAACAACTTGAGGGCATAACTACAATTTCAGTTGGGCAATAACAGAACACATTGGTTGTTACAAGCGGTTGCAAACGGTTGCTAACTACTCAAAACAGTTCCTAACATCAGCAACTACCTTTGGTCTTTATATACTCTTGTATGTGTACATTGTAAAGGTTGACAATTTTTGGATTGTAGTACGATTGTAATCTTTGAGTTGTGTGAGTTCACGAATGAAGTGAGGAAATATCCTATTCCGAGTGAATGAGTGTGTAAACATTCTTGATCAATCAAAGAAGTACTCGTCTAGTCCAGTGGATGTAGATCACTTTGATCGAACCACTTAAATTCTTGTGTGTTGTTTGTTTTGTTGCTTACTTTTGGAATTACTATCCTAGAGCAGTTATTTCTTCTATATTCAAGTGTTCTACTTGGTTGGAGACGTCTAATCGACTAGAATATCTTGACAATTGGCGCCGTCTGTAGGAAACTGAAGTAGCTACAGATCTAAGATGGGGAATTCTACCAAGTACAACATAGAGAAGTTTAAAGGCACGGGAGATTTTGGGCTGTGGAAGGTCAAGATGCAGGCCCTCCTTGAACAGCAAGGATTATTCAAGGCTCTCGAAGAATCCGAAGAGATTGCAGAAGAAACTGCAACAGTTGCGGCTGAAAGGAGCAAGTTGCTCCGGAAAGCTCGAAGCACGATCCTACTCTGCCTTGGAGAGAAGGTCTTGAGGGAGGTTGCTAAAGAGAAGTCAGCGAAGGAGGTTTGGGATAAGCTTCAGAAGTTATATATGGTGAAAACTCTTGTTAACCGACTCTATTCGAAACAGAAGTTGTATGCCTTTAGAATGGGAAATGACAAACCCATTACGGAGCAGCTAGATGAGTTCAACAAGATACTTGATGATCTGGAAAATTTGGATGTCAAGCTTGAAGAAGAGGATAAGGCTCTGATCTTATTGAGTGCTCTTCCTAAGTCCTTTGAAATCCTAAAGGACACCATCTTGTATGGTAGAAAGGAGGCAATCGCATTGGAGGATGTGATCTTGGCTGTCAAGTCCAAGCTACTACATAATAAGACATCTCAAGGAGATAAAAGTAGCAGTGGAGAAGGATTGGCAATCAAGGGAGGACATAAGAAATCTGCCTCCAAGAAGGGGTCTAGTCAACCCAAGGGAGCTGATAAGGGTAAATCAGCAGTGTCAAATCAAGGGGAAGTAGTGTGCTACCACTGCAACAAATCTGGTCACTATAAGAGTACTTGTTTCAAGTACAAACAGCTTATGAGAAAATCTGGTCCCAAGAACCCTGTTGATAAGAATCAAGCAAATCAAACCCAAGAGGATAAGGAGCAGAAGGGCTATGAGTCAGCTCAGTCCCTATCCATCACTTCCACTAAAGAACAGCAAGATTGGATTTTAGATTTAGGGTGCTCTTTCCACATGACTCCAAGAAGAGATTGGTTTCATGATTTTAAGCATCAGGATGAAGGTTCTGTGTTGTTAGGGAATGATCACACGTGCAAAGTCAAAGGTGAAGGTACAATACACTTGAAGATGTATGATGGAGTAATGAGGATTCTCAAGAGGGTCAGGTATGTTCCTGAACTCAAGAGAAATCTGATATCTCTTGGTATGTTGGATTCATTGGGCTATAAATTCCAGTCAGAAGATGGAGAGCTCAGAGTTTCAAAGGGAGAGCTTACTGTTCTTAAAGGTGAGAGAAGGAATGATCTCTACTTTCTTAAGGGAGGAACCGTTATAGGCAGATCAGAAGTGGAAAGAGTGCAAGACAACTCAATGTTGTGGCACAGAAGATTAGGTCATGTAGGAGAGAAGGACCTACTTGAGCTAAGTAAGCAAGGATTGCTATGTGGTGACAAGATCACAAAGCTTGATTTGTGTAAGTACTGCATTCTTGGGAAATCCAAGAGATTGAAGTTTGGAAAGAGTTCACACTCTACCAAAGGATTTTTCGACTATGTCCATTCAGATTTATGGGGGCCAGCTAGGAATCAGACCAGAAGTGGTGGGAGATATTTCATGTCTATCATAGATGACTACTCAAGAAATCACTATCCTGAAATCCAAGTCAGAAGCATTTGAAAATTTTAAGGAATGGCTCACTGAGGTTGAGAATGTCTCTGGAAAGAAGCTCAAGCATTTGAGAACTGATAATGGGCTGGAGTTCATATCAGAAGAGTTCAATGTTTTCTACAAGAAGAAGGGTATAGTGAGGCATAGAACAGTACCAGGTACACCTCAACAGAATGGAGTAGCTGAGAGAATGAACCAAACTTTGCTTGAGAGGGTCAGGTGCATGTTGAGCAGCTCTGGATTGCCTAAAGTATTTTGGGGAGAAGCAGTGTCAACAGCAGCCTATTTGATAAACAGAAGCCCTTCCTCAGCTGTGCAATTTGAAACCACAGAAGAGTTATGGTCTGGTCATGCAGCTGAGTACAGTAATTTGAAAGTTTATGACTGTTTAGCATATGCCCATGTCAAGCAAGATAAGCTTGAGCCTCGAACCTTGAAATGTGTGTTCGTAGGGTATCCTTCAGGAGTGAAAGGGTATAGGTTGTGGTGCCTTGAAGCTGGAATGCAGAAGTGTATTATCAGCAGAGATGTAACTTTTGATGAGAGTAGAATGTCATTGAAAGAAGAGGCAAGTTCAAGTGCAGCACACAACAAACCAGATGAGACACAGGTTGAGGTGGAGCATGATGACACCAGAAGACTAACTGAAGATCAGATTGATCCAGATGAGGAGGAGACTACTCACAGTGATACTGAGATTCATGACTATCAGCTCACTAGGGACAGAACCAGAAGAGAAGTCCACCCACCTCAGAGGTATGGTCAAGCTGACATAGTATCATTTGCATTATGTGCAGCTCTTGAGGTGGAGTCTTTGGAGCCTAAAACTTACACAGAAGCCATCAACTGCCATGACAAAGAGAAGTGGTTAGTTGCAATGGAGGAAGAACTGTTATCTCTGAACAAGAACCAGATTTGGGAGATTGTTGAGAGGCCTAAGAACAAGAAACTTGTTGGGTGTAAGTGGATCTACAAGAAGAAGGTGGAGGCTCAGAGAGGTGGCGAGATTAGGTACAAGGCAAGACTTGTAGCTAAAGGATTTACACAGAAAGAAGGTATTGACTTTAATGAAGGCTTCTCACCTGTTGTAAAGCATTGTAGCATCAGAATCTTATTGGTTATGGTTGCTCAATATGAATTGGAGCTGCATCAGATGGATGTGACCACAGCATTTCTTCATGGGACTTTAGATGAGAAGATCTACATGAAAATACCAGAAGGGTTGGACATAGAAAATGGAGAAGACAAAGTGTGCTTACTCAGAAAATCACTCTATGGCCTCAAACAAAGCCCTAAACAATGGTACTTAAGCTTTGATGAGTACATTTGTTCAGCTGGTTTTGCAAGAAGCTTGTGTGACAGCTGTGTTTACTTCAGGAGAGTTGGGAGTTCAATTACCTATCTTCTGCTGTATGTAGATGATATGTTAATAGCAGGAGAGTCTATTAACAGTATCAATCAGGTGAAAGAGATTCTCAAAAGGGAGTTTGAGATGAAAGATCTTGGTGAAGCTAAAGTGATTCTTGGGATGGAGATCAGTAGAGTTGAGGGAGCAATTCAGCTTAGTCAGCCCACCTATGTGAGGAAGGTGTTAGAGAGATTCAGGATGAATCAAGCTAAGTCAGTTTCTACACCCATTGGTCAGCATCAGAAGCTATCCAATCAGATATGTCCCAAGAACAGCCAAGAAAGAGCTCAGATGAGTAAGGTTCTTTATGTCAGTGCAGTAGGGAGTTTAATGTATGCTATGGTGTGTTGTAGACCAGATTTAACTCATGCAATGAGTGTAATCAGCAGATACATGAGTGATCCAGGTTTAAGTCATTGGGAGACAGTTAAGTGGGTCATGAGATATGTTCTGGGATCAGCTGAGAAGGGTCTAAAATTTCAGAAGATATCATATGAGGGAGAAGGACTTGTGGGATATGTTGATGCCGACTATGCAGCCAATGTAGACACAAGAAAGTCCTTGACGAGGTATGTATTCACCTTATTTGGTACAGCTATATCATGGAGGTCAATACATCAGTCCGTAGTTGCATTATCTACTACAGAATCAGAATATGTAGCCTTGACTGAGGCAGTTAAGGAGAGCATGTGGCTTAGGGGGATCTTGAAGGAGTTTGGTATATCACAAAGAAGTGTGATTGTCTTCTGTGATAACCAAAGTGCAATACATCTTGCAAAGCATCAGGGGTATCATGAGAGAACTAAACATATAGATGTGAAACTGTACTTTGTAAGAGATATTGTAGAGAAGAGGGTGGTCCAGGTAGTGAAGATTGCTACAGAGGAGAACCCTGCTGATGCGTTCACTAAGGCATTGCCAAAAGAGAAGTTTGGCTTGTGTCTTAGACTTATTGGACTGCATTAATTCCCCTGAGGAGAAGGCTACTGTTCTTGTGGCAGAAGATCAGTAGTGGAGGCTATTCTTTGAGTAGAATAGTGTTGGTGTTTTATTTTGGGTGGAGATCAGTTCGATTATGAGCTAAAGGTGGAGAATTGTGAGTGTTATCTCATAATCTCAGAGTCAGCACACTAAGTAAGTAGTGAGCTGATAGGATCAGATAAGATGACTTAGGCCGAAATCAGATGAGTTGAATGGTTTCAATCAGCTGAGGAGGTGATGCTTAGATTTCAGCACAGTAGTGGATCAGCACAGTATTGGGTCAGCATAGTACTTCAGCTGAGTGTTCCAAGATCAGTACTTCAGCAGAGTGTACCAAGATCAGTACTTCAGCACAATACTATCAGATCAGTACATCAGCACAGTAAAAGATCAGCACAGTATGGAGTCTATCAGTAGAGTTAGCTTTTGATCACAGGAACAGAAGAGTTGAGTATCAGATCACTAAGTAGTGTTCTGATCTTTATGGACAAGTCTTCTGATATGAAAGTTAGTTAGTTTAACTAATTGTATTACAGTTACAACAACTTGAGGGCATAACTACCATTTCAGTTGGGCAATAACAGAACACATGGGTTGTTACAAGCGGTTGCAAACGGTTGCTAACTACTCAAAACAGTTCCTAACAGCAGCAACTACCTTTGGTCTTTATATACTCTTGTATGTGTACATTGTAAAGGTTGACGATTTTTGGATTGTAGTACGATTGTAATCTTTGAGTTGTGTGAGTTCACGAGTGAAGTGAGGAAATATCCTATTCCGAGTGAATGAGTGTGTAAACATTCTTAATCAATCAAAGAAGTACTCGTCTGGTCCAGTGGATGTAGATCACTTTGATCGAACCACTTAAATTCTTGTGTGCTATTTGTTTTGTTGCTTACTTTTGGAATTACTATCCTAGAGTAGTTATTTCTTCTATATTCAAGTGTTCTACTTGGTTGGAGACGTCTAATCGACCCGAATATCTTGACAATAACCTTTAGGAAGGAAGAAAGAAGTTATAAAAGTGAATATTAATTATTTTCATCGAAAATGTATGTATTTATTTATATATAGACAACTCCAACACACACACATTGATCATTGAATCTAATTCTGGTCTGACATTCTCGAACATTATGGATCCAATAAATACTTTGTCAAATGATATATGTTCATCACTAATTTAAGAGAAAATGCTAATATATACAGTATGCTGATTAAAGTGGTCAAGAAGACGCAGAGTTGATACCAATTACGACACATTCAAGTCACTTATAACTTTCTTCCAATAAAATGCCTCTTACAAAACTACGAAGAGGGTATTTAACATTCTCTAAATTTGGGGAGAGTGTAGTTAACAAATCTGGAGGTGTAGATAACCGATCCCAACAATACTAGCACGGGCCACTGTGGACACCTTATCACTAAAAGGCCCATTAAGAAAAGGCCCAACAATAATAAATGAATGCAACCAATTAGCCTATTTCAATTTTTTGTACAGGCAAACCACATTTTGTACCTGAATCTAACCTAATGTGACGGCCCCATAATGATAATGAAACGACATGGTTGGAAAAGTTAAAATTGGTAGGTTATTTGCAAGCAATTATATTGCAATTAAGCAAAAAATGGTAATGTATTTGCAATGAAGCCTATAAATATTAAACACTTGGACATCTGATGTACAACACATGTGAACAGCATTTATATAAATTTTGATTCTCATGTCAAACACTAAATCATGTTTTATGTTAATAATATTTCATATCCAACAAATCACCAATCCAATTGCTTGTTTTCTACACCTTCTAATACAAGTAAAACCCCAAAGATAAACCTATACAACAATAAATCATGACATTTACACTTGAGCAGGCGAAAAGAGAGGGAGATTTCTACTCAACAGTGATTTCCAGCACGGTGGTAAGCCGCGGTTTTCTGTATCTCCTGAGAAGAAGAGACGAGCATACGACAGTTACAGATGACATGGCCATGCAGGCACCGGCTACCCACGGCGGCAACTTGATTTTCAACCATGGAAACAAAACTCCTGCAGCAATTGGGATTGCTACGATGTTATAAGCACTGGCAAAGATGTAATTCAACCGAATACGAGAGAAAGTCTTTCTGGAAAGATCAATAGCAGTGATCACATCTTCTAAGCTGCTTCTCATTAGCACGTAGTCCGCAGCTTCTATTGCAATATCCGTTCCTGCCCCGATTGCCATACCTACATCTGCAGCAGCCAAGGCAGGCGAATCATTTATGCCGTCCCCCACCATCGCAACTACACTTCCACCTTTCTGGAACGAACGAATAACATCAGCTTTTCCCGAAGGCATCACTTCTGCCCTAACATCTGTAATGCCAACCTGGATAACCACACAGAATCAGTCACGGAAAGAAAATCACTACGGAGTAAGCGTGCAAGTGAGTCGAGTCGGCTCACAAGATACTCGTTAAAAAGCTTGAAATCAACTCGAATTTAATTAATTCGACCTCGAGCGCGAGTTTTAGCTTAGTAATACTACGATCGTCATGTTTGCAAAGCCTAATCGAGGTCACATAATTTACTATTTTACCCATAATATGCTAATTATTTACGAATATACTTAAATTATTATAAATTTAAAATCCCTAATTAATGTGATGTAAGTTATCGAGTTGTGCTCGAGTATGTCGAGTTTTCCATCAATTCGAGCTCAAGTCAAAAGAATTGAGCTTGATCGAGTTCGATTCGAGCTTTGAGTTTTTTAATCGAGTCGAGATCGAGCATGACCTTACTCGACTTGGCTTGGCTCGGTTCATTTTACAACCCTACAATGGAGAAGAGAAATAAAATAAGAAACCAACCTCTTTTGCAACGGCCTTAGCTGTTCTCCAATTGTCACCAGTTACCATAACGGGATTGACGCCCATTTTCATGAGCGCCTCTATAACCACGGCGGCTTCTCTCTTAAGAGGATCTGCTACACCCAAAACACCAACTAATTCGTGTTCACAGGCAACAAGTATTCCGGTCTTGGCGCTTTCTTCCAACTCTACGACAAACTTTTCCACATGGTCTGGAATAGTGACTAAATTTTCGATCATCAGCTTCCGGTTACCAATCTGTTAAATCCGTAAAGCATATGAATTATGAAGAAACAAATACGGTAAAGATATGTATAGCTGGTGTAAAGCACTCACCAAAATCTTTTTCCCGTCTATAAAGCATTGCACACCCTGTCCAGGCAAAGCAGAAAAATCGGACGTATCAAGAAGCCATTCGTAGGATTTAGAGTCCGTCCCATGGATTTGAGCACGCGAAGGTTCATCGAAGAAATGGAAATGGCGGGCATATTCAAGTATAGCTTTGGCCAATGGGTGTTCACTACTAGCCTGTGCCAAAAAGAAGCTTTAACTTAAATTTTGGTTGAACCATGACACTCCCACATTGAAAAAATATTCTGAGGGGGCGCTTGATTTAAAATTCTTCAATGGGTATGGGTATGGGTATGGGAATGAGTATAGGGTAATTGTGGTGTTTAATCATTTCGCTGTCCCTCAAGCAAAAATCATTTTTTTATCCCCATAGATTAAAGCAAAACAATAATAATGTAACAACCATTTTTGTTATTATACAAAACCAATGCAACTTATTAGCTCAGAGGAGGTAAACATGGCTTGCTAAACTGAACTAGCATTTTCTGCACATTACTAAATCATGCAGCTTTTTTCCTTTTCCCCCCTTCAATATATTAATATCAACAGATTCCCATGTAAATAGAGAAAATTAGGTAATTATAAAATATTAAAAAGAGTGGTGGTAGCACAAGAAGAAGATGAAGGAAACAAGAATGCAACACTTAAATTCCAAAATTCTTTACCTCTGCTGAAGCTACTAAAGTAAGGAATTCACCACGCTCCATGCCTGAAAAAACTTTTGCAGTGGTAACCGTGGCTTTTCCCTGGGTTAATGTTCCAGTCTTGTCAAATATAACATGCTCGATCTTCTGTGCTTTCTCCAATGCATCTCCTCCTTTTATAAGGACACCATTGTTAGCTCCAACCCCCGTTGCCACCATGACAGCAGTTGGAGTGGCCAACCCAAGTGCACATGGACATGCAACCACCACAACTGATATTGCAAACATAAGGGAAAAAACAAAGTAATTGCCATTCTCCGGAAGCCACTCCTCTGGATATAATCCAAGAACCCCAGCAAGATACCTGCATACAGATAGCAAAATATTAATGAGGGAACAAAACAATGATTGTTCATTGTTAATGTTTTTTTAACTGGAGGATGTATATCAAAAATTCAAAATGCGTGCTTGTAATAGTAAGCTTACCATCCTAGCAATGTCAATAATCCCAATGTTACTACTGCAGGGACAAAAATGCTTGCAATCTGCAGGTGAGAAAGTTGTCATGTAAGGGAACAGTTTACAATTAAATATGGTGCAGGAAACAAGAACATAAAATTAGTAGTAAATATTTTTAGTCAGGAGACAAATATGGAAAATATATGAACAGAAAGAATTTAATATCTGCTAGTACTAGGGGATAACATTGTACATCCTATCAGCTTAACAAACTTCTCAAGGATATCTTAGGACAATCTATATGATCTTGTGGGGCACAATTGACTTGACTGAGAGTTCACGTGTTCCCTTTCTACTTTTTTTCATTTCACTTTGAATACATTTTCTTCTTCCCACTCACCCCCATGCAGTTTTTCATCCATTCAAAATCAGGATATAAATCAACTAAAGCAAAACCAGAACAAGAGAAATTAGCACTCACAAAGTCGGCAAACTTTTGAATAGGAGCCTTAGACATCTGTGCAGTCTCAACCAGAGATATAATTTGGCTTAAAACTGTGTCAGAGCCTACTCTGTTGGCTTGTATATGAAGTGAACCATGCAAGTTTATTGTACCTCCAATAACTGAAGTATTGGATTCCTTCAGAACAGGAGCAGATTCACCAGTTACCATACTCTCATTTACGTAACTTGAACCCCAAACAACCAAACCATCAGCCGGAACTTTTGTACCAGGAAGTACTTTCAATATGTCACCAGGCTGAATCAACAAAGAATCAATTTCTCTTTCTCCTACAACCTTTCCACCTGCAATGTTAAAAGGTACTCTCATTCAGCAGTCATGCAACCAAAAACTAGCTCTGTCAAATTCTCATTTATTCTCTTATGAAGTACAACATATTATGATAATCACTTTGTATATACCAGGAAACACATACCCTTGTCTCTGATCAGTAATATAGCAGTAGCTGGGGCAAGCTCCACTAGCTTTTTAATAGCATCTGATGTCTTTCCCTTTGCAAGAGATTCCAAGTACTTGCCCAAAAGTACAAATGTAATTAGCATAGCACTTGCATCAAAGTACGTCGGAGACCAGAATCCAGTCATCGCGCCATATAGCAATGCACATACAGAATAAAAATATGAAGCTGAAGTTCCCAATACAACCAGGACATCCATGTTAGTCGAACCATTTCTGAGTGCTCGGCCAGCAGCAACATAGAATCTCTTGCCGATTACAAATTGAATAACAGTGACCAAAGCCCATTTCAGCCAATCACCCATTTGGAATGGCCCGCAACGATAAAGTATAAAAGAATATAGAAGAGGTATGCGCGGACAGATGACTTGCATAAAAAGGACTGGGACCTGGAGCAATTAAATAAGATTTAGCAAATAATCGTTCATCAGTAGCTGCATCAGATAAATAGCTTGTTTCCTACAATCAGAAAACTCTATTTAACTAACTACCCAAAAGAAAAGAAAATCCACAGACCAGTATCTCAGTTGTAATCTTTCATATGATGCAACATTCTACAGAATTGATATGATATAATGCTGCCAAATAATATCAAGAATAGCAAAACTAAACCATGCTTCAAAGTTAATAAGAATAAACCAACCAAACCAAAATAGAGTAACTCACGCTGAGACACAAACTCGCTGTAAACAGCCGGAACATATTTGAAGACTCTTCTAGATCCTTGGAAGTCATTCTGCTATAAGGGTTCTTCATATGCAGCTTTAGTTTTCCATAGCTATTACTTTCGATCTCGTCAATTAATGTTCTGGAACCAAGGAGCTCCGGATCAAAATGAATTTCTAAATCTTTAGATGTTCGATCATAACAAAATTGCCTCACACCCCTTATGCCAGAAAGATTTCCTTCTAGCATCTGTGCATCTATTTCACTTGTGATTCCAATAACCCCTAGCACAAGTTTATCCTGCTCATTACTCTGTACAAATGAAGCTTCAAAACCAGCATCTTCGATTGCATTAATTATTTCATCCTTACTAGTAACAGTTGGATCATATTCAACCTCTCCTAAAGACGTAGCTAAGGCAACTACAGCTTTTGTCACACCTGGTATCTTCCTTAGAATCCCTTCTACAGAATTAACACAAGCAGCACATGTCATTCCTCCTATTGTGAACTGGCCTATTAGGGTTCCATGTGGTTTAGAATGAGATTGATTTGGTTCAGGTAGAATTTCTGCCTCAAATCCAGCATCTTCTATTGCATTTATAACGTCTTCAACCTGAAACAATAAATGGGACAGCTTAGAGTCCAAATAAGAACCATTAAAATACGATATGGGAGACCAGAAAAAATGTCCTAGTATCTTTTCCATTACTAGATTGGACAGTGAAGAACACAAAATTAAACGACAATATATCAATATATAGGCAGTTAGCAGTAAACATAATTTGACATGGACCTGACATAAAAAATTGGCAATGAAACACTGTGGCTACAATCTTGAAACTAAGTTTTACTGGTTCAAATCAGTCAATTAACAAAAACTAGAAATTTATGATACTTTTTAACTATATGTAAGCTTGCGGATTGCATTAGTACCAGTCGGTAAAAGCAGCCCAGGCATTTTCTTGTCACAAAACGGAAGACAACAAATTTATGTTCCGCGACTCAAGTGCCAAAAAAGTAGAGATTCCAGCAAGTCGAAAGAGATATATTTTTATAGAAAACTTGATTGCATAACTATAACTTCGAGTCCACTTGCTCATTCCATGGGAACAGCATTGGCATCGGTAGTGAAACTGCTAAATCAATTCATATTGAATAATTAGAATGAACTTAGGCACATAAAAAAGAGTACAAAGATTCTGCATATGGAAATTAGTACAGGGGGATCACCTAATTACCAATAAAGCTAAACGCTAATTTCCGCACAGATTTAAAATAATCCACTGAAAAACACCTAGGATCCGGAAATTAAACCCAGGCAGGCAACCAACAAAATTATCAGTGTCACGCGTCATGTGCAAATGAAAATAAATGCAAGTGAGAAATGGCAAGCCAGAAGAGGATCCCAAGTAGCCCCAATTAATTGACCATTTTTTCAAAGATGCCAAATTCATCACCGAATCAAATCGATTGCTATAGGCCATAATAACACAATCCTAGCGTGAACTCGCACAGAAGCTCATGTAATCTACATGCACCCAATTCTCACACGACAATTAAACGAAATCAAAAAAGAAAAGGAGCTTGACTAAACCTTTACTGAGGCAGGATTAAAGGAGACCTCAGCCTTGTTCTGAAGCAAGGCGACGGAAGCCTTGACGACGCCGTTTAGGCTCATGAGAGCGGATTCGACGGAATTGGAGCAGGCTGCACAAGTCATACCCGTGACGCTCACTTGAATTCTCCTCAAATTGGCAGAATTTTCTTCATCGTAGCCGCTCAAGAGCCTCTCCTCCTCGCCGGAATCCTCCGCCGATTCACCGGAACCTTTTCCGGCAGCCGGAGTTAACTGTAGCCCTCTCATAGTCAGCGCCAACTAAACCCCCGACCGCCTTTGCGAATTAAAAAAATGAAAATAATGCAGAGAGAGAAAGAGATTGAACGTATATATAAATACGTTATTGTATCTGTCCGTCGAGTTAAAAAAATTATCGCAACTGAAAATACATATATGTATTATATGTAGAGAGAGAAATCTGTGGGTGAAATTTTGGCGGATTTGTAAGCGCATGGGAAGACAAATTATACTGCAAAAACAGAAAGAAAAGGGTGAAATTACGAAAATGGGTTTGTACTACCTGATGGCTGATGTACTGCATATATTGGGTAAGTAGGTAGGTGGGTAAGGTTGATGAGGTCAATGTTCATCGCCAAATTCATTGTGGGGTCGATTTTACCAACTCTTGGAATTTATTAGAGATAAATTGTACAACTTATTTACGTTTAAATTTTTTCCATATACAATTATTGGTTGTTTTAATAATCAATTAATTATAACTTTCTTTGCACTTGTATGAGTTTTTAATCTTTTAGTTGCGCCCCTTTTGTGGATGTTTTTTCTTTTATCATTTTTTTTTTTTTTTTGACGGTCTCATTTTCACTCGGCTTAATTATGACCATGCTAAGTGTAGTAATTATATTCTAATCACTATAGTTATCGTGTATGTTATTATATAGTTACATTGTGATAAAATATTATGCACTTTGTATGTTGTACATTATTAATATTACTCTCCCCTTTCTCTATTCAATGACTTATTTTCTTTTTCATTTAATTATTTTTTATTTAATGATTTATACTTAAAGTAGTAAAATAATATTTTAATTAACAAAACAATATTACATTAAATGTCATTATTTTAATCACGACTAAAAAACAACTACTCCCTCTGTCCACCAAAAGTGTGCTCACTTTTTTTTATATGTGTTTTTAAAAAAATCATAGTTTATTTATAAAGAATATATTTGGGATAACGAGTAAAGAATATATTTGGTAAATACTCAATCTTGTTATTAAAGTAAAAAAAATATTCAAAAGTGAACTATTTAAATAGAATAAACGTATTTTTTGTGGACCTAAAAAAAGAAGTGAGCACACTTTTGGTGGACGGAGGGAGTATATTATTTTAACAAAAATTTACTCCCCTCACTTTTATTTATAAGAACTAATACAATCATTCAAAAGTACTAATATAATTATTTATAAAAACTAGTATTAGTAGTAGTATTATTTAAGGTGTACATATAAAATAAATCTCTTACATTATTCATATTTGTTAATCCTACGCATTTAAAAAAAAAAAAGTTATAGATAAGTATTCCATTAAATATGATTCCTTTTAATATATACTATTATTAAAGATTAGATGTTGATGGAGTAGTAGTTTTTTGTAGGGGCGATGGAGAAGTAGTTCAAATAACTTGTCTACGCATCGTATATGATAGGTCTCTTAGTCCAATAAGAAGGTATGAACAAATCGAAGAACCCTTTTCTGTTTTCTCCCTTCACGTTTCAATTTTTTTTTTTTTTCCTTTCTCTATTTAGTTTCTTCAATTTTATCTTTTTCATGTTTTCTCTCATTCATTTTCATTTGTTTTCATCTCTTGATAATATTTTTATTATTCGAGTCAAACCAAATATTTGAAGTTCACCATTTAAACCGAAAAATCCATCACTCATGATCAACCAAATTATTAAACTCTCAAAGATCGAATCCTTAAGAGTCGGAAAGCTCTGCCATATGTCCACAGTGCTTCAAAGGACCATTAGAGACGGACATTCATCCCTGCCACAATTAGCTCGGAGGTCAGTTATCTAAGTCCTACTACTCTAGCAACAACGACTATCGAAGCGGCGTTGAACATTCAACCATTCGAGAGTCACATCAATAGAATATTCAAATTTCTCAACAATGTTGACAAGATATCATGGAGGCTAACCATTATGTCAAGACAATGACAGTCAGATCATTGATGAACGAATGAGATGAAGCTGTTGAAGGCGTTAATAAGCATTGAGTGAGACATGTAGGAAATTTAATGCAAGGAAGCTTGGCCCTTAGATTAGACGAATGAATGATCAGGATTCAATCTTGAATAATAAGAAAAAAAAATCTATAAATATATAAGTCTCAACTTCATTTTGTAGGAAGGGAACCGTCAAAACAATTTTATTAATAATAGCTACAGACACTCTAACGATTTAAAAATGTAGTTGAACGAAATTTTACAATTTATAAATCATATAATATAAAATTAATGAAACCATGTCGAATATATACATGTTACCATCTCATTTGAGATTATGTTTAATTTCAATTTCAATCCATGACTACTCGTGTCACCAAAATTGTTGCTCATTTTACAAATTAATATTCTCTCAATTTCATAAAGTTAATAGTCTTTGTTATTTTATATAAAATTAAGTAATATATTTTTTTGACACATTTACCTCTTATTAATATTTATCTTTTTTATTAAAATAAAAATTACTGTAATATAAAAAGAGTAAAATGTCAACTTACCTTGTTAATAGAGAAAAAAGATGATACATTAATATATTTTTTAATAAAAAAGAGATATTATAGAAATTAAATAGAAATAATTTAGATAGGTTTATGGTAAACATAGTAAAAACGACAAACATTTTAAAACAAAATTTAAGATCAAGAGCAACAATATTTAATAAAAAAAGGAGTAATAAATTGCACTGAAAAATTTCTCAAGTATTATTAAAGTATAATTAATTTTGTAATTATTAGACACATAATTAAGTTGATTTGATTCTAGATTTATTTGCGATTACAACGCCAACGTAGCTTTTGAATATTTTCCAAGTAGAAGTTTCCATTTCTAATTTTCGTGATCAACACATTACACATGAAACGCGTCTTTTTCAACAGAAGGGCATTTCTGGAAAAATACATTAAATCTAAGGTGGATTGGAGGAGGTGGCAGACACGGAAGCCGTCGAGGACTCCAGGGGGAATCATTGACTGCTCCGCCTTTCCAATCTAATACTCCACTTCCTCCTCCGTCATAAATCATAATACTCTCACCGTTTCGTCGTAACTTTTCGACTTTTATTTTCAAAATGTTTTACAATAATTTTTTCATTTTATTTAGCATATCATTTTATCTCTCTATATTATATTCCTTACTTCCCTAAAAAATTTACATTTGTTAGAACAGAGTTTCTGTAATGATTAGAGTCTTGAGAATAATTTTATAAATTGTTTTATATAAATAATTTAATTGAGTATATGATGGATTTCAAAAGATATTGCATTAACATAAAGGGTAAATGTGTGTATATTATGAGGGTGAGTATGCAAACTTTTGAGAAACGGAGATAGTAGTTTGTATTATACTCCATTCATCCTGAAATACCTTTTACAGGTGAATGAACACTTTTTTTTAAAAGTGTTATATTATTATAATTTATCTCATACTCATTATTATTTTATTCCTCTCAATGACAATATTTGTACTACATATATTATTTTATCATATTTCTTAATCACTACAAAAAAATAGGGCATGTTTGTTTTGGAACTATCATGTCCGGACGGAGGACGTCAGTTCTAGTTCGGAATTTTACATTCGGATTTTCATCATCCAAACCTCATTCACCCCTAAAATACATATATATTCTACTATTATAATAATAGAAAATCATACATTCTTACACAATTAATTTGACATAAAATTACATTATATTCTATTCAAAAATCTCAAAACAAACACACACAATCAATATTTATCAGGATTTCTCTATCCAAAAAATTTACATTCGAATTTCACTCGTCCTATATAATCTCAAAATAAATATACCCTTGAGAAAACTTATAGTAAACGGAGGGAATATATTTTTTCTCATTCTTTTGACTATTTTTTATTTAAAATATGATAAAATAATATATGTAAGAGAAGTAATGTGATTGATATTTGTGAGAGAGAAAGTAATAAACAAGTGATGTAATTGTAAGAGGTAAAATAATACTCCTATGTTTAAAGTATAATGAGGAAATCTAACGTGGAATTTCTAGAAAAGTATACGCTTAAGTAGACATGGGCGGTTTATAAATCGAAACTGGCAAACCGGCTGAACCGTCGGTTTGTTAGTTAAATCGAACCGTAATCGAAAAATGGCGGTTCGGTTACGGTTTTACATTTTGGCAAACCGTAACCGCCGGTTAACCACAATTGTTTTTATTTTATTTTTTAATACACGAATCTTCTATTTTCTATATATAAATTTAAGTTATATGATTTTTATTAAATTCTAGTAATTTATTTTCTAAAAAAAAGAGTTAAAACGAGCGAAAATGAAATAAAAACGGAGAAAAAAAAAGACGGTAACCGTCGGTTCGAAAATTGTAACCGTAACTGACAGTCTACCAGTTTAATTTTAGTTACCGATTTTGTAAAACCGTAACCGCCGGTTATAGATGGTTATGCATGTCTACATTTAAGGACCTTATTATATTCTATTAATGTGTGCACTTAATATATATTCCCTCAATTCCCCCATTAAGTTAATTATTTGCTTTTTTACACCCAAAAAAAAGACTACTCATTTGTAGTTTGTATATGTTTTAAGAAATATCATATTTGTTATGTAGTGGAGTAAAGAGATATGGAAAAAAATAAAAAGACAATGAAAAAAATATTAAAAAAATAAAAATAGTAGTAATGAATAACTTTTAACTAAGGAAGTGCTTATATCATAAGACAAACAAAGAAAAGCAAACAATTAATGGGGGAGAAAGATAAGTGGTCAGTGTCATAAAGCTACAATCCAACTATCTCGGCTTTTCTCATTGGAAATATGACTTTGTTTCCACTCCTTAAAAACTTACTCCCTCCGTTTCGGAGGAACTTGCACCCTTTGATCGACACACATTTTAAGAAATGTGTAAAAAAAAAGTGTAATAATTGATGTTTTGAGAGGTAGTTTTGTAAACTTTTATGAATAAAGTAAAGTAAAAAGTAGATTGAGTGTGGAAAAGTAATGGCATATGAGTAAATATGAGTATATTTCAAGGGTGAGGGTTGTGAAGATATTTCCTTTTATGGAGTGTGTAAATTGGTATGGGACATCCATATATGGAAAGTGTGCAAATTCCTGTGGGACAGAGGAAGGTGGAGTATTAGTTGCAAAAGGGGCCTAATAATTTATTTATTTTAAAATTATGTTTTATAAGTCGTTTCAATTATTGAATTATTATCACATAAATGTTGATAATTTCACTTCACACTCAATTAATGGCGATTATTTTAAAACACGTGTTATGGCAATCTAATAATTGAAACTATAATAATAAAATTATAAAATAGAAACTATGAAAGTAAAATTTTGAGTGAAGAGAAACAAGAATTGCATGTGCATGTGAAAGTGGATTTCTGTGCATGTATCATTGCACTCACTGTGAAATCTTTTAAAGGCCACGCCGGATTCACTAATTACAAACACTTTAACGTGGATCATTTGATTGAAAGACTTTTTCTTTTCTTTCTTCTTCTTTTTTTTTATTGAAAGACATAATTAATGCAACATTTGCACAATATAATTAATAAAAAAATGTAATAAAAGATTGGTCAAACTTACTTTTTCAATAAATATTCATCACTCTAATGACATGTCACTTTTAAAAAAATAGATTAATTTAAAAAATGATACTTCAATTATTCTTAAAATGACGCATAAGATAAATTAATGTGAAATTGACACATCATCAAATAAAATTTCCTAGTATTATAATAGGGGATATCCTCAAAATATCAAGAGTAGATTCATTTAAATCATAGAGATATATACTCTATTTTTTTATTTTTCTTAAAGAAAATCATAGATATATACCTAAACAATAAAATAGAGCACTAGACAAAACTCCCAACCAAAGCAATTAACTTGCCCTAAATAAAATGTACTAAGATTGTACTACTACTACTATTTAATGCAAAGAGGCAGTTAGAATTAGTTAAGGATGGTTTTTCGTGAGTGTCAAAGTCAAGATTAGATGAATGAAAGAGATTTTATTGTTGCTTATGGGTTACGCAGGTGAGCAACTCCCCATTGTTGTTGCAACGTCAATAATCAATTATCTATGTTGTTGTTAATTACAACCGAATCATAGATAGAGCTTATAATTCAAATAGCAAATGAAATCTTTTACTATAACATATATAACAAACCTTATAAATAAAACGAGTCAATTATTTAGGTGAATGGCCTTCTGATGTAGCACGAGTGGCGTTGCAATTTTTGAAGAAACGAGAGCATTCGAAGAATTTTTGAAGTTTTGGGAGCCGGAACTCGATTTTGGCGTCTGAGCACACTTTTTCGGGTGGAATCGATGCTACGAGTCAAACTCACAACTTTGTTGTGATGTGTGACGTTTTTTTGCCAAATTCCATCGTTTGAGTGGTCAAAAATGCGTTTTATTGCTTTTTAGATGTTATTTTTACAATTTTTAATTGTTTTGGGGTTTTTTTTGTAATTTCCTAATTCCGTACACTAGGGTTTGGTTTTATTCTCGTTTTCCAAACATGTTGAGCAATTTTTTGAAGATTGGAATATTATTGAAAAATTATTCTTCGTTTTATCAAGATTCTGGTATTTTGTGAATCAGTTATTCTTGTTGTTCTTTCTTTTGATCACGCACGCTGCATCACCTTCACAAGGTGGAATCCGCACCTCTATGGAAGTGGAAGGGAATCGATTTCCCTTCGATATTTTTGAAAAAAGGAGAATGTTTTGAAAAATATTTTATCCACTTCATAAAGTTTGTCGTCTTTGTTATTATGTACATAAAATTAAAGTACATATTTTTTTTTGACACATTTACACCTCATTAATATTTCTCATTCCCTTAGCCCTTAGGTTGTGTTTGGATGGAGGGATTTAGGTATGGTGTTTAAATCCATAACCTAAATCCACTCCACTTGTTTGGATTAAAAAGTAAATAAATGGATTTTAAATATTTAGCATCTTTTTTTTTTTTTTTAGTTAAAATTGAGAGGTTTTAAATCCTCACTAAAACCATGTCATGTGAAATCCATCTATTTTTAAATCATTTCATTTGAAATACCTCCTCAAATCAAATCCCCTCATCCAAACACAACCTTAGTTTTTTTCCTTAGAGATGTTTATCCGGGCTAGGTTAATAGGATCAACCCATTTAACCTTGATTTATGCAGGGTTAGGTTTAGCAAATTATAGGCCCGTTTAAATTAGGTCCTTTTTGCCCGGACCAGTTAGCCCGCCAACTCGGATAATTTTATTTTATAGTACATATACACATATTCTGTTTTAGTAATGAAAAAAAAAATCATTCACATCCCACAATTTATATTTTGCACAACCTATCATCTACCAATGAGTATTAATTTTTTCAGATTTTTTTTTTCTTTCGAGTTATTGATTGAGATTTCATAACTCAGATAATTAGGACACAATTATCACTTGGTTTTGTCCTTCGTCGATGCTGCAGTCAGCATGGAAGTCACGGAAAAGCCATTGACATTGCAACGACGAACTAATTTAATTGAGTTTATATGCAATAGTGAAATTTTTTTCGTATAAACTGACCTAGTATGGGCTTTTTACGACAAAATTTATAAAATATGTAAATTATGTTTTGAATATTTAGTTTGTGGCCCATTAATGACCGTTTAGCTCGTGGTCCGCTAGATTAGGGTTAGGTCTCAACTTTCGTCAGACCGTTAAGAGTGAATCGGACGATTCTATAGGGCTCGGGCCAGCACGATAAACATCTCTACTTTTCTTTCCTATCTTTTCTAAGAAAAGAAAGATAATGTCAACTTACCTTATGAAAAAGAGAATAAAGAAGTACATTACTACCTTCGTATTTTTTTTTTTATAAAAGAGGGATATTGTAGAAATTACTAGGGGTAATTTAGTAAGATTCATGGTAAAAATAGTAAAAATGACAAATTTTCTTTAAATAAAATTTAAGACAAAAGAAGGACAAACTTTATAGATAAAACGAATGGAATGGATTGCAATGAAATTTATAATTTTAATTCTCGTACATAGTCAAAATTTGACCGTTCTCTACCATGGGAAAGGAATAGAAGAAAATGATGATAATGCAGAAAGAGATAATTATTCAATTTTACATTAGAAGTTTCTGGACGTGATGCTCAAATTAGAATTACTAGTTTTTTGCCCGTGCCTTCTATAATTGTATTTTTTTGTAATTTATGTAACTCTTATCAATTTTATTGTTTATATTTTTCCATTGCTTTAAAAATTAAAATTCAACAAATTTTTCATTAAAAAATATCAAGTTTTACCAATAGGCTGTTCGTGAAAATTTATCATGTAGCCTATCTAGTAAATACTCGAGATAGAAGCTAAATACAATTTCAGAACTACTACTCATCTGAATAATCTGTACACTTTAAGGTTTAAAATGAACTTCAACTATAACTATAATATTATACAATTAGCCTGATACTTCGCATCTTCAAGAAGTAGAATTGAAGTAGAGATCTCAAAATATAATTTGGTAATTACAGAATTCAAAAAAGATTTTGTGTTTTATATTTATAAAAATCATTGTATGATACTGAAGCTCTTCAGCATCAATAGTTACACTACGATTTTGTGGCATATAATAAAAATAGAGATTCCCAAAGAATCACCACAAAATCAATGAGAATTGATAAGAAACAATTAATAAGTGTGAAAACAGCCACTGAAATATGAATTTCACAAGTTAAAAACACCTAGAATTTTGAAACCGTTTTTAATATATATATATATATATATATATATATCCCATCGACGATACATTAGCACAACCCCTTTTTATATGTCTAACGAATTAATCCACAATCCACAACTAAAATAATAGCTAAATGATTGAGTGGGTGTTTTCAAACACTATAAGGTGCTTAAAAACACTTTTTTTTTCAAATAAAATCACTTTTGGAATGTTTTCAAACACAACTAAATGATTAAAGGTGTGTTTTGAAACTCTACAAACTGCTTCCAGAATCACTTTTTTTTGAAAAGTTGTGAGAGTCAACTTTGAAAATAAGTGATTCTGAAAGCAGTTTGTAGAGTTTCAAAACACACCCTAAGTTAATTTGTTAAAAGTGATTTTGGTGAAGCACCCCTCCACCCACTTCTAATAGCTTATATGTGTTTCTCATCATTATAATAAACAATTTTACAATTTTACCATCACAATTTAAATAATATTTCATCTTTACACATTACCTATCCAAATGTAATAAGAGTGTTTTTTGTAAATTTATAAAAAAAGTGATTTGTTTTGTAAACACCACAACATATACACAATTGATTTAAAGTGCTTAATTTTAAAATACTATCAAGTTTTAATTTTATTGTAAAAATCAATTTTAATCACTTCGAATCAATCACTATGTTTTGCATACACACCCTGAGTATGAAACAAACAGATCATGTCAAAAAAAAAATCTATTTTTGTAAATTTACATATTAAAAATTACAACAGTAGCAGAAACCTAGTAGATTGTAGTTTAAGATTTGTATAGTTTATAAGCATTTCATCAATTTTGTTTTTCAACCATAATTTTTTTTTAATACCTTCATAACCATTTTTTTTTATGTCACGTTATCCGATCCAAAGATCGACTAATCCGATGGGACCAATCCCACCTCCCACTTGCAGGAGCCCCGTTTAAAGTCAGAGTTTTGCGCTCTGTATGGACATGACCCCATAGAATACTTACATAACTTAACATGTTCACAAATTTATTCCCGAACTAATGTATATCTTTAAATTGAATTGAATCATAATTGAATCTATAAACTTTGCAAAAATCAACCTTATAAATACCAAAACAAACTACATTTAGAGCTACTTTTTTGTAAGTGTGAACTTGCCATCAACTTATCATAAAAACACCCTCAAAAAAAAAAAAAACTTATCATAAAAACAACTTAACAACAACATAGCTAACACAATTTACCATCATAAATAACATAAACTTTAAACTAAAATAATACAGTTAGAACTTTGTATTTTTACATGAAACATAAAATTGACATTGACATAATCGGAAAAAAATCGAACTTTTATTGATAATGGAGGAGGTTTGTAGAACAGAAAATGCATTTTTTATTATTAATACTTTTAATAGTTTTCAAACATAAGAGAAAAATGTCTGCTAAAAACACACGCACATAAACATGGATATGCAACTGAATTACATGCATGCCCATCAAAGTATCAAAATGTTGTTGCAAATTTCTAATCTTCTAATGTAGTTGTATAAAACGATTACACCACATCAACCATAGAAAGAAAGATAAAACAAAATAATATAAATTGAAAAGAAACGAAAAAATCTTGTCGTAGTTTTCCAAACCAAAACATAAAGATATGCCACCAAAAATATAATCTCAAATCGAATTACTAATAGTTAAAGAAAATCAAAAGTGAGGACAAATATTGAATATACAAAAAAAAAAAAACAAATCGTTATCTTGCTAATCAAGAAGCCAGACATACCATATGCGAGATGATATCAAATATCCAAGCAACAATCAACTTGAAACGCAGAAAGGCTTCCCCATAAGAGATCTCAGTCCAGAAAAAATAGCTCTCTTTTATGCATTTTTCAAATATCATCGTCTGCCACAAGTGGTGTGGTAGAAATTAAATTATCACACTCATTTATCATTACTTCCATAATCAATTAAGCAATTATTTAACTATCAAATTCAAAAACCAATGAATATACTGCTATACATGTTCCGGTCTTTTTTAATCAGCTGTTTTTCTTTAAAAAGAAGCATAAGAAATCTTAATTTGCACCAGTTAATATACATTGCATAAAGTTTTGTGTATCACTATACTAATGCATCACTAAGCTTCTTAAAAGTACTTAGGATTCCTACAACTATTTGCACTCCAACAATGACACTCCTTAGTTTTAGATTATTTTTTTAAAAATCTTTCACCTAACTATCATTGTCAATTCCATCCAATTCTGTTATACCAAATTATGCTTTATCATAATAAAGAAACTATAATACATCAGTCCATCAAAAACAAAAATATACATAATCTTTTGTTCACGTTGATTGCTGGAGTGGAAGCAATTAATTATATTACCCTGGTAATGCCTCATCTTGGAGTGGGAGGAAAGAAGCAGGTGTATACTTTGCTAAGATGAATAGTTTATTTAAGCTCTTTAATAGAATACCTACTGGTCTTTAATCTATTAATATCAATGAATATCACAAGTACTTACTGCGGAAGTGGAGTTGCAACTATTGTATATCCATGATTTCACTTTCATAAATATTCATATTTCAGTAGAGTAGAATAGTACCCAAAAACTGAATTATTTCTCACAAATCATTAGATCCAAAATCTGATTAGTGACTTAAAACTACTAAATAAATCGGATACCTAGATTGACTGCAAGTCTGTACTAATGGAATCAATAAACTGCATATATTATGCAAGGGTACGTGTCTTTTACTCTCAAAATTGGGGGTAGTTTCCTTAAAGTATAAAGTACTCCTTACTTACAGTTAATAGTTTATCTTAATGCTAATATCCTTGAATTAAGACAAACAATTTCAGAATATTTAAGCCATCAACTTATTTTAAATGCTTTAAACTACAGATCAAGTGCTCAACCTTTATTTGTTTATCTTTCAATCCAATCATGCTTATACTTTTTCTTATTTGATCAGCTAAACATTTTAATAAAATTATCCTTCAAAAAGCTGCCCACAGTTTTCGCAATTCTCAGCCTCTCTCTCACTGTCTAGGGATAAGTAAGGAACCGAAAAGCATGACAGAGATCCAAATATGATATATATATATAGAGAGAGAGAAGTAAAAGCATTAGAAATTCAAACACACAAAGTGAAAGGGATTAATTCCACACATATCAGGCAAAAAGCTGGGTTCTCTTGTAGGATATTTTGCATATTGTCCAAATTTTAGGCGAGGACCTTCGCCTTCTTGAGACAAAAGAAAAAAAAAATTATATTCAAATTAAATAAAAAACAATCAATAAATTTGTTCCAAATACCATATAAATCTAGTGATTACCCTGAACTTTAAAATCATAACATCAAAATCCTCAATTAAAGCAGCACTAAATCACAATTAAAAAAAAAACAAAAAAAAGTGGCATACACATTCACAGAAAATCTCAGAAAAATTCAAACAAATAGGTAGCTAGAACGGAAAAGAAAGCGATACCTACAAAATCTTATATTGAAAAAGGAGGAAAGTTCTCTTGTCACCTTCTGCTACTGGGATACGTTCAGTCTAAAATCTGCAAACATAATAAAAAGAGAATATAAAATTGATGGAATATAAAAATATGAAGTAGAAAGATTTTTTTTTTTAAATGAAGAATACACCTATGTTGAAAGACTCTAACCTTGAAAATCACACTAATACCATTCATCTACCTGCTGTAGCGGCAAGATAGCGGTCAATCTGGATGCTTTCACAATCTATGACGCATAAAGCCCGCAGATGAGGCGCACAACCCCTTGGTGTCCCATTATTTCTCTTATCTCGTTTCTGACTTTCTGATTTTGCATCAATTTTCAGACTCCGACTCTTAGGATACTGCATTCGATCTAATACCTATACTGTAGATGTAAGCTACAAATCTGGATAATCCAAAATTTCCACCTCTATCTCTCTCCCTTAACCAGAGAAAATGCATAAAATAATTGAATTAAATCATAAATAAATTTCTCAAAAAAAAAAAAGAGAATACCTGTTTTCTCTGATTTGAGTGGATTAAATAAGTAATCGCCGGTGCAAGAAGCATGAGAACTCCTTGATCAACCGCAGTTTCTGCAATACCAAATAAATCAACTATTTCTCTTTTAAAATCTCAAAAACCATAAATCTCAACTGGCATAGAAGGGCAGGGCAGAGAACAAAAATATATGATCTCATTGATGCTGCGGCTTTTCTGCTGCGTCAGAATTAATAGAGTGGCAGTTGTGAAACCATTGCAGTAAATAGGTATATAGAGCCCTTTCAATCATCATTTTCAGACTTGAGCTCTCGATTTGTTTCTCATTTAAATTTCAGATTCTCCGTTTGTAGAAGCCTTGAGGACATAAGCTATAATTAGTGCAGGCCTCTTCTCTGTACAACTGTACACCCTCCTTATGTGAAAGAAAGAGAGAGAACATAAAGGCATAAGAAAGGGCTCTCAGCCTCTTAGTGTAGTGAAATTTATTGACTGGTTTTTTTATTTCTTTTCCTCAGGATGACAATGGCAAGATAGAATCTAACTATTTAGAGTCAAATACAGCCAAAGCAACTGCAGATGAACACATTTGGATACTAATTGAATGATTTCCAGTGAGTATATGCTAAAATTTTGGAATTGTATTACTAATCAACTCAAAATTTAAGTTATGAACATTTTGCTAACTGCAACTTCCTTTTTAGTGCTAATCAACACATATCATTGCTGATTAATCTCGCTTCAAACATTTACATATCTCAAAATTTTCAAGATTGGTTATATTGCTTATAAAGTTACCCATGTGTTCTTACAAGCATACACAGGATATACACCCATAGCAGTAGACCAATTACAATTTAAATCATCATAGGGCTCTAATGGACGATGACGGTATGTATACCTCGGAGTCGAATCGGAAGAGACCCGGCTAGCCTTTTGTATTCGACGGTTTCGTTCTTGAGCTCTTGGCTTTTGCGACGCTCTGCTTCTCCCGTCACCCATGCCCGCTATGGCTCACCGTATGAATGAAATCCAATGAATTAGAGCAAATAACTGCCAGTCGATTGTGTGTTTTGAAAGTTTCAATTCTTATTTAATCTCCAAAACAATTAAATTGATATAACAAATTGCTTATATCCTACAAAAAGGAATTTCACGGATTAGATCCCATAAACACTTGCTAAAGTATGCAAAATAGTTGGAGAAGTATAAGTACTGCACACTTACCTTTTAAGACCCTAAACTCGATTAATCTTCTGCAATATAATCTTTATCTTCATAAACAAGATAGCTTGATTAAAGTGACCTAATAAATTTTCAAGGTATCTCCTTGTAGCAATCTTGGACCTAGGGAATGACAATTATCTGCAATTAAAAATGACAATTTAAACAAGAACAGATAAAACATACTACCTGCAGACAATAAAATAATGGTAAATTCAGGCATATTATGATAACAGAGACAGAATTTTAGAAAAATACCAATTCCGACATAAAAATAAGTATTAAGAACATTGCATCCTAACCTAATAACTAAACAAATGAAAAATACCTATAGTGAAAGAAAGGGATCTCCAGCGGCCAAATTTGAATCCCGCCAGTGGTATCAGAGCGACGGATTTGTCGTCGTTCGCGGCCGTCTCTGTGGGAGGAAACCTAGCAGGCTCCATTGGTTCCTGTTTCGTCTCTGAGACATTGTCACCGCTGCAACAGACGAAGGAGCTGCAGCCAGTTCACCTCTGTTCATCACGCAGCTCCACAGCCAGCAGCGTCGCCCGCCCCTTGTTTGAGCGCGCCCTTTTTCATTTCGCCGCCGCTCGACTGCCGTTCCGACCCACCGACCGCCGCTGATAAGAAATGTAAGAACTCCTTTGACGGTGCCGTATAGAAGCGAGATTTTGCCATCATTTCCGACAGCGATGGCCAAACAAAGATATGGCATTCCTTGCCCTTGTCATTAGAACTGAAAAGGCAAGAGAGATGAGAAATTGAGAATTGTAACGGTAGATAGATGATTAAAACATACAATTAAACTGATAAAAGATGATTAAAACATACATTTTACACGTGGCAGTATCGGGGTCTAAAATGACACATGGCAGAACGTGGAAGAGTCTATCTTTCTTTTATATATATAGATTTTTCAATGTAATGTGCAGTCAACATTATGTATAGACTTAATTCCAAATAAATTACCCCTCTTCGAAAATTATAATTCAATTTTAATTTTCAATTTTAGTAAATAAAACTTACCTTAACGTTTTTTTAGAGTAAATAAAACCTCACTTTCACAATTTTTTGCATTTTACATTTTGAGTTGTGATTTTTGACAAACTTCACGTGGGTTTTTTTCATTGTTTCTTTGCTGTTTTTTGTTGTTTCCTTGCTGAACTTTTACCCCCTTTTCCCCCTCCTTTGGCTATTGAGAGAGCAGCATACACTTCTCCAATTTTTCAGAGGGGAATTTTCTTGAACATACTTTTGGACAAGTGTGCACGAATAGTAAGGAATGCTTTTTTTGCAAAACTCAAAAGTTAAACCTTATTTATACAATGTATAGTGAGAAACGTCTCGATTAAATCATATTTATACAGTATATAGTGAGAAACGTCTCGATTAAATCTTATTTATACAGTATATAGTGAGAAACGTCTCGATTAAATCTTATTTATACAGTATATAGTGAGAAACGTCTCGATTATACATGTCCTCTTTTCTCCCACTAATTGTACATGTCTTGTTAATAATAGTCCAGTTGTTAAATCTAACTTATAAAAATCACAAAATATATAAGCTTTACCCACCAATAGTGAGATAAAATGTTACACTCAAGAGAACTCATATAAAAAAAACAAGATTTTTTTTGGAAGCAACAAATTTTTTATAACTTAGGCATAAGAAATACCCAGCCCAATAGTATAACTTACAAAACAATTACACTTAAACTAAGATGAAAGAAACCTAAGAAAAAATCAGCAAAAATCTTAACTAGTACAAAGTATAGGTTCTCTCCACTCTTCGAACGTGTTCCAATGGTTTATAGTACCTGTTGGCTGTTACTTTAATCCATCTGAATGATGTCGATCGAATTTTGTCGAAAATAGCATCCTCTTCGGCATCTTGTCCTCTAAATACAACCTCATTCTTATATATCCATATATTCCAAATAGTGGAGTGCCAAATTAAAGCCTAATGCACTCTCCATATATCTTTGATCAGCCTTGTCACAGTGTTCCCTAGAGTGTGTCAATCCATTTTCCCTTGCACAATATGTTAGATCAAAACCAAGCATATACATTGCTCCAAATCTTGATGATCCTCAAACAATTGAAGAAGATGTGGTTGGTCTCTTCATTGTTGTTGTAGAATTTGCAAGTCGTGGTAAAATTCAGATTGAAAGCCACTCGTCTTCTAAGATTCATGATCGTCGGGATTATATCTTCTATCATCCTCCAAGAGAACGCTGTCACTTTTAACAGCCCCTCTCGTCCAAATGCACTTGAGTTCCGGTCTCTCTTCAGTGTGCATGGTTCTCCAATAATAACTTGTACGCTGACCTCACGAAATAGTTTTCACCCTAGCTTCTCAATATCCAATTTCCAGTATTCCTTAGATGTGTATACTCTATTGAAGGTTTGGTAAAATCAGAAGAGATTGAGCGTTCCAAAAAAATGTTCTATATTAGGTGTTTCACCTATGGAGTATGGAAGGAAATATCAAAAGAATAATTTACGATGAGGTCCTCTCAATGCTCTAACGCCCACGCCGGATATGGACTGAACTGTCTCACAACGTTCTGAACCTAGCTCACGTACAGCTTTAATGGGCGAACAGTCCAACCCTTGGAACATACTACAGCCCCAGGTGGCGAATAGCCGACATCGAGGTGCTAAACATTCCCGTCGATGTGAGCTCTTGGGGAAGATCAGCCTGTTATCCCTAGAGTAACTTTTATCCGTTGAGCGACAGCTCTTCCACTCGGCACTGTCGGATTGCTCCCGGTTGTTCAATCATTTGATAAGATCGAAAGGAATTGCAAGAAGAAATGATTTTTTGGTTCCAACAAATATAGAACGATATATAAGGACCGCTACTACAAATATTAGTACACCACCGCAGGCCTATACGTGCACATGTGCATTGAGTGAAGTCGATGAAATTGATTTCTTTAAAAAGAGAATGAGAACTGCCAAATAAGACGTGATTTGAAGTCATACACAAATATTTAAAGACTAATGGTATGTTTGTTTTGAGATTTCAATTTAGGTTTAACTCATATACATTGGGATTTAGAATTAAAATTTTAAAATTTTACCCTATAAATTCTACAAAGTCAACTATATAAATACCTACAAACATACTTATAAACCCTATACAAACCCCTCTAAATTATATAATATAAAGTTAAATCATACCCCACGTAAATTTCGAAACAAACAAAAAACATACAAGTGATTAGAATTTGAAATCCACTAGAATTTAAAAATTCAAATTTTGAGGAATGATTTTTTTTTAATTATTTTATAAAAATATCATAACTTATTTTTTAATTTTAACAACATTATTGTATACTCCTAAAAATAACAATAATAAATATATCACTAATTATTATTATTAATTATAATGTTCAAAATAATAATAAATTGTCAGTAAATGATGATATTTCGGGAGGACTAAATATCATTTTAAAATTAGGGCGCGGCTAAAGGCACCCAAGGATCCTATGAGGACACCTACCAAATGGATGAGAACACCCACGTCGAAAATACAAAAATATCATTCGTCCTATTAAAACTCTAAATCCTCCCCATTCTCAAAATTAAAATAGTACACCCACACTCATTTCCTCCGCCTTCCTCCACTCTCTTGAAGACGACGGCGCCGCCCACGCCACCGCCTCCTTCCACACGGCCGCTCGCATAGTGCCGCCGCCTGTTCGCGTTGGCTTGTTCACCCCCTCCCCGTTCTCACCACCCCTTTCGTCGCCCGTTCCACTCCGTAACAAAAAGGCTGCCGCCTTGCCACGCTGCGACGCGCACGCCACCGCCTTGCCTCGTTGCGCCGCGCACGCCACCGCCTTGCCTCGTTGCGCCGCGCACGCCACCCCCTCCGTCTCCACTTCGCGGCCACAGCCTCTCCCCCTCCCCTTTGCGGCCGTTCATGGCCGCAACCCCTCCCCCTTCCCTTCATCGCACCCACGCAGCCGAAAGGTAAGTTTTTTTTTTTTTTTTTTTTACAATTTTTACAGAAATTAGGGTTTAGAAATTTTAGGAAAATTAGGGTTTTTAGTAGTTTAGGAATTATTTTCGAACATATTGTGTTTGTTTTGGAAACAATTTCGAACAACTTGAGTTTGTTTTGGAAATTTTTTTGAACAAGATGTTCAATCTTTTTTTTCGGACAAATTTAAGTTGTTCTGGAATTTTTTTCGAACATATTGAGTTTGTTTTGGAAAAAATTTCGAACAAGATGTTCGATCTTTTTTTTCGGACAAATTTGAGGTGTTTTGGAATTTTTTTTCGAACATATTGGGTTTGTTTTGGAAAAAATTTCGAACATATTGAGTTTGTTTTGGAAAAAAATTCGAACATGTTTGTTTTGGAATTTTTTTCGAACAGTCGGTGTTTTGGATTTATTTTTGTTTCAATTTTGAAGTTTTTATGTTGAAGAATGGTGTTTGTTTTGGTTGTGAATGAGATAATTATGTGAAATAGAAGGGGTGGGTGTACTCATCTTCGTTTTTTTCCATAAATTTTACTCTAGGAATATATGGGACATTTCACATGTCATGAAAGATTAAAAAAATGTTTGATGGGTGTACTCATAGGAAATCCGGGTGCCTTTAGCCGCGCCGTTAAAATTAATTTACAAGCAAATGTGATATTTTGGGAGGACTAATTATGAAGATATGGATAGCCAAAAAGATCCAACTAATATAGTATCCCCTTATATACTAATAGAGAATTTAAATTGATGATGTGTCATTTTGTGGTTGATTTGGCTTATGTGTCATAATTTAATAAAGTTGTTAATTTTAAAAAGTATTATGTGTAATTAATTTATTGATTGAGTAAGATATGATTAATAAACTCTTTCTAAATATTATATTCTTATTATTTTAACATTGACTAATTAAATTAATTTTTATTTTATTTACTTAACTTTATTGTAGTATTCATTTTATTTTTTAGTTTAATTTATTTTAGAACTATTTAATGTTCTTCTGAGTAAAATACAATCTAAAATTTATTTTTATTGGGGTGTACAATTCTTTATTTAATTAGTTATTAAATTGTATTTTATAATTACTTTTATCTTATATCTCAAGTAATTTTTTCTGTAATTATTTTAAATTTATTATAAGTTTAATGCATTTAAAAAATAGAGCTCGAAAATATATATGTAAAACTTATTATATAATTTTATACATAATATTTATTATATAAATAATTATATTATTTTACAAGATTAACAAATTTGTTATATATACATAATACACTACTTCTATAGTATATAATCCTCTTATATACTAATAGGGAGTTTAAATTGATGATGTGTCATTTTGTGGTTAATTTGACTTATGTGTCATTTTGTGGTTGATTTGCTTATGTGTCATCATTTAATGAAGTTGTTAATTTTAAAAAGAGGTAATTGCAAATTAAATCACGACCTTTCGCTCATTTGCAATCTAATCTAAACCTTAAAAGAATTGCAAATAAATCACAAACTTTAAATATTATTGCAAATTAGACTTCTTACAAGTTTACTTTGTCCCTAAATCATACCTTTTGATATTTGGTTTGATTGAAAAACAATATTGTTTTATTAAGGTGTTGTTATGTCATTAAAAAGTCTAAATTATGTTAGATTCGAAACAATTAAAATTGTCAAAAAAACTAAATTGCAACTATATTTAAAGTTTGTGATTTATTTGCAATTACCTTAAAGTTTAGATTAGATTGCAAATGAGGATAATGTTATGATTTAATTTGCAATTAACTAAAATATTTATTTATTTAATTGTATTGTGGTTGATATTGAATGTTTACTTACAATTTATTAAGAGTTATTTTAATATTATTTGAATTATTTGTTTCCAAACTTTTATAATATTTTAAAACTTATTTTCATATTTATTAAATGTAAGGTATTGTGGTTGATATTGAAGGTTGACTTACAATTTATTAAGAGATATTTTAATATTACTTAAATTGTTTGTTTTCGAAATTTTATAATTTTTTTAAAAGTTGTTTTCATATTTATTAAATGTCAATGTCACATCGTTTGATTCTCACAAATTTTCTTAGAATTTTACTTTATAAAATTAACTAACATAAATGTAATTATTTTATATAATTCAAAATATTATGTTCATTAAACTTTTATATTATAATACAAAAACGTTGTAATAAATATAATTAAAAAAATGTTAAATTTTTTTAACAAAATAATTATAATTTTGCGAAATCATTTTTTTTAAAATATAATTATAAAAATATGAAAAATTAAATTAAGTAAATAAATAAAATTTTATTATTAAATATTTAAAATTCGGTTCTACACTAGTCTCACTCTATTTATGGGTTTCCTTTTTATGGGCTTCATAAGCGTCGAATAAGTAAAGCCCAATAAAAGGCCCAATTTTGTGTTTCTAGGTTGCAACACGGTAATAGATTACTCGCTACACAAGAAACACATCAATTATCGTCAAATTTAGGACCCAATTAAAAAGGCTCGAGCAAATTTGATCAGAAAGAGGAATGAGAGGGATGAGCGTGATACTACGTCGTTTCGTAGGCGCGAGAGCATCGTGCATGGCGGCTCGATCGTCTTCAATCAGCGAAAACCTCATTCTGTCCTCATCCGCCGCCGCCGCTTCATACTCAACTCTCATCCTCGCCGACGAGATTACCCGTCCTCTTTTTATTTCCGCAATGGCCCCTGCGTCGATTACAGGCTATCAACCCGCTCTCCTTAACCATTTCCGGGGCTTTTCCACTCCACCCTCCTCATCCGGTATCTCTCTATCTTTGTATTTGTAATCATCAAGGGTATGTTTGATTTGGGATTCAGAGGATTTTCTATCTAAAATCTTGATAAATAGTAAGGTTTGTTTTGTGATATCAGTATGAATGTATGATTGAATTTAGTGTTCGAAAAAAAAAGTATGATTGAATTTAACTTTATGGTGTGATATTATATTATATTATTGTCAATTGTTAATTTTAATTGTAATGATTGGATAAGCGTAATAATTAATGTGTGTTATTTGGAGTTGTGAACGTGAAAAAGAAGTTGTGAAAAGTGATAAATAAAAGACGAATGAGAATTAAAAATAATCATATTTACACTGGAGATGGTGTGATGGAGAGAAAATAGTACTGTAGGGTGAATATATTGGGTTTTAGAAAACCGGATTCTAAAATAGAACAATATTTAGATTTCTAAATCCAAATCCGTTTTTCAAATCCCAAATCAAACGTACCCGAAGAATTCTGGATTATCAGGATGTTTGTAGTTGATTGGTTCATGGGGTATCTTTTCCTTGAAGATTTGTATGTACTTGGATCGACTTTTTTCTTTAATGTATGCTGTTGAAATAAGGTTAAACTAATCCAGTGGAACTCCTAACTGCTATCCTATGTCTTCTGTGTTATGACTAACGTTTCTGGTGACTATGCTACTGTTTTTTGCACACTGAAAATAACTTTAGGCGTGCGAGTTCATGAATGTAGAATCTTGAACTTTTTTGATGGATTTACTTAGTTTGATTTCTACTACTAATCAGTCATCTAGGATGATCGATGGAAAAACAGTTGTCCCTTACTCCCTGGTATTATGTACGGGTGAATAGTTGGGACATGGCAGCATACTATCATTGTTGATAACCGGTATATGTTGTTGGAATAAGGTTAACCTAATCCAGAGTGACTCTTAACTGCTTTTTGCTGGTCTTCTTTTTTAACGTTTCGGGTGATTATGATAATGCTTTTTGCCACAAGGAAAATAACTCTAGTCATTTGAGTTCATGCACGTAGAATCTTGAAAATTCTTCATTGATTTAGTTTAATTTCTACCACCCATGTTAAGGATGATTAATGAAAACAGTTGGGACATGGTGGTTCGAAACAAAAGTAGTATTGTTGTCGTTTATGTATGTTGTTTAAACAAGGTTAACCTGATCCAGAGGGACTCTTAATTGCTTTTCCCGTTCTTCTTTTGTATTTCTTAACGTTTTGGGTGACCATATTACTACTTTTTCCACAAGATAAAGAACTTTAGACATGCGACTTCATGAATGTAGAAACTTGAAAATTCTTGATTGATTGATTTAGTTTAAATTCTACTACCCATGTTAAGGATTTTTGGTGGAAACACAGTTGTCCTTGGTATTGTGTACGTGGGAAAAGTTGGGACATTGTGGTTCGAAAGTCCAACCAAAGTAGCATTGTTGGTCCTTGGTGATCACTCTCTTAGAACTCCGGAAGATTTTAAATTTGATAATTCTTAAGAAAAGTAAGGAACTGGAGTATATTTTAGCATATATTCTTTTTCATTAATTAAAACTGAGATTTCGCAGTTGGTGAAATCAGTAAATCCTCAACACAAGAAGTTGTTGGTCCTTGGTGCTCACTTTTTTAGAACTCCGAAAGATGTTAAATGTTAAACAAGCTTGAAAATTCTTAAGAATAGTAATGAACTACAGTATATTTTAGCGTACATTCACTTTCAGTAATTAAAACTAGTATTTTGCATTTGGTGATGATATCAATCGATCCTCAACACATGAAGTCATGCGATCTGGTCTTGCTTGGTTAATTATATGTTCACTTAATATTCATGATGAAGTTATTGTTCTTGAGCCTTCATGCATTCAATGCCTTTCTTTCTGATTTTTGGGACTCTTGGATTACAGGTTCATCAAAGGTGGTTTCGATTGAGTCTGAAGACCAGTTTAATGCTTTACTTAGCAAGATCGAAGGTATATTAGCTGAATACAGGTCCATCCCCATGCTTTGTGCCTATGATATCTTAAGTTAGCATGGATTGGTATTTATATTTTGACTGGAATTTCTTGTAGATGAATCTTTGCCTGCGATATTCTACTTTACAGCAGTTTGGTGCGGTCCCTGTAAGTTTTGTTACCAAATTCGTCTGGTAGCTATCTTAATCTGATATCGATTACATGTAATTTATTGTAGTTGTTTCACTCAAACTGCAGGTAGATTGTTATCCCCCATTATTGGGCAGCTTAGTGAGAAATATCCCCATGTCACCACCTATAAAGTAGACATCGATAAGGTGGACTGGATCATACACACCAAAAACCATTATCTTGTCTAGTTTTGAAAAATTATTTTAACCTGCTGCTGCTGACTACATCCTTGTTGCCATTATTGAACTTCTGGAATGTGCAGGAAGGGCTAGGAGATGTATTGGGCAAGCTAAATATTCACTCTGTGGTAAGTTCAATTATCATATTTTTTGTTTGTGCTGTCTTCTGTGTTATACTTTTGTGGAAGTTGAGGTGCATGTGATATAGCAATTGAGAAACAAATGTTATCTTTGTAATTGGTAACCTGCCGTAAATCTTAACTGACTTATTTGGAAGACAACAATATCATTCTTCTGATACCCGCGGCTTTTGTGCAAGAGTTTATCACGGGCCTTCGCATGGGTGGAAGGGAGGACTAGGAATGGGATGGTTTAGATATGGTTGTGGGTTGGGACTGCTTAGAGATTAGACAAAAAGCTGCGCAAGTAGGAATAGCAATGAAACATGAATTATTTATTGAGGATTCCTCAAACTCCCTAAGATTGTTTTTTCCTCAAACTTGCATATTTATTCCCTTGATTCCCTGCCTTAAAATAGCTTCACAAGGCTTGTAATGTTAAATAAGAAAACATAAAAGGAAATACAATTATTCAAAATGAAAAAAGCTTAGCTTGTGGAGTGATCGTGCCAATTACGCATTAGTAAAGGAAAAGGATCACATGGATTGAAGGATACTTCTGTGTTTTTACTTGGATTTATCAAACATGGCGTGTGGATTAGAATTTAAGATAGTTAGTTGTTTAGTCTATGGGTGCTAAGTCATGTAACAATTTCATTGCTTGCATATTATATTATATTTTGTTAATAATGTGTTCTCAATGCAGCCTACGCTACACTTCTTTAAAAATGGTAAAAAGTCTGAAGAAGTCATTGGTGCTGATGTTGAACGCTTGAAAGATACCATGGAAGCGCTATACAAGTGATATTTATGCTGGAACTCATGAATCCAGCACAAAATATACCATGATAGCATAATAATTCCAATTGTTCTACCTTCAGAGTCCGGTTCTGTTTGTGTTAGTATTAATTAGTTTGTTTTTACAGTCAACCCTGTATACTATTTTTGCTTCAGACTCTTGTTTCATTGGATGGAGTTACATTTTCTGTTCACGTTATTGTTTGTGTGCCTCAGCTTATACAAATTCTTAATTTTGTTTTCGTCTAATTATAGCTAGGTCCTTCTTAGTGTTTGCAAGGCTGTGTCTGTTTGTTTTTTGGATTAAAATGTGAGAATTGATCGTTCTTTGAACTTCCTGACAAATAAAATAAATTGGTGATGGTCCCATTGCTAATCAAGTTGGAAATATTGTTACATGTAGAAAACACGGTATTTTTTCCCTCCAATTTGATACAGTGGTGTACAGCCAATTCTTCTCTGTCAACATGGAACATGAATTGGGCTCTAAAAGCACACAGGCAACTAGAAATGGAGGAGCCCAATTCACATCTTGAATGTAATCTGGAGGCTTCAAGATTGTTAGAGAAGGTAATTTTTCAGTTTTCTACTTTCCTCTTTTGCATTGCTTCTACTTGCGATTGAATCTTGGTTTTGTTTTATGGTTCTTGAGTTAGCTCTTGCTACCAAGTGTGAGTCTTGATCTTCTTTTATGCTTAATGGGTTTTTCCTCTTATGTTGATTGGAGGGTGCTCAGTGGAAATGGGGAATGTGAATGAAATGAAAGTTGGTGGTTGGTAACTCTTTCCACTCTGGGTTTGATTTCCCACTTTTCGGTATTGAGCCTTACCCATTCTGATGGGGAAAACAAACCCATTCCCACCTTGTTCATAGTCATTCCCTTTCCCATTCCAATTCACTACGATTTACCTAGCACCCCTTGAATCTTGACTGTTCTTGCTTCTTGGATTAACCTCTCCTATTAGGTGAATTTCATTTGTTTGTTTACACCTCCCCATATAAGGTGACTTCTCTCTGAGCATTTAAGATTCAAAGGTCATGAAGGATATCCTTAGAGAATCCGACTAAAGAAATATTTGCTCAATAGGGGCATCTTCCCTTCCCCAGGACCTTTTTATTTTTGCCATAGTGTATCTTGAGAGTTTCCGTAAGTTTGCAAAATAATCCTGCATTATCTACTGGTTCTAACTGCCTGCAAAGTGAAAGTCTTAGCTTTCATGCTTATGCTCGAATAGAATGAAGAGATGATTCAACACATTTTTAGACCATTACACGTAACTTTATCGTCTTTGTGTTTTGTTTGTGCATATTATCCTCCAAACTGATGAAGAGTCTTAGCCAAATAACCACACATGAGATTGGTTTGTTCAAATGTGAGTTGATGTTGGATTCTTTTACCCTGTTTTTTTTAGTTTATTTACTAAGGTTCAATTTCCTAGACTATATAATAATTATGGACAAAATATTTCAGCAATACAATTAGATTTAAATTACTAGTTAAAAAACCTATTATGCCATTTCTTTTTAAGATCAACAATTAACTTCAATATTAATTACTCCCTCCGACCCAATTTAGATTGTTCATTTACTATTTATGCATAGTTTAATGTGGAAGTTGTTTATTAGTATTAAAGGGATAAAATAGACGGTATGTAATTCTTTTGAGTAATAAAGTAAATAATAAAATATTGTGAGTAATAAAATAAAGTAATAAAGTAATGACATGTGATGTAATTTTGAGATGTTTGAAGGGTGTAGTTTAAAGTGAAAAAATATTTTGTTGACAAATAAGGAAATGCACGATCTGAATTGGGATGAAGGAGTATATTTTTTTTAGATTCCATTATTTTTTAAATTCTCATTCATTTTGCTTGACTCACCTTTTCAAAATGCAATTTCAATATATCGATTGTTTTGAATTCGTCCATTCATCTTTTCAAATAAACCATTTTGTAGAATTGTTCTTCCTCAATTTCTTCGTCTGCATGTCATTCTTGATCGATACATGAGTTTTTTGTTTTTCCATCATCATCATCATCATCATCATCATCTTAATTCGACATCAGGGATTAAATTGACATAATCGTGCAATTTGTTCGAATAAGTGTTTGCAGTCGATCTAGTATCCGTTTTTGATCGGTTATTTTTTCTACATGATCGTAGTTATCTATTTTGCATGTTAGGGTTTTTTTTATTGAATTTTTTAGAGCAAGTGGCGTACGATACAATGATGGAGTATTGTGTAATCCTCAAGTTTAAATTCGATGGGAAAAATAAATTGGTGTGTGGATCTTCATCGTACCAAGAGGTTGTTTATGAAATAACTGGTATGTAGCCCGTTTTATTCTCAAGTCATTTATCAATTTCTTACCCGGTTGGTACCTCAATAATTGTTGAAAGTTAGGTCACGATAAAGACGTATTGCATGATTCTCAGAATTCTGTAAATTTGTTGGGTTAGTAGTATCCCAATTTTGATATTTGCCCAGTGAGAAAACGAAGATTTATAGAGGTGGGGGTTGGAGTAGTTTTTAGGAGTGGTGCACCAGAGTTTAGGATTGAGTTGATTAAGTACTCTACCAAACTCATTTTTATGTTTAAGTACTTTAAGAATTCCCCTAGGTATGTATATGTCGTTTGAAATGAAAAAGAAGTAATTGTGAATGGTTTTTCAATGCAAAGCAATTACTTATGAATTCTGATTTTAATACATAGTTGTGTGGGTAATTGAAACAAAAATAGGTTTGGTACTAGAATTATCTAAGAACTAGTTTTGCAAAGTGTTAGTAATCCTACAATTACTAGGAATGAGGTAATTAATTATATTAAGGAGGGTTATTGTTTCGACTTTACTGGAAGACGTGTCGTGAAATCAAGGCTGCAGGGGATGAAATTTTTGGAAGTTATGACGATTCATACGACCAACTACAATGGTATGGTGAAGCCGTTAAACGTACACACCCTGGTAGCAAGTCGACTTAGAGAATAACATCATCACCAATCACTCTAAACGAGTATTTGTTTCGTTAAATGCGTGCAGGGAAGGATTTAAAAGTTGTATACTAATATTTTTTTATCGACGAACCCTTTATAAAAGGAAGGTCTAAGGGAGTCCTTTATGTTGGTTGCCACTGTGAAGGATGAGGACAACAATAAACATCTTGTTTCCTGTTGCCTTTGCCATTGTATCTGCTGAGAATAGAAACAATTGAACATGTTTCTAATTAAGCTTCAAGATTTAATCATTTATGATAAAAATTCATATACATATCTGATATGAATACACGCTCGGTATCGGGTTTTTACGACATATGAGACGATCATGCACACTTTAATTTTCTCTATCATTTGTTTAAAAATGTTAAGGGTAGATACGTGGGAGGTTGGAATACACAACATCGAGAAAACATGGCTGATCTTTTCAAACAGTGTGATTTTTACAACACACTGTTTCAAAAGATCAGCTATGTTTTCTCGATGCTGTGTATTCTAACCTCCCTCGTATCTACCCTTGAGATTTGTAAGCAAATGAACCCATACGTCATAAAAAGTCGACATCAGACTTGTATTACTATCAGATATGTATATAACATTTTTGTCATGAATGATTAAATCTTAAAGCTTAAATAGGAATCATGTCCAATTGTTCATATTCTCAGCAGATACAAAGGCAATAGAAGTTTACCATTGTTCCCATCCTTCGTCGTGGCAACCAACATAACTCCCTTAGACCCTACTTTCATAAAGGTTTCTTCAATAAAAACATTGGTCTACAACTTTTAAATCCTTCTTTACACATGCATTGACCGAAAAAAATATTCGTTCAAAATGATTGGTGATGTTGTTCTTCTCTAAATCGACCATGCTACCAGAGTTTATACGTTTAACGGCTTCGTCATACCATCATATGATTCGTCATGACTTCCAAAAATTTCTTCCCTTGCAGCCTCGATTCCACGCCATGTCTTCCAGTAAGGAAGGTCGAAAACCATAACCCAATTTAATATAATTAATTACCTCATTCCCAGTATTCGTAGGATTACCCTTAACACTTTGCAAAACTAGTTTTTTTTTTATAATCTTAGTATCAAATCTATTTTTGTCTTCGAGTAATAGGTTACCTACACAACTATGTATTAAGTTGAATTTCAACACTACAAAACTAGAATTCATAGGTAATTGCTTTGCTTTGATAAACCATTCACAACTACCAAATTCTTTTTCATTGCAAACAACATACACATACCTATGGGCAAATACTCCAACCCCACCTTTCCTTATATCAACCCAATAATAAGATAAATAGTCTTCATTTTCTTATTGGGACAAATATCAAAATTGAGGATACTACCAACCCTAACAAATTATGTTAAAACAGAATTTTGAGAACACTGATTGAACTATGTAAACAAGTATCATTTGCATGCACATCATCATTTAAAGAACTAACATGCATACTTACGGAATTCTGAGAATCATGCAATACATCATTATCATGACCTAACTATACAAAAATGTTTATTATTTTTTCGGATGTAATCTGACAAAACTTCACCAATCCAACCAAATTAGAATCAGAGGACAAACAACAATTATTGAGGGTACCAACTCGGCAAGAAATTGATAAATGTCTTGAAAATAAAATGGACCACATACCAGTTATTTTATAAACAACCTCTTGGTACGATGAAGATTCATTTACACGCACCAATTTGCTTTTCACATCAAATTCAACCTTGAGGATTACACAATACTCCATTACCGTATCGTACACCACTTGCTCTGAAAAATCATAACATGCAAAATAGATAACTCAGATCATGTAGAAAAAATAACCGATTTAAAACTGATACTCGATCAACAATTACAAACCGACAAATAAATTGAGGAAGAACAATTTTAAAAAATTGTTTATTTGGGAAAAATGATGGACGAATTCAAAACAATCGATATATTGAAATTGCATTTTGAAATGACAAGTCAATCAAAATAAATAGTATTATAAATTTTTTTTTTTTTTTTGTCAGAAAAGGAGAATTTCATTAAAGTATTGAGTACAATGGGTAATCAACCCTGTATTACAATTCTTAACAAAGTTACTCTAATAGTGTCAATTATACAATAGCCTCACCAATTTCGTATTGTCATGTTTCCTCTCAACTATTGTAGTCTTGTTGTTATTCACCTAGACACCCACTTGGATCTTATAGCCAATCTTTTGCTGATTTATCCTTTAGAACCTCCACCCTTGCCTGAAGCCATAATCTCATCGTGACTTGAATTTCTCCAAAGTTTTGTGCAGATTCAATTCTACCTCCTTGAATATCATCTCGTTCCTCAAGTTTCAGATCGACCATACCAATCCAATCCACATGGTCGTGCCAATTTTCCTTTTAATACCACCTCCTAATAGGCCTGAGTAGAGAAGGATGCTCGAACCTGAATTGTTGGGGGAAGCCGACAATGTATTCAGCCATGCGTATAAGCCATCCCAAAGGAATTTCGCAGCTGGGCAGTCGATGATCAAATGGTTTATGGTTTCGTCGGCTGCTTGGCAAAGTACGTAGGTAGGTTGGGTCGTGCCTATGTTGCAGTTTCTTCGTCCTTCGTTGCTAGCCTTTAACGCAACACCTTTCATGTTACAAACACAACTTTCTTTGAGGCAAAACTCCTCCACAACTATTTAAAGGCTTTTCTTTCAGTCTCTACCATTTGCAGTGTTCTGATATTTCCATCCACCGGTTATAAGCTTCCTTCTTCGAGTAAACTTGAAGTTAATTGTTGATTTCAAAAAAGAAGTGCATAATGAGTTTTTAAATTAGTAATTCGAATCTAATTTTAATATCGTAATATTTTGTCCCAGTCTAGAAAATTGAACCTTAATAAACTCAAAATAATTTAACAGGTTTGACTATATGCACCTCCATTTCGGAGAGGTGCACTCCCCCGATAGATGCACCCCCCTAAAATCGTTTCAAGATAGATGCACCTCCCTGAAATGTCCTAAATGCCCTGTATACCAATTTAATGCATATTACTACACACACCCCTCATGTTAGATGCACCCAACATTCTTATTACCTTCCCTCCCTCTTCCTCTTCAAATAAAAATCCCAATTAGTAAAAAAAAAAACTCCCGCCAGTCACCTCCCTTCGTCATCCATCGTCGTGCCCTGCCGTCGTCTCCAACAACCACCACCCATCGCGCTCCCTCACACCACGAAGTCATGAACCCACCTAAAGGTATGTAGTTTAAAGCTTTATGTTATGGTGTTAATGGTTGTTTTCTTATTTTATGTTTTTTTGAAAAATTAATTGTAATGTATGGTGTTAATGGTTGTTTCTTATGTATAGAATGGTGATTTTGTAATGCTATTATAACATAATTTGAAGTTGGCTTTAGTTATGGTTGAGTTTTAGATATTAGGACTTTTTATTTGATTTGTTGTTTATTTGTTAATTGTTTGGTTTATTTTGGTTGTTGTTGTATGATTAATAGAAAATGGGGGGAGAAGTAGTCTAAAATCAACCAAAACGAATGAAATCGGGGTAGGAGGCATCGACACTGGTTCATCGACGAGACCATGTTTGGTCGATGTCCCGATGTCGACGAGAATGCATTCTGTCGATGAACCAGTGTCGACGAGAAATCGTTTTATCGACATTTGGATACTAACCACATATATTTTAGTCAAGTACTTGTTGTCGACCACTTTGAAAATTATCTATGTATATGTATAAATGTCTACCATTACCATACCATATGGTGTTGATATATTGAATGATTGATTGGTTTTATTTTTCATTCGTACAAGAGAGTAAGGCCAACTGCATCTATTAGGAAGAAAAATAAGGATCAAACCGTTGAGCCCCCTCAAGAAGATGCACCTCAAGATCAAAGTGCTCCACCTCAAGAAGTTGCACCTCAAGATAAAAGTGCTCCACCTCAAGAAGTCGCTCATCCGCAAGCACAACCCGCCGCTCCTCAACAACAAATCACATCTAGATCTGAAGAATCTGAAGATGAGGAAGTATTTGAAGACATTTTCGACGATGATGATGATGATGATTACGATGATAGAGATGATGATATACCGGAGGATGTGGAAGCAAACAAAGGTGTTGAGGTGAATCCTCCACTGTTGACCTCTTTCCAAACTCATGTGGCTAAATTCATTTGGAAGGGTGAAGAACGTCCTGTGCTGAAGTGCCATAGCCACATTAGTAAGCTTTTAGCATGGGAATTTCCCGAGGACGAGGACACCCAACAATTTCGATGATGGATGAAGTATTTTAAAAAGTTCGGCCTAGTTCAAATTAGGGATATCTCCTATAGGTCCACTAATAAGAACCTCATCGCCGCTTTTGTTGAGAGATAGCATCCCGAGACCAACTCATTTCACTTTCCATTCGATGAAATTACCATTACACTAGATGATGCCTTCTACATTACCGTGTTACCAGTTGAAGGTCGGACAATATAGTCTTCTCGTGTTCATTTCGTCTCTTCTTCTTCTGATCTTAGTAGATTGTTGGGTGTAGATGTTGTTGTTGCGAAAGGTTTAGTAAGTGGTTCACGGGGGTCCTCGGTCAAGCTAGAATGGTTGCGAGAGAACTTCATGAAGAAGTTTAATTTTGAAGACCGTGTTCAGGTGTTGCGTTCTGCCGGGGCTTACACTTGGTTTACATTTGGGTACTCTTTGTTTGCGGATAAAACTGGAACTCGTGTGTCAACGACGTGGCTTCAATATTTGGATGATATGCAAGGATTGCATGAGTATGCATGGGGAGCGGCCACATTAGCTTATTTATATAGACAACTTGGTTTGGCATCGAGAAATAAGACCGCACATATATCAGGTTATTTGACTCTACTAGAGGTAAAACTCATACTTAACACTTTTCCATTTTATTTTATGTTTTGCATTTCAACATTTTGAATGGTTGTTATTTTGTACGCTTGGATTTACGAACACTTTCCTGTCTTGGTCAAATCTCCCCATCATATTGATTTCGAGACTGGTCAACCGCTATCAGCGAGGTGGACCCCACAAGGATATGTTGGGCCGTCGATGGCACGTGTGCAAGCATTCCGAGAGCGTATGGATGCCCTAGAACCACATGAGGTGGGAACTAACTTATCCCCTTTCTCTTGTGTCAATTAATAGTGGGTGCTTAATAATTTACATGTAATGCAGGTTATGGGGAATCCATACGCAAAAATGAGAAAAAAATTATCCTTTGTATGAAGTTACGTACTTTCATGGTTGTTTGGTTTGTGGGGATATCGTGGAGCCGTACATGCCAGATAGAGTCCTCCGACAGTTCGGGTTTGTCTAGACGATACGGGAGAGGCCTCTTATTGCACGTGTTGAACGAAGTGCTAAACCTTCAAAAAAGTCCAACTTGTGTGGGGGCATTTGGGTGATTATTTTGAGACATGGGACATGCACTTGCTATCACCTTAAAGACGCGGAGACAAGGCCAGACTTCCGTGGGAGAGTGCTCCGGACTACAGAACATGGTTCACAGCTAACTCCCACGTGTTTTTGTTGAACCTAGCCACACGTACGACAGCATCATCCGACCGAATACCCATTACAGGCGATGCGTGGCTTATGATCCGCCTCGCTCAAAATATGATGGCTCCGCTGGTTCAGAGATGGAAGGACGGAGATACACCGCCAGCGGAAGAGTTTGCATGGGTTATGGAAGCGGCATGTAGAACACTACAGCCGCCACCTATTGCGTCGGCATCATCGTCAAGGCCACCAAGAGGAAGGGGTAGGGGACAAAGTCGAAGGAAAAGGGGCAAGGCATAATTTGGATGATAATTTGTGAACTAATTTGATGTTTATGTTTATTTTAGATGTTTTTTTTTATTTTAAATGTTTAATTCGAGTACAATATTTATGTTTAATTGAATGTTCGAGTACAATGTTTATGTTTATTTTTTATGTTTAATTGAATGTTCGAGTACAATGTTTATTTTATATATCTTTTAGATGTTTTGATTTAAATTCAATGTTAATTTTATACTTAATTGCGTAGTCGACATATTGTGACCGACGATGGCGATAATGGTCGACTTTAGGATGTCGACCATATGAACTTAAGTCGACACTTAGTTGTCGGTCAACATACAATAGTTGACCAAAACTCCTATATTCATCATTAATATGTCGACCATTTTGGATTTGGTCGACTACACGATATCGATCACAAATTATTTGGTCGACTACACTATGTCGATCGACAACGAAGTGTCGAACAAAAGGCCTCTGTCCATAATTAATGTGTCGAAGAAATCATGAAACATTTTTATCTAGGTGGGGTGCATGTATGTTGGGAATAAAATGATTTTGATTTAGATACCAAAAGCCCTGATTGATGATGTTCAGATTAGTTGAGATATGCTCAAGTATAGATCAGATAAGTTGTCTCAGGTTACTTGAGTATGTAGAAATGCTTAAGTCTCAAAATCTCAGAAATGTTGTGAGATTTAGAGTTCAGGATAGTTGTCCAAAGCTGGAATGTTAGGCAGCTTGATAAGTGTTAAGTACCTTAGGTCAAACTTGCTGAAGTTTCCAAGACAAGCTGACTGAGTGGACAACATGGCTGAAAAGATCAAAAGTGTTAAGACAATGCTCATAAATGCAAATGATCAGATCAATTGAAGTACAAATGATCAAGAGAATTGAATGCTAGGATCACAGAAGACACATTTATTGAAGCATTTATTACCATCAAGCCTGAACTAAGCATTGAAGACTTAGAAGCATTAAAGATTGAAGCATTGAATGAATGTTGGAACATTCTAAATTGCAGCAGGAATGTTCAGGGGAGTTGTCCCATCTGACCGTTGGTTGAGTGTAGAGTCTGCCACAAATCAACCTTGGGAAATGTGCATATTTGGAACCTGGCACAAGTCATCTCAGCCGCATTTTTCAGAAGTCAACACATTCATTCAAGCAACCATTGAAGAAGCTTTTACACAGTGGATAAAAGGATGCCAAGCTTCATAACCGTTTAAATGGTGCTGCAAATAGACAAGTTTGAATTGCTATCCCTCCAACGATTAGTTGCTCAAATTTGCCTATAAATACAGAAGTGATCAAAGGATTCAAACAACCAACTACTTGCTATCAAACTATCATCAAGCAATCAAAGGAAACCAAAGCTGTTCTTTAGAATCCCAAATTTCCTGATCACTTCAATTAGCTAAGCCAATCTTTGTAAACATCCAAAGCTTAGCATTGAGATATCCTAAGCCTTTACACTGTTCTTATTGTAAAGGATATCTCTACTAGTTGGAACCAAACCTCAAACCCTTACCTCATTGAGTGAAGTAATGTTTGTTGTAGAAGTGAGAGTTGAGGACTGTTATTGTGAAACACAGTCTCAACTCAGAGAGATTGAGCACTAGGACTCAGATTATCCTAGGGATCAAAACACTAAGAGAGTGTTGTTGATCAGTGCACCTTTGCACTATAAAACAAGTTAATTCCATTGTTAAGGAATTATCCTGTTCAATCAGGGAAAGTGGATGTAGGAGCTTGAGTCTCTAAACCACTATAAATTGTGTGCCATTTACTTACTGCATTCATTATAGCACTTGCACTCAATTATATTTCAAAGAGCAATTCTCAGTAAGTTAAGAAAATCTGTTTTGGACAAAGTCCCTGATCACTGTATTTTTCAGAAATCAACTTGGAGTGTTTCTTTGAGTAAAAGGCCAACCACATTCCGCACTTAGTAACTCTATTAGATATTTAGCCAACTGATTACTTAATAGTAATCAGTAGGACAAGTATCTATCAAAGTTCACACTCAGGCTTGTTGTGAGACAACCTTCCTGATTAGACCAAACTGTTTGAAAAGAAAAGAATTTGCATACACAAGTGCATTCCCCCCCCCCCCCCCAATACACTTGTGTCATACTCCACCTAGGACCAACAAGTGGTATCAGAGCAGGGGTTCGAAGACCACTACCTCTGAAAATCCAACTGATTTTCAAAAACACATCATTTCTGTGGTCACTGAACTGATCCAATTTCTGAAAAACCTATTTGTGTTATCTAACCTATTTTTGTAGAAATGACTAACAATGCAGTTCTAGGAGATGCTTTCAATACCATCAACAACATGGGTCCAAATCAAGTGAATCATATTTCACATCACAAGTTGCCAATGTTCTCAATTGAGAACTATGATTTCTGGAAGATCAGGATGAGAGCACATCTTGCCTGCCAGCATGATGAAATGCTCAAAGTCATCACCAGAGGACCATTCACCTTCACCAAGCTGAATCCCAAGGTCACTGATGCTCAGAAAGCAGACCCAAGGGAGCTATTGCCAATAGATGAGGATGAACTGACAGTAGAAGAGAGAAAAAGGCACAATCTGAACTACATTGCCATGAACACTTTGTACCAGACTATACCAGATGCAGTGATGGGAAGAGTGTATCACTGCACCACAGCAAAGGAGATCTGGGATACCCTAGCACTTATGTGTGAAGGTACCCAAAAGATCAAAGAAAACAAACTTCAAGTGGCCATCCAAAAGTATGAGCAGTTCACTATGGAGCCCAATGAAACTATTGATCATCTTGATGGCAGATTCACTGACATCATGAATGAGATGAATTCTCTGGGCAAGTTCTATGCCAAAAGAGAATTTGCACTAAAAATTCTAAGAAGTCTCACATCCAAATGGGACATATATTCAGTCATGATGCAGAACACCAGCAATCTTGACAACATGCCTATGCAGCAGGTGTTCTCTAAACTCAAAGCATATGAGTTTGATCTAAACAGGAAGAAAGTACATGAAGAGCCATCCTCCTCAAGCAAAGGTGTTGCATTCAAGGCTGCTGAGTCAGAAAAGAAGAATGCACAGAAAACATCTCAAACTGTCTCCAAGACTGAGATGAAGGAGGAGTTGGCTCTCATGGCAAGGAGATTTGAAAAGCTCAACTCCAGATTTGGTAGATACAAAAAGTTCTACCAAGACAACAGGACCAGGAGAAGATACAGTTCTCCTGACAACAAATCAGAGGACAAACTCTCTGATGAAAAGAAGGCTGACAAGTATGCTGACAAAAAGAAGTACTGCAAAGGTGAACCATCATCATCCAGGAGGAAGGAGTCCTCAAGCAAGAAAAATGATGATGAAGATGTGTGTTACAACTGCCAGAAAAAGGGTCACTTTCAGTATGATTGTCCTGACCTCAGTTCAAAGGAAAGGAAAGAAAGGCAGAACAAAAGAGACAAAAGGCTGAACAACAGGAAGGCTATGATAGCAGGAGAATCAGCAAGTGAAGAAAGTGTGTACTCATCTGATGATGGGTTGTTCTCCAACAGTGACAGTGAAGAAGACTGTCAAATGGCCTTTGAAAATGAAGAGGTATGTTCATCCTCCAACTCTTCTAATGACACACATGAATCTAGTGAAATCCAATTTAATTTTGGAAAGTTATTGGAAGATTTCACCAGAATGCAAGAAGTATGCAATATGGCATTGAGAGAAAATGAACAGTTGAGATCTAAAGTCAAAATCACCAACCTTCCTGAATCAGAGATTGACATCAGATCAACTGAGTTGTATCAACAGATTGTGAGAGAACACAGTGAATTGTCTCTCAAAGTCTCTGAACAACAAAAGTTGATTGATGAACAAAATCTGGTTCTGAAGAAAAAAGACTTTGACCTTAGAACTCTTCAGGCTAAATTTGAAAATGTCTCTAATGAATTTGATACTCTTAAATTAAGTGAGGGGAGCCTGAAACTGAAAATGTCTGCCTTGAACAAATCTGCAAAGGCAATAGAGGAAATTCAAGGGTTTCAAAGACCAATGGCTCAAAGAAGTGGATTAGGTTATAATCCACTTGAACCCTCACCTGGTCTTAGCATTGCTTCAACAAGTAATACTAAGATGATCTTTGTAAGGTCAGTGGCTCAGCAAAAAGAAAATGAAATGGAAGTGAATCAGCCACTGATCAAGGGTAAGGGTAAAGAAACTCTTATACCTACTCAAGTAAACAATGCTTCTAAACCCAAACCTAAGGAAAAGGTTAAGAACATTGTATACAAGAGGAATGAGGTTCAGAAGGGGAGAACCAATGGAAGGCCAACCCAACTGAATACTCATCAGTGGAGTTGTCCAAAAACTGCTCAGAAGAGGCCAACTCAAATGAGGCAACCTCAACTGGACAGATTAAGGCCCAATCCCACTGACAGGTATAACAGCTTCAGGAAGCCTGGACCCTTCATGCCAAAGGGAAAAGGCCATCCAAGCTCCTATCCACAAAGGTCTTACCAAGCTGCACCCATGTCTAGTAACTTCAGGAGACATGTCCCAAAGAAATTCACCAATCCTCCTGAACCTTACAAGGCTAACACCCATGCACAGAAACCACCTAAGGCATTTCAGGGTAGGACTGTGTATGTAGATGTAAATGGAAACCAAGTCAGTCACTTTGAGTCAATCAGAGTAATTAGGAAGATTTGGGTTCCAAAAGGTACAGCTAACCCCCTAGGACCCAACATTCAAAGGGTACCTAAAGTCTGACTTTGCAGGACTGCAAGGACCACAAGAAGAAGAGAAGCATCAACAAGAAAACAGTATGGTACTTGGATAGTGGATGTTCAAGACACATGACTGGAAACAAGGAGCTTCTCTCAGAATTCATTGAAAAAGATGGTCCTTCAGTAACCTTTGGAGATAGCTCTCAAGGAATTACAAGAGGTTATGGTACATTAAATATTGGTAGTGTAAAAATTACTGATGTTTCATATGTTCTAGGCCTAAAATATAACTTGCTATCTATAAGTCAGATTTGTGATAGAGGATATAGTGTTGAATTTGTACCAAATGAATGTATTATAAAAAACAAATCAACACAACATGTGCTAGGGAAATATCTATTTTGCAGATTGGAGCAAAACCCCTGAAGCAGTCTGTCTTGTTGCCAAAAGCACTAATGAGAAAAGCTGGTTGTGGCACAAAAGACTGAATCACCTGAACTTCAAAACCATCAACAAACTAGCAAGAAACTCTCTAGTGAAAGGGCTGCCAAATCAAGTGTTCACCAAAGAACATATATGCCAGCCATGTCAGGAAGGAAAGCAGATCAAAGCTTCATTCAAAGGAAAGCCTGTCATCTCAACTAAGAGAGTTCTTCAACTACTGCATATGGATTTATTTGGTCCAATAATCCCAGTAAGTATAAATGGAAGAAAATATGCTTTAGTTGTTGTTGATGATTTTTCCAGGTACACTTGGGTAGTATTCTTGCTGAACAAAAAGGAGACCCAAGTCAAGCTACCTGAATTGATGATGAGATTGAGCAATGAAAAGGGCCTAAGTATTATCAAGATCAGATCTGACAAAGGCACTGAATTCATAAACTCATACATCAATGAGTACTGCAGCAAGAATGGCATCACTCATGAAACTTCAGCAGCAAGAACACCTCAACAAAATGGGGTTGCTGAAAGAAGGAACAGAACCTTGAAAGAGGCATCAAGAACATTGATTGCTGAATCCAAATTACCTAAAAGGTTCTGGGCTGAAGCCATCAACACTGCATGCCACACTCAAAACAGGTCCTTAATCACTAAAGGACAAGGTAAAACTCCATATGAAATATGGAAATGTAGATTGCCCACTGTTGCCTATTTTCATATATTTGGTTGCAAGCGTTTCATTCACAATAATGGGAAAGAGCAATTGAAAGCTTTTGACAGCAAAGTTGATGAAGGAATATTTGTTGGATATTCACAAACCAGCAAAGCTTATAGAGTCTACAATTGTAAAACCCTTGTTGTGGAAGAAACACCTCATGTTGTGTTTGATGAATCTATTAATGAGTTCAGGGAAAGAAACATAAATATTGATGAGATAACACAAAAAACAACCAGATTGAGGCTTCAAATCAAGGAAACAGTGTTTGTAGATGTTGCCCAGCCTGAACTTCATGAAAATCAAAAACTGGACAACCTACCTGATGGCAATCAACCAGAGGACAACCAACCTGAAGGTGAAATTGAACTGACTGACTGACCCCATCCCAGTTCAAAACCAGGTAACAACTACCAACGAAGAAGCAGGCAATGCTGAGGTAGTTAATGGATCCAATATTCAAGGGGGAACCAGTGAAAATGTCAACTTATCTGACAATGAGGACAATACCCCTGAATATGATCCTGAACTTGATCCTTCAATTAACTTTCCTGAATTTAATGAATCTAGTGATCCAACTTCAGATGAGGACAAACCTCCTGAAGGGATCATGTCTAGAAGGACTTGGTTGCATGACCACCCAACTAGCCTAATACTTGGTAATCCAAGTGAAGGGATCAAAACTAGAAGATTTCATGGAGAAAGTGCCTTGTTTTGCTGTTTCCTTTCAGAACAGGAACCAAAAGATATTGAGGAAGCACTACAAGACACCAACTGGATCATAGCCATGCAAGAAGAGCTGAACCAGTTTACCAGAAATGAAGTATGGGAGCTGGTGGATAGGCCAACTCATCAAGATGTCATTGGAACCAAATGGGTGTTCAAAAATAAGAAAAATGAAAATGACATCATTGTGAGGAACAAAGCAAGACTGGTGGCCAAGGGATACTGTCAATCTGAAGGGATTGATTATGATGAGACCTTTGCTCCAGTAGCCAGACTTGAGGCAATCAGACTCTTCTTGGCATATGCAGCACACATGAGATTCAAGGTGTATCAAATGGATGTGAAGAGTGCATTTCTCAATGGGGTACTCAAGGAAGAAGTATATATTGAACAGCCCCCAGGCTTTGAAGAAGGAGACAAGGTGTACAGATTGAAGAAAGCCCTCTATGGCTTAAAGCAAGCTCCAAGAGCTTGGTATGACACCTTATCACAGTTTCTTCTAGATCATGGTTTTGTCAAAGGCACTGTTGACAGAACCTTATTCAGAATATGTGAAGGAGATGCTATTTTGTTAGTCCAAATCAATGTGGATGACATTATATTTGGATCTCCAAATGAGAAGTTGTGTGAGAAATTTTCCAAACTCATGCAGAGCAAATTTGAGATGTCTATGATGGGATTGATGAATTTCTTCTTAGGACTTCAAGTCACTCAATCTAAGAAAGGAATTTTCATCAATCAGGCTAAGTATACAAGGGACATGATCAAGAAATTTGGATGTGCTACAAACAAGCCAGTCAGAATTCCTATGAATACTAACTGGAAAATGGATCCTGATGAAAGTGGAGAATCAACAAACTCCATTAACTACAGGGGAATCATAGGATCCTCGCTATATCTCACTGCAAGTAGGCCTGATATCACATTTGCAGTTGGAGTTTGTGCAAGATTTCAAGCAAATCCAAAGAAAAGCCACCTTGATGCTGCCAAGAGAATTCTAAGATATCTCAAGGGATCTGAGAATCTTGGATTATGGTATCCAGCTGATGAAAACATTGAACTCACTGGATATTCAGATGCAGATTATGGAGGATGTAGAATTGACAGAAAGTCCACCTCTGGAACATGTCAATTCTTGGGCAACAAGCTTATCTCATGGTTCTCCAAGAAGCAAAATACAGTTGCCACATCAACAACTGAAGCAGAATATGTAGCAGCTGGAAGTTGCTGTGCTCAGATACTTTGGCTCAGACAACAACTTAGAGATTACAAAGTCATCTCCAATGAAGTTCCAATATTCTGTGACAACAATAGTGCAATTGCCATCTCACAGAATCCAGTGCTACACACCAGATGCAAGCATGTTGATATCAAGCATGACTTCATAAGGGATCATGTGGAGAAGAAAGATATCAAGCTTGTTAAAATTCACACTGATAAGCAAAAAGCTGATATCTTAACCAAGCCCTTAGCTGAAGCAAGATTCTTGGAACTTTCAGCTGAATTGGACTTACTTGATCCAGGAAAGATGGAGAAATGAAGGAAGGAAGCTCATATGAAGGGGGAAGTTCATGAAGTTGAACTTCAGCAAGGTTGACCAACCTCACTGAAGCAGTCTGCCAAGAAGGAAAACTCAGCAAAGTTATCCTTGGAATGTTCAACAATGTTGGTCAGGAGATTTGTCCTAGTGGGACACAGTCAGCAACTTTGGGACCCACTCAGGCATGTTGGTCAGATATATTGACCTTACAGAAGTCAAAACACATCTCAGGATGTTTGTCCGAGTTAATAGGGTGATAATTGCTATTTTTAGCATTGATTGGACATTTAAAAGATTTCTTGGTCTAAGAGTAGGCCATTTTAGGATGGCGTGTGCTATTAAGATTTTTGCCCCCAAAATGGCAAATCAGCCTTTAATGCAAAAATCTCTTTTAAGATTGCATTAATTACTGTGCCATCATCAAAGCCATTGATTAACAAGTAACCTTCATCAAACCGCCCCAAACCCACTACCCCACAATATCCAATTGTTTTTTAACTTTATACACCTTCACAAATCATTAACCAGCGGTTAATAATTTTACCTCATATATAAACTCTTAGGTTTTTATCCCCTTCCCCTACACACTCATATTTTCCAAACACTTAAACCTTTTGAAAACCTCTCAACCTGCAAATTTATCATCTTACTTACAATCCATCCATGGCTCCCAAAATTAAAAGAGAAGAGTTAGTAGACTTCAACGATTCAACTTTGGATATTGACTTCTCATATCTCAGTAATCCAAACTCTCTTTGGTTTGAGAAGTTAGTAGCCTTTGATAGCCCAGATACAGAAGTTCATCCAGTTCTCCATTGGCTAAAGGAGGCAGGGCTTGAAAAATTTCTTGGCACCAAGCCTGATTCCTGCCTAAATCCTTTTATGGCAGAGTTCTTTGCCCATCTCAGATGGAAGGGCAAAAAGGGTGATGTATGCACAAAGTTGACTTATGCTGAAGAAGATGAAGATGAAGAGAGCCAACACACCATCATCTTCACTGCTGAGGATCTTGATGCCAGTTTTGGGTTACCATCTGAAGGCCAAAATCCAGAATTGTACAGAGAAGGAGAGGAGCAGGAGTTCTACAATCCATGGATGATAGTACCCAAAAAGCTGGTAAGCGCTCAGAACAAGAACACTTTAAAACCAGTTTATAGGCACTTGTTTGATTGTGTAGTGAAAAGCTTATTGAGCCATTCTGGGAGTGTGGAACAAATTAGCTTGCCCAAATTGAGAGTAATGGCTGCTGTGATTGACTCTTCTGAAAAGAGAGTCAAGTTTGATTGGAAAAACTTCATCCTAGACAAAATGATGAATGAAAAGTTTAAGTTCAAGGAGGTAAAGCACCACAAGGTGGTGGTGGATGGGAGACTTCAGTTTTGCACAAGAGCTAGCTTGCTCTTGGAAAGATTTGCTCACTACACTCACCTCCAAGCCAAGCCAAAGCCCTTTCCAGACCAAAAGGTGATGTTTAGGAAGCTGTCCTCAAAGACAGAAAAGAGGAAGCAAGAGGCGGCCTCCAAGAAAGCAGTAGCTGTTGTACCAACCACCAGATCCTCTCCAAGAAAGAGGAAAGCTCAACCTGTGAAAGCTCAGCCAAAGATGAAAAGAATGAAGAAGATCCTCAGTGAATCCTCTCCAGAAAGCCAATCTAGAAGTGGAGGTGCCACTTCTGAGGAGATTGAGAAAGTGGCAGAAGAAGGAGTCAACCCCCTGAAGAGGGAGAAGAATTCAGAGAGGTTGTCCCCTTGCAACCTGAATCAGTAACAGAGTTTAGAGACCTTGAGAAGCCATCAAGGTCAGAGAGAAGGAGAAGGATTATCAAAACTTCTGAGAAGCAGAAGTTGATGGAGGAAGAGAAGAAGAAGAAGGAATTCTTCAAGGAGTTTAGACAAGCAAGTAGGTCTAACTCCAAGTCAAAATCAAAGCCCAACAGCCCTGAGGCCAACTCTCCTGATATTCAATCTCAAAGAATATCACCAAGGCATGAAGAAGAGGAGTGCAAGACTCCTGAAGATGCCCCAATTGTGGCCAAGAAAGTTTACTCTCCTGAAGGTGCACCTGATAGGACAAGCATTGATGTATTGGCTGACCTAGCTGATATTGAAGATAGGCCATTCTCCCCCCTTGACCCTAGACTTCTATCCTACACCAAACTTCTTGAAACTGCTCTTCAAGAAGGTGATCAATTCACTCTCCCACCCATTCAAGCCATTCCAATCACCTCCTCAGGAACATTGCTCTCTAAAGCACCTGAGTCCCAAATTGTTTTAAGTTCATCTGAACCCAACCCATCTGAACCCCAGTCCAACCTTCCTGAACCCAACCTTTATGAATCACAACTTCAACTTCCTGAAGCCCAATCCAACCCCCCTGAGTCACAAGACAACTCTTCTGAAGATGATGGAGAAGAGTACACTTATGAAGGGATGCTGAGGCAAATTGCCAAGGCTAATGTTGATGAGCTATATCCTGGGTTGAAGGAATTTCCAAGGTTGCAACAACAATTCTATGATCTCAGAGCCCTTGTGGAGATCAAAGATAGACCCATTTTTGGAGATAGCTTAGACTATCAAAGAGAAAGGTGCTAGCTGGTGGCAGGTGGAAGAGAACAGGCTTCTACATTTTGCAAATGTAAAGAAGACAAGTGTGCTGACTACTGAAGCCTTATTCTGCACGATTGTATCTGAGAAAGTGTTTGCTGAAAGAGAAAGAATAGCAAAGGGGATCAGACACCCTGACAGCACTTCAGATGACAATGATGATGATGATGACAACACCAATCCAAATCCTCCTGGCCTCAAATCTGCTCAGGTACATTACTTGACCTATCATTCAATTAAGGACTCTGATCAATCAGAGGAGTTGACCAAGAGTGGTGACTTAGTCCAAGATGCATTGGCCAAGGATGGTTCTTCTGAGCCTGAGGCAAAGCTTGACAATGTTGAGACTTCCATTGGAGAAGCTGGTTTGACTAAAGCCTCATCAATGTCAGCACAATTGGACATTGACCAGCCTTTAGTCATTCAGGATGACTCAGTGGACTTGGGATGTCCAAGCACTGTGATCTCCCAACAACTGCCCTCTGTGGATCCTGTTGAGGATATGGAGGTGTCAGGTTTAGGTCAAGAAGGAGTTGAAAAGGAAATTAGTATTGAAAAATCAGAGGGAGGTGATGGTGAGTGTGTGATTACTGGTAGCTTGAGTGCACCAACATTAGAGGGAGATGAAGCTGAAATATTGGGTGCAACCCAATATGAGAGTCAGGCTATTCTTCAAGTCAAATCTGAACGTGATGAATCCCTAGGTGAAAGGAGGCCTGATTCTCCAGTGAATGTGAGTCCATCAATTGTAAATGAAGAAAAGAATTTAGTTGAAAATAAGAGAGAAGGTGCTGATGTATCAGACCTTAAGGGAGATGAAAAAAAAGAGGGTGTTGAGGGTGATTTAACTATGACTTTGAGTTTTGCAGATTCAGTTGCTGTCACTATAGAACAAATTTTTGCACATGCTTCCCTCACAGATATCCCAGTTGATGCTGATATTGATCTTGAAGACATCTCAGCAAATGTGTCCACTCTGAATAAAGTCTACTTTGAGCAAGCCAATGCCACTGAAGCTGGATTGCAACTTGCCACACAAACTGCAACCTCCATTGAGGAGCAAACAGAGAAATTGGACACATTGGTCAGGGAAGTTGGGAAGGCACATGCTGAAACTGCTGACACCTTTGAAGGCCAAGGAAAAACTCTAGCCTCTGTGGAGATGAGGCTTACAGGATCAGAAGAAGTGATCTTGCTAACTTTGGATGCAAGAATTTGTGGTGTTGAAACTGGACTGCAAACAGTTTCAACAGAGGTAACCAAGGCAAAGGATGCAATGGCAAAATTCACTAAGACAGTGAAGAAAGAGCAGCAAGGCCTCAAAGATCTTTACAAGCACAATGTGGGAGCTTTAAGAAGGACAATCAAAGATGCATTGAGGCAGAGAACATCAGCTCAGAGGAGGAAGGCTGAGGAGCTGAAGGCTGCTATGGTGAAAGAGGCTGCAGAAAAATTCACAATTGAACTAATGACCAAAGTGTCTGATCAAGTGGTGGCCAACCTCACTGATCAATTGCAGGCCAAACTTGATCAATCCTTGAAAGCCACTCTAGATGCCATTGTTCCTCAGAAAATGAAGCCTGTCCACACTTTCTTGAGTATGGCTGATGACAAGATGCAAAACATTCATGATGAGAATGTTTATCTATTGCAGGAATTGAAGTCCCTCACTCATGCTCACTCACATCTCTTTGTCACTATGAGTGAATTGAAGCCCCAATGTTTTGATAATGCTAAAAAGGGGGAAAGAGAGAGAGCTAGAGCAAAGGGAACCTTGAAGATTGGTGAATCCAAAGGAAAGGAGAAGGTCCCTGAAGTTGAGGAGAAGGAAGAAGAAGACATTGGGAAAGGCAAAGGCCCAATGAACATTGAAAATTTGACTGAGGAAGAGCAAATCCCGATTGCTGTCAAGGAGTCTATGATGTCATTGATGGAAAGTCAGGCAAGAAGGCAACAGAGACCTGGTGGTGAGTCTGCAGGCCTTGACCCTAAGGAGAAGGTTGTTGAAGTAAGGGGGAAGGTGACCAGGGCCTCTGAGAGAAAGAGGAAGGAATAAACCTTCAATGAATTCCCAACCAGCCTGACCCTTCCATCTGAATTCCAATCTGAAGAGACAACTCCACTGAGGCAGTCTAAGAGGTTGAAGAGAGCAGCCAAGTTGCCTGAAATCCAAGAAGAGGAAGCAGAAGAAGAAGAACAGGACAAATACCTTAAGTCAGAATGCCCAAACTTGCTGATGATCCTTCAAAGCTGTTTGAAGAAGGATTTGGAAAAGATCCCGAAACTCAGGAGAAGCTAGCTCTTCAGAGAGCTAAGGAGAAGATGGATCAGTTGGTTGAGGCCAACAAAGCAAGAGATGAAAGAAGGGCAAACTTCAAAGCTCCAAGAAGAAGGGCATCTTATAAAAGACTCAAGCCTCAGATGCTGTAGAGATGGGACACTCAGTACCCTCACCATGATAAGTGGGTGCCAATCTCACTTAATGATGCATGGGAGGAGGCCAAGAGAAGCTTTGTGTATGACTTTTATGTCATAGGGAAATGGCTTGAAGAGAGTGTTGATGAGGTCTTTGTGCAGTTCATGTTTGAAAACCACAAGGATCTGTACCAGAAGTTGTTTGCAGCAGCTGAAATGGCTAGAGTTGAGTTCAAGGCCCCTGGTCCCATTCTGTACATGCCTCCAAAGTTCAATGAGAACTTAATTGATGAAGGAAAAATTCTGGAAGAGTTCATCTCAATCATGAGGATGGAGAAGATGAAGCCTGGCCCTAAAGGATCCAACAAGGATATTTGGGAATTGAAGAAGAGGGTCTAGGCTCAGTATGGGATTGCCCCTCAGGATGATGGAACTCTCTGAAGCATAAGTTATATCCTTCCCTATCTTTCTATGATTTCTGTTCCTGTTGTTATCTTGTTTTACTTGTATCAGCTCAGTGAGTCCTTTTGAATTTTCTGTACTGTAATGCTCTATGACATATATGAAAGGATCACTATGTTTCTATCAAGAGATAACAACTCATTATCTCAACTAACCTGACATGACATATTTACTTGATTTATTATTGTGCTAACAGTTTTCTTTCAGGAAAGATGACCAGGTCACTAACCCTGAAGGTAAAGTCTAGTATAAGTCAAGTTCCCTTTGTAATAAGTTTTGGCATCATCAAAAAGGGGGAAATTGTTGGGAATAAAATGATTTTGATTTAGATACCAAAACCCCTGATTGATGATGTTCAGATTAGTTGAGATATGCTCAAGTATAGATCAGATAAGTTGTCTCAGGTTACTTGAGTATGTAGAAATGCTTAAGTCTCAAAATCTCAGAAATGTTGTGAGATTTAGAGTTCAGGATAGTTGTCCAAAGCTGGAATGTTAGGCAGCTTGATAAGTGTTAAGTACCTTAGGTCAAACTTGCTGAAGTTTCCAAGACAAGCTGACTGAGTGGACAACATGGCTGAAAAGATCAAGAGTGTTAAGACAATGCTCATAAATGCAAATGATCAGATCAATTGAAGTACAAATGATCAAGAGAATTGAATGCTAGGATCACAGAAGACACATTTATTGAAGCATTTATTACCATCAAACCTGAACTAAGCATTGAAGACTTAGAAGCATTAAAGATTGAAGCATTGAATGAATGTTGGAACATTCTAAATTGCAGCAGGAATGTTCAGGGGAGTTGTCCCATCTGACCGTTGGTTGAGTGTAGAGTCTGCCACAAATCAACCTTGGGAAATGTGCATATTTGGAACCTGGCACAAGTCATCTCAGCCGCATTTTTCAGAAGTCAACACATTCATTCAAGCAACCATTGAAGAAGCTTTTACACAGTGGATAAAAGGATGCCAAGCTTCATAACCGTTTAAATGGTGCTGCAAATAGACAAGTTTGAATTGCTATCCCTCCAACGGTTAGTTGCTCAAATTTGCCTATAAATACAGAAGTGATCAAAGGATTCAAACAACCAACTACTTGCTATCAAACTATCATCAAGCAATCAAAGGAAACCAAAGCTGTTCTTTAGAATCCCAAGTTTCCTGATCACTTCAATTAGCTAAGCCAATCTTTGTAAACATCCAAAGCTTAGCATTGAGATATCCTAAGCCTTTACACTGTTCTTATTGTAAAGGATATCTCTACTAGTTGGAACCAAACCTCAAACCCTTACCTCATTGAGTGAAGTAGTGTTTGTTGTAGAAGTGAGAGTTGAGGACTGTTATTGTGAAACACAGTCTCAACTCAGAGAGATTGAGCACTAGGACTCAGATTATCCTAGGGATCAAAACACTAAGAGAGTGTTGTTGATCAGTGCACCTTGGCACTATAAAACAAGCTAATTCCATTGTTAAGGAATTATCCTGTTCAATCAGGGAAAGTGGATGTAGGAGCTTGAGTCTCTGAACCACTATAAATTGTGTGCCATTTACTTACTGCATTCATTATAGCACTTGCACTCAATCATATTTCAAAGAGTTATTCTCAGTAAGTTAAGAAAATCTGTTTTGGACAAAGTCCCTGATCACTGTATTTTTCAGAAATCAACTTGGAGTGTTTCTTTGAGTAAAAGGCCAACCACATTCCGCACTTAGTAACTCTATTAGATATTTAGCCAACTGATTACTTAATAGTAATCAGTAGGACAAGTATCTATCAAAGTTCACACTCAGGCTTGTTGTGAGACAACCTTCCTGATTAGACCAAACTGTTTGAAAAGAAAAGAATTTGCATACACAAGTGCATTCCCCCCCTCCCCCATACACTTGTGTCATACTCCACCTAGGACCAAGAATGTAGTAAATAGGTTGACAACTGGATGTCAACGTATTTAGGTGATGTCGATAATGTGATGTCGATCGACATCCAAATGTCGACCGTAACCTCTCTGTTCAGAATTAATGTGTCGACTATGGAGAGGTTGGTCGACCACTTGATGCCGGTCAACAATGTGTCGTCGACCATATGTTCTCGGTTCATAATTAATGTGTCGATGGTTGGTGATTTACGCGACTATGGGATGTCGAAAGTCTTCAAATTATTACTCATTTTTTGGATGTTTTTCAACACGTTACAAACACTATTCAACATAAAACGTAACATTGATCCTCAACATCATAAAACATAACATTGATATTCAACACAAAACGATTTCAAATGTACAATCGTTGACCAAGAGTAATGTAAGTCATTTACAAAACATTACAAAAGTATAACTAATCTAAGTCATTTCCAAAACGTGTCAAAAGATGACTAATGTAAGACATTTCCAAAACATTACAAAAGTATGACTAATCTAAGTCATCATTCTCGGTCAGCAAATGTACAAAAGTTCACAAAGTATGACAATATAAACCCTATTTAATAAAGTTGTTGTTATATGCGTCCAATTGCGACTGCTAATTTCCAGATCGGCCAAGAAGCCGCAATGGAAGAAAGTGGACAATCAACAGACAATTTGACGTGGATGAAATGATTACCGTTGACGTGGCCTATGCAAATTTTCTTAAGATTTTTCGGTGGAGACGTTCTTAGGGGAAGGTATGTGAGTGATAAATCATTGCCCAAGGTGATCAAGGCAACATTGTACATCGATGCCACTAGGTACCCCATGTACAGCAACTGAAACCAGTTTTCCCACAGTGCAGTAACTTCAAAACAATTGAGGGCCTTCAAAATTTGACCAAACATCTTATTTTCTCTAAAAATGTTCGTGTACAACTTTACGTGCTGCCCTAACTCCGTCATCATATTTTGTCGTACTCTTGCCCAATTGTCTTCACCAAATCCCACAGCAGAAGCAATCGATCGAAAGCCACAGTGTCCGTCAACACAGACATTTATACAATCCACCACAAATGGTTGGAATCTAATGGGTAACTGATCTCTCAACCCTGCGTTTGTAAATGAAGAGCGAGTACGCTTGCGAGCGACCACCTATGCACCAAATACACCAAATACACAACAACATATAAATAACCAAATAACTAAGCCAAATAACCAAACAACCATAAAACCAAGAACAATTCAAAATAAATTAAATAACCAAGCCAAATAACCAAACAACCATAAAACCAAGAACAATTCAAAATAAATTAAATTATCGGCGGACGCGTAACTGATTTTTTCTTTGTCTTCGACGTCGAAGGCTCCTCTAGATCAACAACATTGGGGAAAGACATGGATTCCTTGTACTCGAATAAGCTCGGATCCCGTTGCGTCGAAGAAGGATCGTTTTTCTTCTTATTTCATTTTCCTTTCGGTCGACCACGTGTTTTTACCTTCGGCTCAGGTTCAATAAGCGAAATGGCCCTGGGATTCCGATGCTCTATGGCTTGCCTCAACATTATCCTCTTCGACGTTGTGGCCTCTTGTTCTTTATATGCAATCATCAAGCTCTTAATGACTTCCTCTTATCGAGTGTCAAGAACTTTAGCCACATCGTCCTTCGCTTCGTTCTCATCTTTTAAAGCTGGCTCCATGTCAAGGTTTCTCCAAAACCTATCAATAGCTTCTATAGGTATCGGTTTGCCAAGCCGGTGATATTCGTCGAGTTTATGAGTGCATGGAAATCCGCATACCTTTCTTAGATAGTGAATGCATATATCAGGACTGGATTCACCGTGTTCGATATGTGTCACTTCTTTGAATATGTTTTCTAATGCATAAATTAACTCCTGTTATAACACGGACTTGAACTTGTGTAGGGCAATATTCAAACTCTTCTCAAACGAAGCTTTAATGGCATTGTGACTTGCTTGACATAAGGTATCTGTCTTTGTCCAGCAGATCTCGAAATTACCCAAATTGTTACCAAGAGATCTCTTCAACGCTGCATGATGACTCTCAACCCTGAAATGATAATATTTCATAGATTAATTACACACATATAATCTACATAATAACTAATAAACACATAGACACATACTTATGAAATATTAAAACGTACCTGTTCGTAGTTATATTTTCATAGTGCATGTACTCATCCGTCCATGCCGCTACAAACCTCTCCTTGAAGGGATTTCTCCACTGGTTCATGCAATATGAGTATGCCTCACTTTCAGTGTGAAAATTTGCATATTCAGATTGAAAAGGCTGAACAACGGTATTGAATTCTTTTTCAGACGATGCATCCATCACATTCTTCCAAGAATAGAAGAATCTTTCTCAATCTTCCTTGGTCTCAAACTTCTCCTTGCATTTGGCCAAAACATTCCTATATATGTGCCATCTACATAGGAAATGTTTAGCCTCTGGAAATACGGTCCCGACAGCATTCATGAAGGCCAACTTTCGATCAGTAAGAACCACCCTCGGTAGACAAACATCCTTCAATAACTCACGAAGGGCACTTAATGCCCAAGTATAATTTTCCTCCTTCTCACGCTCGAGGAACACTGAAGCTACCGAGAAGGTCATTCTAGTCGACGTAAATCCAACCATCTCTAAGTACGGTAGCTTATATATATTATTCTTGTACGTGCAATCCATTATCAACACACTCGGGAAAGCACGGTACAACTGAAGGTCGGTTGGGTGTGCAAATAATACATCTTGTATAGTATTTGATACCGGACAAAATATGTGGCTCTGAAAATAATTATTGACAATCAACAAAGTTGTCAACTGTTGTAGTTGACTCTTTCCAACAAAACCTGCCATCTTAAACTTGGATTGGACATTGTACACGGTGCAGATCATAGAATGGTTGTTCGAATTTCTCAACTTAAGCAGTTTCAACACATCCTTTGGTGGAGCGTTACACTTGGACATGTCAACAACCAAATCTTCTTTAGCGGGAGTTAGCCTTCCAGCGTATGAGTGACCCTCGAGATAGATTACTACGGGATTATTGTGAGTCCCGCATTTGACCTCTGACTTGAACGAAGTTTTTAGGTCACTATATGTTGACTATCTACTTCCCCTCAAGCATAAGGGTTCGTAGTAGTAATGGAAATATTTGACCAAGTAGTATCGACCTAGGAGGTGGGTTTGTGCAATGGATCCCTAAAGTTTTGTGTTGTAATAACTAATGTAACTACGGTTTCGGGTTTTTGGATTTCTAAGATTAAACTAACTTACTACCAAGATGTAAGAAATTAAATCAAATACCAACCTAGAAACTAACAAATGATTTATACTACTAAAAGCGAGAAAAGTGCCAATAAGAGAAATTACCACAACTTAGCTAAGAAAATCACTAATAAAGCAAGAGATCAACAATTAAAACAAAGAACAACTACGAATATAATTCGAAGAAGTGCAAGGGGGAGAGAATGCTTCGGGTGTTCTCTACCTAGTGAAATGGAGAGGAATTGTTTTTACTTTGTTAAAGCTTCAATTAAGTTTTGCTAAGAGCACCTAAATGCTAGGATGACAACCATTTCCCTTCGGGTAATATAGCCTTAAATCTAAGGTGTTCCCAAACCCGGTAATAAGGTTTTCTTCATAATCCTCACCAACTACTCAAACAACCATTCAAGTTATTAATGTCCTTTAATGGGGGTTCTAATACAATTAACTCTCTCTCAACGAATTAAAAGTATAACTATCACATTTGCATACCAACAACTCACACCATAAATATAAACATGTCCATGTAACTCTCGTCTACGCTAAACATGCATCCAAATATGGATTAATAGAAGTTAACACACAAAGTACCCATAATACCCAATAGAAGAAGCAATGAACCTAATATCAACAATTCCAAACTTAATATTCACATGGTTTTAGAACACCAAAAGCATAAATAAACTTAGCCCATGGTGTTTTGAGAAACACCCATGGCTAAAACATCAAAAGAAATCAAGATAAACATTAAATATGGAATTAAATAGGAAATGAGAGAATGGTTTGAAGTTACCTTGTTGTTTCTTCAAAATACCTAGCTATTACAAAAGTGTAGAACCTTCTTCTTCAAAAGCTTATGCTAAGTACTAAATATTGAAGCTAATCTAGGAATTAAATGAGCAATAAACGTGGAAATGGGGGTTAAGATGAACTAGGGTTTAAGAGTTGTAATAAATGAGGCCAAAGATCCTTTACAAACTGAGTTTTGAAGCTATTTAAAGCTTCCAAAAGTGTGTTAGACGAAATTAGCACTTGGGTCCTTGAAGTTATTCAAAATTCGCAAAAATCCCCGAAAACGTAAGTTCACTCGACCGCCAGTGTGGGGTGAAACGGTCGACCGAGTGAGAAAAAGTTACAGAACCAAAAGTGGTTCCAGTACCCACTCGACTGCCCGTTTGGGCTCACTCGGCCGGTCGAGTGAAGTGAAAAAGTTTGAAAGTTTCTGTAACTCGACTTCACTCGACCGCCAGTGTGGGCTCACTCGACCGCCCGTTTGGTTTCTGCATCTTTTGACTTTTTCTTCTATTTTTCTTGGCTTTCCTTGCTCGTCCTTCCACCGAACTTCAATTCCAATGCGCCAATGTTCGTTTTCCCTTTAAAATGGACTATTTCACCTTGTTTCCTACACTTTGAACAACTTTCTTGACAACAAGATTAGTAGCACCATTTCTATCAAATATGCAGAAAAATCACATCAAAATGCTACGATAATATAGTAATAATGAGCACAAAAACAAGCAATCTCACACCCAATCAACCCCCCAAACTTAGAGATTTGCTTGTCCCCAAGCAAAGAAAAAGAAACCAAAGGAGGGTGATTGTGAAGGATTTGTGAATGGATACAATGCATAGTAAGCATGATCAAACAATATCTCCAATGAATGGTTCATCAACACATGCAATTTCTCTACCACTTTCAAGACAAAATGTGATCCAAGCTAAGACAAATTCAACACACTTGATTCACCACTCTCTCAAGAAGTGTTTCTCTCAACACACAAGTGTATATTGGGCATGTAAGCTCTCAAATGTCAATCCACGAAAAACACATAGACCATAGGCTTGCTTTTCAACTCAATCCTCTACCAATTATTTAGGCATCGATTGTCAATCAAAGAGGTCTTTCAAGGGTTGTAATGTAGGCTCTTTTGAAGGGGTGAGATAAATTTAGAATTAGTGACTCTTCAACTTGTAGAGTAACAAATGTTGTATTTCTCTCATTTTTCATTTAACTCTCACACAACACTTGCTCTCTTTCTTTTCTTTTCACTCAAAATGAACTTCATCCCTTTTTTTCCTTCTTTTCACAACATTTTGGAACCATTTCTCTTCACTTTTGTGATTTGAGCTTTTGGGACTTTTTGTTTCCCTTTTATTTTTCACATTAAGCACAAGCTCATTAGCTCCTCTTTTTCTTTTTCTTTTCAACCCTTTTCTTTCTTTTGAATTCACTTTGATCAATACACATCCACTCACTTCAATTCCCTCACCATGTCAACCAACATTGAAGCTCTACAAATGATAAGGACAATTAGGCTCAAAAGATGTGGTTTCATGGTGACATTTTGTAGCTTGCCAAAGAAAATTGGTTTTACGGCTCAACGGGGCTAACTACGAAAATATATCGTTTGGTGGGATTTATTTGGCCAAGTGACTCAAATTCAAAGAAATGCCTCCTATCATTTTTTACAATTTCCTCCTAAATCAAGTGTCAAACAAGTCAAAGAGCAAGTTCTAGCATGCATAATTCGTGGATGACTCACTCAAGAAAAATTGAACCGGAAAGATATTTCGATTCAAGAAGGCTCAAGTCTCTCCGGCTCAATGTGGTAAACTCAAGTGTTTTCCTAAGTCTAGCCCTTCACACAAAATGCAATCAAATGATAGATTCATACATGCATTAATTTCCCAATCATCAAGAAACATCACAAGATCAATTATAGTAAACTAATGCATCCATCAACAAATTCTCAAAAAATCCACCATCACATAAAATAAAATTCTCAAACATCCATCCAAACAAAATATCAAAAGAAAAACATCCCCATCAACAAAAATCCACAAAAATATCCAAAATACATGAAACTAAAACAATGATCCGAAGGTACAAATAACAAAATGCTACGGACATAAACATGAACACCGAAAATGAGAGAAAATTAGGGTACTTTTACCACACCATCTTTGGAGTTTTGAGGTATCATTGAGGTGGTTGAGGTGGGTTGTAGTAGCCTTGTTGGGCGAGCCACTCAAAATGGGGGCGGAGCATGTTTTTCATCTCGAGGAGTTGTGCATCAATACTTGTGTAGTGAGTTTCCATGTTGGTTAGGCGAGTGTCCACGTTTGCTCGCCAAGCTCTTTCTTCACGACTCGATACACCCAACTGCTCGATACTCGCCCTAAGTGACTCAAGCTCCCTGTCCCTTCTTTCATAAGTATGGGAAATATTCCCTCTTTGATCCGGAGCTGCCCGCCATGGATCAACTATTTCTTGCTCTTGGGGCCCTTGAGCCTCCTCAGGCTCAGGCTCAGGCTCGGGCTCGTCTACAGGCATGGGAACCGCTTCGTTGATTGGCATTCCGGCTGCGAAATTGTCTATCCAAGCACGATGAGCACCGGATGTTAAATCCAAGCTTCCAAATCTACGTCGGCTCACTCTTGTCAATTGCTTGTTGGGTAAGGGAAAAACTTCATCATCATCAAGTCTCAAGCAATAAGTTCCCCTCACCATCTTGAGCACTTTCATTTGGATCAATACTGCAAGGTCAAGCCTTGAGTCTCCGGCTAGTGGTTCATCCTCCTCTCTTGGCACCCACCCAAAGTGCTCCGCTATGTGAGTGATGAATCCTCCCACTTGCGATTTCTTGACTGGTTTCCGGGTTTGACGTACCAATTGTGCCATGAGATATGAGGCCATGTTGACTGGTCTGCGGTCGATCATACACTTCATTAAATACAACTCTTCTTTCCTCACCGCTCCAATCTCGGCTCTAGCAAAAACTGAGCTTGCTAGCACTCTCTAGACATATTGAAACACTGGACTACGGATGAGAGTTGCTTTAGAAGTGCTCGGATTGTAGACTGGAATATCGTTTTTATCCTTTCGGGCTAATTTCACCCAAAAGTCTTGATCATCGAAGTCTTGGATACCCAAGTGGACCTCGTTATCACCCCTGTTGGGCACCCAAAAGATGTCATTCAGCTCGCTCCCAGTCAAACTCCTGTCCTCATTCCCCAAGCGGAATGTGATCATCCGAGGCACACGCTATCGATCGCACTGTAGTTCAACAGTGGTCAAGAATTCCACCATCAACTCTTTGTAGGACGACTTTTGGATTTGAAGGAAGTCCGTCCATCCTATATTTGCGAAGAGTTTATCAACGTCCTCCTTGATTCCCATGTGCCTCATACAGTCAGCGTCAATGTATTTAGTAGGGTGGAAACTCATTTGGTTCACGTTTACAAAGTTGTCCGCAAATGACGCCCCTCTCTCTCCCAAATCAATTCCGAAATAAGAGGGGTAAGTGCCACACAATTCATACAAACTCCACTCGAGCCATTGATTCATTTCTTGTGCACTTGGTCCACCATGGTTCGCCATTTTCTACAACTCAAAAGAATAGAAACTCATGAGAATGTGCATAAAATTTCAACTAAAATTCACCATTCATCCTAGTTCTAAGAATTTAAGTTCATATGCATCCCAAATGTTCAAATTCACATTCTACCTCTCAATAAACTCAATTCTTCAACAAATATCATGCTCACAAGGTGTTTTTCCAATTTTCACAAGAATTTCAAAGTATCAAGACACCTTGATTTCACCAATGTTAACTCTATCCTATCATGTATTCTTCAAATCAAACACATTCACAAAATTACAACATCACATGCTCAAGAATTAAACAAAAGTTCAAAAATATCCCAAAGTTCACCATTCTTGCAAAATTTCCTCAAATGCATAGCCTAAATTCTCACAAAGTACACCATGATAGCACAAAATAGGCATAGATATGAGTTATCCATCATCAATAGTCACCAATAAACACAACTCATGGAAGAAATTTGCAAGAAATCAAGAAACCCATCAAAAATTTAAAATTTTCGTCACCTCCCTTATGTCATGCAAAAACTAGTATAAAACTTAGATTATCATGCTTGTTCTTGAAAAATAATAGAGGGGAAGGAGATTGCATACCTTTGGGAGTTATTTCTTGAAGATGTTGCAAGAGAATGAAGAGAAAATTTAGAGAGAGAGAGTGATTTGTGAAAATGGGGGTAAGAATGTGTGTAGTGTGTGAAAAAGTGAGGAAGAGTAGGGTTTTATGTGTGCAAAATCGCGTGGGTCGGGCTTCGGGTTGACCCGAAAAAAAAATTTCAAAAAAAACTTACTGTTGCACGCCCAGATCCCAAACGGTCGACTGTTTGGCATGACTCGGTCGCCCGTTTGGAAATTGATTCCAGAACCTTTCCCACGACCAGAACTCACTCGACAGGTCGTTTGGCCTCACTTGGCCGGTCGTTTGAGATGCACTTCCAGAAACCTTTTGAGATTTTTATCCCACTCGGCCGCCAGTGTGGGCTCACACGGACGGCCGTTTGGGTTCTGCTTCCAACATGATTTCCCCTTTTTTCGATGTTTTCCTCCAAAATTCCTACAACAAATCAATACCACTACACCATAGCAATACTCAAACACCACACAACCTCAATTCACAAAAAATTTGCCCCAAAATTCATGTAAAACATGCAATGTAACTCTCAAAACAATTCAAAACCCGATATTATCAACATTTCTCCATATCAATTGACCAAGCTCATTCAAACAATAGACGAATGTGTAATGGAGCAAATGAAATTGTAAAAATGACCACACCCCCCCAAACTTAGACTTTGCTAAGCAAATCTAAGTTTGGAAATGAGTGTTTACCTTTGAGTTTGCACCATACACCATTCCATCTTTCTTCTTTGTATCATTTCTCCTCAATAAAAAGTTCATGTCCAAGCTCCATTAAGCACCAACATCATACCTCAACCTACTAAACAAAACTAAACCAAAAGGATCAAAAAGCAAAAACCTAACTAAAACAAACAAAAACGAAAAGAAAGCAATAAACGAATGGGTTGCCTCCCATTTAGCGCTAGGTTTAACGTCCTATGCCGGACGGAACTCTTTCGAGTTCAAGTCTCTTCAAGAGACTTTGTACCTCCACCAACTTTTTGACACGGATTGAAGTAGAGTTTCACACGATGACCGTTCACGGTGAAGCGACTCCCATCTTTGCTTTGCAACTCAAGAAATCCACTAGGAAACACCCTTTTCACCACAAACGGACCACTCCACTTTCACTTCAACTTTCCGGCAAACAACTTCAAACGGGAGTTGAACACGAGCACCTCATCTCCTTCTTCGAACTCCTTCTTCTTGAGACGAGAATCATGACATTTCTTTGTCTTTTCCTTGAAAATCTTAGAATTCTCATAGGCATGCTCTCGAAACTCCTCAAGCTCGCTTCATTGGAGCAACCTCTTCTCTCCAACCAAGTCACAATCGAAGTTCAACTTCTTGATTGCCCAATAAGCACGGTGCTCTAGTTCCACCGGTAAGTGACAAGCTTTCCCAAAGACAATTTGGTAGGGAGACATATCTAATGGAGTTTTATATGTCGTTCGATATGCCCACAAAGCATCATCCAACTTCATTGCCCAATCCTTTCTAGTGGTGTTGACCGTTTTCTCAAGGATCTGCTTGATTTGACGATTGGACACCTCCGCTAAACCATTTGTTTGAGGGTGATAGGCGTTTGACACCTTGTGCTTCACATTATATTTGGCTAGAAGATTAGCCATCACTTTGTTCACAAAATGACTCCCCCCATCACTTATCAAAGCTCTTGGAACTCCAAATCGAGTGAAGATATTCTTCTTCAAGAATTGAATCACCACTCTTGCGTCACTCATCTTGGTTGGAATAGCTTTGATCCACTTAGAAACATAGTCAACACCAACAAGAATGTAGGTGTACCCACATGATGAAGGAAACGGCCCCATGAAATCAATGCCCCAAACATCAAATAGCTCAACTTCAATGAACATGTTTAAAGGCATCTCATCCCTCTTTGTTATTCCCCCCATTCTTTGGCAACGATCACATCCTCGTATGAATGTTTGACAATCTTTGAAGATTGTTGGCCAATAAAACCCGGCTTGGACAATTTTCATGCCCGTCTTTGATGTACCAAAATGTCCCCCACAAGGAAGAGAGTGGCAATGCTTGATTATGTCCTCCCATTCCTCTTGAGGTACACATCTTCGAAGCACCGAATCAACACCTCTTTTGAAAAGAAAAGGCTCATCCCATATGTAGCTTTTCACTTCCTTGTTGAACTTCTTTCTTTCATAGGGACCCAAATCTTCGAGAATCATTCCACTTGCCAAAAAGTTGGCAAAGTCGGCATACCATGGGATGTCTCCTTTCACTCCCATCATCGGTATAGTGTCGATCATCAATAAGCTTTCATCGGGAAAGCTTTCCTTAACCTCAACCACATCTTGCTTTTGCTCTTCATTTTGCTCCAACCTTGAGAGGTGATCGGCTATGACATTCTCACTTCCTTTCTTGTCTCTCACCTCTATGTCAAATTCTTGAAGCAAAAGGACCCACAGAATGAGCCTCGGTTTGACATCCTTTTTGTTCATCAAATAGCGGATCGCCGCATGATCGGTGTAGACAACGGTTCTTGCCCCCACAAGGTAAGCGCGGAACTTGTCAAAAGCATATACAACCGCTAAGAGCTCTTTCTCGGTTGTAGTGTAATTCGCTTGTGCGGTGTTGAATGTTTTTTAGGCATAGTATATGGCATGAAATCTCTTTTCCCTCATTTTCCCCAAAACAACCCCCATCGCATAGTCACTCGCATCACACATCAACACGAACGACTCCTCCCAATTTGGTGTCACAAGGATGGGTGAACTCACCAAAGACTCCTTGAGTTTCCTAAAAGCTTCAAGACACTCATTAGTAAAATCAAATGGAACATCCTTTTCCAACAAATGAGATAAGGGTTTAAAGAGTTTAGAAAAATCTTTGATAAATCGGCGGTAGAAACCCGCATGGCCAAGAAATGACCGAATGCCCTTCTCATTCGATGGTGGAGGCAACTTTTCAATTGCTACCACCTTTGCTCTATCCACTTGGAGCCCCTTGGATGACACATGTTGGCCCAACACAATTCCTTCATTCACCATAAAGTGACATTTTTCCCAATTCAACACTAAGTTAGTGTCTTCACACCTTTGCAAAACAATATCAAGGTTAGTCAAACAAGATTCGAATGACTCTCCAAAGATGGAGAAATCATCCATAAAAACCTCCATGATACGTTCGATAAGACCATGAAAAATTGACATCATGCAACGTTGAAAAGTAGCGGGTGCATTACACAACCCAAAAGACATACGCCTCCATGCAAATGTACCATACGTGCATGTGAAAGTGGTCTTTTCTTGGTCCTCCGGTGCAATCATGGTTTGATTGTAACCCGAATAACCATCAAGAAAATAATAGTGTGAAAAAACTCCTAACCTATCAAGCATTTGGTCCATAAATGGTAAGGGAAAATGATCCTTGCAAGTAGCTTTATTCAATTCATGATAATCAACACACACACGCCACCCCGTGGCGACTCTCATAGCTATTAGCTCATCTCCCTCACCTTGTACAACCGTCATCCCCCCTTTCTTAGACACAACATGCAAGGGTGACACCCATGGACTATCCGAAATAGGAAATATCATACCCGAATCTAGAAATTTTATGACTTCTTTCCTAATAACCTCTTGGATAATAGGGTTCACTCTCCTTTGGGGTTGGACTATAGGCTTCCTATCTTTTTCTAGACGGATCCTATGTATGCAAATTGATGGATTAATGCCCTTCAAATCCTCAATCGACCACCCGATGGCCGATTTGTGCTTACGTAGCACTTCAAGTAGCCTATCTAATTCATGTGATGCAAGAGAAGATGATACAATTACCGGATTATTCTCGTTTTCTCCTAGGTAGGCATACTTTAAGTGCTCGGGAAGTGGTATGAGGCCTTCTTTCTTCTCCTCCATTTTAGGCTCTCCTTCCTCCGACTTCAACAAGGGTGGTAGGGTGAAATTCCCATGTTTGATCTCTAAAGTTTCCTCAACCTCCATTTGTTCCCTATTATCAAAGTCAAAATTGAAACTTTCGTAAGTAGAGGAAAAATATGAATGAGAATCAATATCATTTAAATCATCAAAGAAAAAAGAGTAAGAAGGGTCTTCCAAAGATACTTGGACACATAAGTCTACGATATCGACGAAGTTCAATTGTTCCACATCCATGGGATGCTTCATCGCATCGTACATCGATATCTTCACTTCTTCTTTCCCAACTTTCAATGTGATCTCTCCTCTCCCAACATCAAACTCGACTCCCGCCGTTGCTAAAAATGGTCTTCCAAGAATTATAGGCACTTGTTCATCTTCCTCCACTTCTAGCACCACAAAGTCGGCGGGAAATACAAACTTGTCCACTCTAACAAGAATATCCTCAACTATGCCCTTGGCAATTGTGATTGATCGATCGGCAAGTTGAAGTGCAATAGAAGTGGGCTTCAACTCCCCTCTTTCGAGTTTTTCAAACAAAGATAGGGGCATCAAGTTAATGCTAGCCCCAAAATCACAAAGAGCATTCCTCTTGATCCCATTTCCAATATCACATATGGTGACAAAACTACCCGGATCCTTCATCTTTTGTAGCATAGCACTACATGCCTTGTTGAACTTGACAAGCTCGGGTTCATCAATCCGTCTTTTCTTGGAGATCAAATCTTTGAGGAATTTGGCATAGTGGGGCATTTGCTCTAAAGCATCTAAGAATGGAATATTAATGTGAAGTTGTTTGAAGACTTCAAGAAACTTAGCAAATTTTTCATCCAACTTCTTCTTCATGAATCTTTGAGGGAATGGTACCATTGTCTTCGGTACCCCCCACTCATCACATGGTATGCTCTTTTCTTCATTAATCTTCTTCTCCTTCATTTTTTTCCACTTTGGTATTCTTTCTTCACCCTCAACTTTCTTTTTCTCTTTTGGCCCCATCCCAATTTCTTCCTCATCTTCGGCTCTTCCCATCTCTACCTCTTCGCATTCTTCTTCAATTTCACATTTTTCCTTAACATCATCTTCTCTCGGTTGAGTGGGCATGGATGGACCCTAATATTGGGTGCCACTTCTAAGCTCTATGGCCTTACAATGCTCCTTGGGGTTTACTTCGGTTGTTGAGGGAAATTTTCCCTTGGTTTGTTGAGACCCAATCGAAGTAGCCAATTACCCAAGTTGAAATTCAATTGCTTCCATCCTCTTGTCACTTGCTTCCATCCTCTTGTCACTTGCATCTATCTTTTTCATGATGAGTGCAAGAAGCTCATCGGTAGAAGATTTTCCTTCCCCACTAGGAAGCTTCGCCCCGGGATCAAATCCGGGTGGATATTGCATTGCACCTTTTGGGTTAGAGTAAGCCAAGTTATCATGCCTTCGAAAATTTTGATTTCCTTGAAATGAGGTGGATGGTCCTCCTTGCATTTGTTGCCCTTGATTGGGGTGGAATGTTGAGGATTGACCACCTTGAAAGCGCTTTTGTTGAGGAGCTTGATATGGGCGACCACCTTGAAAGTTTTGTTGATGGTTTCCTTGATATTGGGGCCGACCCATGTAGTTCACATCTTCCATTTGATTCATCGTAAGCTCTCCTTGAACCATTGGTAATGGGCTTTCACTTGGTTGATTAGACGAAAGAGCATTCACCTTCTCAATTAACGTGGTGATCATTATTTTCATAGCGTCCACCTCATTAACTTGAGCAACTCGATGCCTTCCTCCTCTATCAATCCTCGTTTTAAAATCATTGTTTGATATCCCCTCCATTATTTCCTTGATCTCTTCCGTGGACTTCAACCATATAGACCCTCCGGCATAAGCATCTAAATGTTGTTGGTCTTCTTCTCTCAAGCCACAAAAGAACCAACAAGTCGTTTGCTCCAATGGAAAACCATGTTGAGGGAAAGTTATGAGTAGGTTGGTAAACCTTTCCCATACTTCTTTGAGGCTCTCATTAGTTCTTTGTTTAAATTGAGAGATATTTTGCTTTGCTTCCATTGTTTTGGAAGGAGGGTAGTACTTCAATAAAAATATCTTCTTCAATTCTTCCCAAGTTCTCACCTCTCCCGCCGGAATGCTTGTTTGCAACCATGCTTTTGCTTTTCCGGAAAGTGTGAAAGGAAATAGCCTCAATTTCTTTGATTCTTCGGACACACCGTTTTGTTTGAGTGTATCGGCTATCTCTAAAAATTGAGCCAAGTGCTCATTTGGATCTTCTTCAAAGCCTTCCTCGGTCCTCCCTTCAAATTGCTTCTCTCTAAGCATTCTCAACAAAGAAGCACTAATCTCAAAATTATTGGCCTCCATATTTGGCCTTGCTAACCCATCATAATATTCCCTTTGTTGAGGCTCAAAGTAATCTCTCATGGGCCTCCCATGTTGTATTGGAGGACGAGGTTCTTGTCTTTCTGGTGGAGGTGGAGCGTGTACTTCTTGAGGGAATGCACCTTTGGGTGGATTGTATGGATAAGGGTGGGGATAATACCCTTGAGGTGGAGGTTGATAATACCTTTGAGGATAATGTGGATACGTATATGGTGGATAGCCTTGGGGATACCCTCCTTGTTGGATATTAGGGGGATACCCTTGAGGTTGTCCACCATAGTGGCCTTGATTGAGAACACCACCCATTTGAACATTAGGTGGGTGTTGCATGTCATTTCCTCCTCCGCCTTGTATTTGAACATCTCCTTGATGTTCAACTTGGAGATTTTCTTGGGTATTGATCTCATCACTTTCATCATCTACCACGACACCCGGAGGTTGATTTTGTCTATTCTCCACCATTCTTCGATTTATAGCTCGATTCCTTCTTGTGGTGGCTTCAATCTCAAGATTGATAGGTTCAATTTGTCCACCACGTGCTCTTGTTAACATGCACCTATGAAAAATTGCAAATATCAAATTCTTGAAACAAAAATAAAATCAAAATAAAGAAAGTAATTGTAGCTAGCACTAGTATTCAACTAACTCTAAGTCCCACTTATAGCACTACATCGCCTCCCCGGCAGCGACGCCATTGACTTGAACGAAGTTTTTAGGTCACTATATGTTGACTATCTATTTCCCCTCAAGCATAAGGGTTCGTAGTAGTAATGAAAGTATTCGACCAAGTAGTATCGACCTAGGAGGTGGGTTTGTGCAATGGATCCCTAAAGTTTTGTGTTGTAATAACTAATGTAACTACGGTTTCGGGTTTTTGGATTTCTAAAATTAAACTAACTTACTACCAATATGTAAGAAATTAAATCAAATACCAACCTAGAAACTAACAAATGATTTATACTACTAAATGTGAGAAAAGTACCAATAAGAGAAATTACCACAACTTAGCTAAGAAAATCACTAATAAATCAAGAGATCAACAATTAAAACAAAGAACAACTACGAATATAATTCGAAGAAGTGCAAGGGGGGGAGAATGCTTCGGGTGTTCTCTACCTGGTGAAATGGAGAGGAATTGTTTTTACTTTGTTAATGCTTCAATTAAGTTTTGCTAAGAGCACCTAAATGCTAGGATGACAACCATTTCCCTTCGGGTAATATAGCCTTAAATCTAAGGTGTTCCCAAACCCGGTAATAAGGTTTTCTTCCTAATCCTCACCAACTACTCAAACAACCATTCAAGTAATTAATGTCCTTTAATGGGGGTTCTAATACAATTAACTCTCTCTCTCTCTCTCTCTCGACGAATTAAAAGTATAACTATCACATTTGCATACCAACAACTCACACCATAAATATAAACATGTCCATGTAACTCTCGTCTACGCTAAACATGCATCTAAATATGGATTAATAGAAGTTAACACACAAAGTACCCATAATACCCAATAAAAGAAGCAATGAACCTAATATCAACAATTACAAAGCTCAAACAATTCCAAACTTAATATTCACATGGTTTTAGAACACCCAAAGAATAAATAAACTTAACCCATGGTGTTTTGAGAAACATCCATGGCTAAAACATTAAAAGAAATCAAGATAAACATTAAATATGGAATTATATAGGAAATGAGAGAATGGTTTGAAGTCACCTTGTTGTTTCTTCAAAATACCTAGCTATTACAAAAGTGTAGAACCTTCTTCTTCAAAAGCCTATGCTAAGTACTAATATTGAAGCTAATCTAGGAATTAAATGAGCAATAAACGTGGAAATGGGGGTTAAGATGAACTAGGGTTTAAAAGTTGTAATAAATGAGGTCAAAGATCCTTTACAAACTGAGTTTTGAAGCTATTTAAAGCTTCCAAAAGTGTGTGAGACGAAATTAGCACTTGGGTCCTTGAAGTTCTTCAAAATTCGCAAAAATCCCCGAAAACGTAAGTTCACTCGACCGCCAGTGTGGGGTGAAATGGTCGGCCGAGTGAGAAAAAGTTACAGAAACAAAAGTGGTTCCAGAACCCACTCGACCGCCTGTTTGGGCTCACTCGGCCGGTCGAGTGAAGTGAAAAAGTTTGAAAGTTTCTGTAACTCGACTTCACTCGACCGCCAGTGTGGGCTCACTCAATCGCCCGTTTGGTTTCTGCATCTTTGGACTTTTTCTTCTATTTTTCTTGGCTTTCCTTGCTCGTCCTTCCACCGAACTTCAATTCCAATGCGCCAATGCTCGTTTTCCCTTTAAAATGGACTATTTCACCTTGTTTCCTACACTTTGAACAACTTTCTTGACAACAAGATTAGTAGCACCATTTCTATCAAATACGCACAAAAATCACATCAAAATGCTACGATAATATAGCAATAGTGAGCACAAAAACGAGCAATCTCACACCCAATCAACCTCCAATATCCATTCATTCGAAGATACTTTTATGCCCCTTAAGAGAAAAGGACATCCACACTTTTTCGACCTCGTTGTCCTTTTTCGGCCCTTATCGTCTTCGAAATCATCATTATCCTCATTTCCTGCAAAAACTAGTTGGTTTCCAATCTTTGGTTTATTTTTTCGATAAGTTCCACCACGTTCGCACGCCAATAACACTTGTGTCTTCTTCTTCCGACATCCATTATCTGAGCGCTTTACAACGATGACAATGTTGTGTTGTATGGCTACGTCTCGAACCCACTGTTTTAAGGCCTCACGAGTTTCAAAGTAATTGAAATTTGAGAACACATCGGTGTAGTCCATCATAAGTTCATTGTCCGGAGCATCCTCATTAGTTGGGGCATTCTCCTCATTAGTCGAAGCATCACATGGCCCCGATTCATCCTCCGAATAATAAAATAAATTCAGATCAAAGTCTTCTTCATCCGCCAAATTATGAAAAGAAACCAATATGTAAGTTTTTTGGTTGGCCAAATTCTGAAAAGAAACAAAATTCAACAAAAAAAAAAAAACACAAAATTCACGTTTAAGTCGACTATAGGTTGTCGGCCACTACAGTTTTGGTCGACAACTGGTTTCAATTCCCCATGTTCCCCGTCGACACCATATGGTCGACCGAAAGACACTTGGTCGACGTCGCGTAATCGACCAAACATATTACCATCACCTAATCAATGTCGACGACATAGAGACAAAAAATGAAAAAAAATTAAACGCGCCAACAGTGTATTCAACCATTTTCTTCAAACCATATATTCTAAACTACTCTAAAACGTATAAGGAACAATATATGAGGAATAAAACTAAAAAATAAACCCTTGTTTATCACTACATTTAGAAAAGATAAAACTAAGCAAAAAGCAAAAAAAAAAACTTACATATTTTTAGAATCCATCACGTTTTCTTTTCATTTCTTGATCCTTGAAGCACAAAGAGTGCAAAAATACGATTTCCACGAGTTAAAATAGTGAAATGAGAGAGTACGTGGAGGATTTTGGTGATGGACAGTGGCCAATTGTTTTTTTCGGTTTGAAGAAAGTGAAGTGGGGGAGTGAGGGTTTATGGGGGAATATGAAAGGGACCGAAAATTAGGGGTACATACAGTAAGGGTGGTGCAGTTAGTGCCATGCAATTTAGTGTAAGGGTATTTTGGGTTTTTCGTCTTATTATTTTAATAATTTCTTGAAAGGGGGAGTGCATCAAACCGAAATGTAGGTGCATATAGTCAGACCCTAATTTAACTTTAAAGATTTATGTAATAAGGTGGGGTGGCAGATTGTGTTGAAATTTTTGTGTGGGCTTGCCAGAAGACCAACAACCCAAGCTTTTGGGCCAAAAATATTAAAATCACCAATTTGATTTGATGTTAACGTGCCCTCAATTTAATTGAGGTGTATGATGACCGATGAGTATTATGGAATGACTTATTTATGAATAACATTATGAAATAATATAAAACTAGTGTGAGACCCGCGAATTTTGCGGAATTGGAAAAAAATTTATATTACTCCTTATTTAATAAAATTTTATATAATTTATTGTTTTAAAATAGATTTGATGATAATTAATGTATTTGATGGTTAATCATTAATTCCATTTCCACTTAAATTAGCTTTACTCAAAATATGTATTATAACTTAAAAAAAAAAAAAAAAATAGTTGAGAATTTTGTTATGAGAAAGAAATGATATAATAAAATTGATACGTTTTGAAGAATTAATAAGAAATTGAACTTTTTATTGATTCTCTTTGTTTTTTAAAAATTATATTATGAACGAAAGTAGAAAGAAAGAAGTAAATTTTCTTCTACAGAAAAAAAAATACATCCCCTTATATACTAATAGAGAGTTTAAATTGATGATGTGTCATTTTGTGGTTAATTTGGCTTATGTGTCATTTTGTGGTTGATTTGGCTTATGTGTCATAATTTAATGAAGTTGTTAATTTTAAAAAATATGATCGATGTGTAATTAAGTTATTGGTTGAGTAAGATATGATTAATAAAATCTTTCCAAATATTATATTCTTATTATTTTAACATTGACTAATTAAACTAAATTTTATTTTATTTACTTAACTTTATTTTAGTATTCATTTTATTCTTTAGTTTAATTTATTTTAGAACTATTTAATGTTTTTCTAAGTAAAATACAATCTAAAATTTATTTTTATTGGGGTGTACAATTCTTTATTTAATTAGTTATTCAATTGTATTTTATAATTACTTTTATCTTATATTTCAAGTAATTTTTTCTGCAATTATTTTAAATTTATTATAAGTTTAATGCATTTAAAAAATAGAGCTCGAAAATATATATGTAAAACTTATTATATAATTTTATACATAATATTTATTATATAAACAATTATATTATTTTACAAGATTATCAAATTTGTTATATATACATAATACACTACTTCTATAGTATATAATCCCCTTATATACTAATAGGGAGTTTAAATTGATGATGTGTCATTTTGTGGTTAATTTGGCTTATGTGTCATTTTGTGGTTGATTTGGCTTATGTGTCATAATTTAATGAAGTTGTTAATTTTAAAAAGAGGTAATTGCAAATTAAATCACGACCTTTCGCTCATTTGCAATCTAATCTAAACCTTAAAAGAATTGCAAATAAATTACAAACTTTAAATATTATTGTAAATTAGACTTCTTATAAGTTTACTTTGTCCCTAAATCATAACTTTTGATATTTGGTTTGATTGAAAAACAATATTGTTTTATTAAGGTGTTGTTATGTCATTAAGAAGTCTAAATTATGTTAGATTCGAACACAATTAAAATTGTCAAAAAGACTAAATTGCAACTATATTTAAAGTTTGTGATTTATTTGCAATTACCTTAAAGTTTAGATTAGATTGCAAATGAGGAAATGGTTATGATTTAATTTGCAATTAACTAAAATATTTATTTATTTAATTGTATAATGGTTGATATTGAAGGGAAAATAGCAGAGAACGGAAAAGAAGTTTTTCATAAGAATAGCAAAGAACGGGAAAGAAGAAGGGGTTTACAACTGCCTTCTTACTCCCTATATTTAAAGAAATAAAAAATAATGAAGAACTTAATGAAACTGGAAATAAAAAAAATTAAATAGAGGAGACAGAGAAATACGAGAGAGAGAGGAGAGAACCTAAAAAATAATTTAGAAAAATGTAAAAAAAAAAAAAAATAGATCGAGAAAAAAAATAATTTAACAAAAATGTAAAAGAATGAAAACCTGTAAAAAAAAAAAAAAGAATTGAGACAAGGAAATAAGGGGGATCTGGGAAAATAATTTAACAAAAATGTAAAAAAAAACTGTAAATAAAAAAAAAGGGACATGTCTGCTTGAAATCTTATTCCCATTCTCTTCCATCTTCTTTCATCGAACTTATGAACTCTTATTCCCATTCTTTTCCATCTTCTTTCATCAAACTTTTATTCTCATTCTCTTCACATCTTTCTTTTCTTGAACTCTCTTCTTGATTGAACTCTTATTCACATCCTCTTCCATTTTGCAATTTGAAGTCATGTCTGTTAGGGACGGAGGAGGGAAAAAATTTACACTGTCTAACAAAAAGCTAACGGAACATAAAAAATATTACACTATCTAATAAAATTAGAGAACACAGAAACATAAAAATAAAATACACTATCTAAGAAATATGAGAGAGATGAGAGAACGAAAAAAATAATTAAAAAAAATAAATAACTTTTATTAATGAAAACTGTAAATAAAAAAAAATTAAATAGATAAACAACTTTTATTAATGAAAACTGTAAATAAAAAAATTAAATAGAGGAGAGAACAAAAAAAATAAATAATTTTTATTAATGAAAACTATAAATAAAATAATTAAATAGAGAAGATAGAGAAATTATTTTTTAACAAAAATGTAAAAAAAAAACTATAAATAAAAAAATTAAATAAAGGAGACCGAGAAATGTGGGGAGAGGGAGTAGAGAATTGAAAAAATAATTTCAAAAAAAAGTAAAAGAAAAAAAAAAAGACCGAGAGAAAAAGAGGAGAGGGGAGAGAGAAAGGAAAAAAGAATTGTTAATTTTAAAAAAATTAGAATATTAAAGAATTAAATTTTATTAAAGAATATTAAAGATAATTAATGTAAAGAACCTGTATAAAAGAGAGAAGAGAAAAATTTAAGGAAATTTTAAAAAAAAAATTTAATTTTTTTTTAAAGAATATTAAAGAAAACTAGTAAAAAATCCATAAAAAAAAAGAGAGAGAGTAAGGAGAGAGAAAAACTGTCGAGAGAAAAGAGAGAGAGGAAGAGGAGAGAAGTAAAACTTATTTAAAAAAATATAAAAGAAAAATGTATAAAGAATAAATAAAGCAATTATTTAAAAAATAAAAACTGTCAAGAGAGAGAGAAAACGTAAAAAAATAGAGAAAAAAAGGGAAGAGAGAGGAGAGAGAACAAAAAATAAATGCAAATTTTAAGAAAATTAGAAAAATAGGATGGAAGAAATCTGAGGAGCCACGTGGAGAAAAAATTCACAAATAGTAATTAAGGGTAGATATAAGTAATTAAGGTAAATAAATTTGTGGGTCAACGCGGATTAAACTTGATTAAATTATATTTTTTAGCTTTCATGTATTATTCTACTACATGATCAAATTTAATCCGCGTTGACCCACAAATTTATTTGAGTTGGTCTGCTATGGACTCGAGTGCATGTTGTGCACCCTAGTCCATGTTGCACTTTTTGGTAAATGGTGTTGCACTTTTCAATTATTAAACTGTATAATAATATTTTTAGTAATAATTGAAAAGTGCAACACCATTTACCAAAAAGTGTAAGTCAGTAAACTGAAAAGTGCACATGGACTAGGGTGCACAACATGCGAGTGCATATTAGACTTTACCAATTTATTTACTACTACAAGTCTAAAAGTATTTTTTTTAACATGTAGTAATATATTTTTGGTCTTGTAGTGATAATAATTTAGTCTTATAGTAATAATATATTGGTCATAAAGTAAATCACTTGCTTGCGATCCACAAATTTTTTGGACGATCCGAATTCAAGCTTATGATCCACAAATTTTTTAAAATTATCTTGATATGACATATTTAATGTATAAAAATATTTTATATAAGTGTTGTTTTTTTAAATAAAGTGAATAACATTTATAAATAATGGTTGAAGGATGAGAATAAAATAATGAAAATATTGTTATTTTTATAAAATAAATGAAAATAGTGAAATTGATCACTAACAAAAAAAACTGAAAATAAGAAAACTGAAGAGAGAATATTAAACTTATTAAATTAAGGGTATTCTTGTTGTATTGGTAGAAAATATTTTTTTTCAACATTAAAAACTAAATACGGAGTTTTTTTTTTTTTTCTATCCTCCGTTCCACAATTGTTTGTACACCTATAAAAGAATTTTTTTTATGGTGCAAACATTTATGGAAAAATGTGTTCATTAATAAAATTATCCCTATTTAGTTTTTAATGTTACTTTTACCTGTATTTAGTTTTTAATGTTGAAAAACATTAAAAACATTAATAAAATTAAGGATGTGTTCATTAATAAAATTATCACTATACAAAATGTTACTTTTACCTATTTTTCAATCATCTTTTACTTTATTCATATAACTTCACAAAATTATCTCTCAACACTTCGTTCATTACACATTTTTCTTAAAAAAATGTGTTCATTTTATGGTGCAAACATTTATGGAATAGAGATTACACATTTTTTTACGGTGCAATTTTATGGAATTGAGAGGGTACATAATTATAGAGAGTAAGTACTATATATTTAAAAAAAATAGAAATTAATAAGGGATGAATTAATAAAGATAGTGATGATATAGGGGCAGGGCTATGGCTAGCACACATGTAGGCCTGTGGAGACATTAACATTCATACATAAATACTTCCATCACTCTAATTCAAGGATCATCCAACTACTCTCATCCTGTCCCATTCCACGCATACACCCTCCTGTCTACTTTCTCCGTCTATAAATAATTAAATTATAGATATTTTACCATGATATGATTGAATGAAAAAATGAAATAGAGAGAAAAAGTAAAATATAAATTCAAATACAAGAATAAAAAATGAATTTTATTTTAACAAAATAGGGTATAAAAAACTAATAAACGAATGGAAGAAGTGATATTTTCATTTTAAGTACTTAAAAACAATAATTAGACATAAGATTATAACTACTGCCTCTCTTTTCATATTAATTTTTACACTGATGCGTACATAATAACTAACAAAAAAATAGATAAAAAAAAGGATATTGAAATCCTTTAATTTAATAAAGTGATAAATAAAAAATATTGTACAAAAAAATGATGATGTAAAAGTAAATAAATGAAAATTTTAAAAGAAAAAATTGGGAGTTTTTTCTTTTGGTAAAAATTGATTTAAAACCGAAGGATTGTTTATTATAGTTGATGGAAAAGTGTAAAAGAGAAAGAGAGGTTTCTTCTGTTGCCAATGTAACGCGATAAGCCGCCAAATAAGAAAAGGAGTGCAGATGCTAAAACCTCTGATGGACACTAAAACCACATTTATTGCTATTTTTACATACTTTTATCTCACCTCTACTCACAGTCACAGCCAGGGCCCGGGGGTGTAAACCGGCTGGGTTGAGCCGAGTAGTGCTAAGCTCGAAACTTGATTCGATAGTTATACTTAAAATTTGAAATTTGTCTCAATTCGATCGAACTTAAAATTTTAAAGATCGAACTCGACTCAATAAAAAACTCGATATACTCGGGCTCGACTCGATTCGATTACCTATATAATTTTGAAAATTAATTGTAAAACCTATTTTTTCTAAAACAAACTCAAGCTCGACTCGATAACTTTTATATAAATATAAATTATATATTAATGGTAAAATAGTAAATATTGTTCAAGCTCAATTAGGCTCACGAGCCTTTCGAGCCGAGTATTTATGAGTTCAAATTCGAACTCGGTAGCTAGTTCGAAACTCGACTCGATTAACTTCGAGTCAATTTCGATCTTTTTTCAAGTCGAGCACGAGTAGCTCACGAGTTGGCTCGACTCACTTACACCACTACCCACCCCTCCAATAAATATCACAACATAACTTTTACAAATATATTTTTGAATATGTTATTTATATTGCAAAACAAAATTGAAAATTTTAATAAATACCAAAAAAATTAAAAAGAAAATTTGAAATTTTTTACTCCATGCACATTATGTGGTATGAGGTTCAAATATAGTGTTCCACTTATATCTACTAATGTGGTACGAAATAGAGACCGCTTCTGCAAAGATTATTCAAATGTTTGGGTTAAAAAACTGCAGGAAGAACACACACAACTCGTTGAATTGCAGAGACGAAGTTGGATAGCTTAAGTGGTTAGAGCACCACTACCTAGACTTTAAATCCTGGGTTCGAGTCACGGGGAGGGGAAAATGAATGGGTATTTAATGTAATTCAAAAAAAACTCGTTGAATTGCAGAAAGATGGGTATTTAATGTAATTCAAAAAAAACTCGTTGAATTGCAGAAAGCTTTTATTGGTTATTTTGGAAAATAATATCTAGAAAACAAATATGGAGTCTAGTTTGTAAACTAATCAAATAATTTTTGCAATTTTATTATTCAAATTTGTATACAATTTTATAGATTTTCTTCATAAAATTTTGAATCGAATAGTATACGAATCAATTTCAAATTGAATACTCGAAAAATATTGTTTATAATATGTTCTAAAAAATTTGAATCGAATAATAATCATTCGAATCTACTATATATCGAATACCGAATCGAATCAAATTTATATATTATTCGAAAAATAAACAAATACAAATACTTTCACGAATCGAATATTACAATATTCACTTCGATTCGACTCGTTTACACCCCAATATTATTTTATAGATTCGACTCGTTTACACCCCCTGTTAAAATAAGTCGTCATCACTTGTTATAGTTAACGAATCCATTTTAGTTGAGATTGATTTCCCTTATAGTTAGAGGAATTAGCTAGCGTGAACAATGCAAATTTAGATATTGCGATACGAATATTGTAAAAATATCTTGTTAATAGGAAAACATTAGAAAATATTGTGCACAATATCGCAAATCTATAAGAAATCACAATATTTTACACCATATTTTATGTATAAATATATTTTTTTAAACAATTACGTACACTTCATATTATGGGTTGGAGGGATTTTTTTTTTTTAACATTCACACTTTAATTATATACATAATATGATAGGTCACATGCATAGTGACACTCGGAAAAAATAAGTTTATGTGAAATCGAATTTACACAAATGTTACTGACGCACAAAAAAACATTGTAAAGGGTGAGGGAGGGAGATAGTCTTGTATATGGTATAGTACATAATTAACAAGCTGGCGTCTGGTCCCCAATGAATTTGATCTGCAACTTGCATTCAGATTTGCTTTTTATGTGGTCTAGCTAACATGTCAATCATTGTTTTTTTTTTTTTTTAAATTAAATTAAATTAATACTAGCTGGTCCTCTACTGCCTACTCTAATAAATTTCATTTGGAGTATTGATTTAATGACATTGTGTACGTAGACTGAGGTTATGTTTTGGTCTATGTTCTTTAATAACGACATTATTATTAAATAAAACTAATTAGTTTTCTGTTTCTCCAATTGCATTTGGATTAAAGGGTGGGTTTAATATGATGTGCCCTAGCTAAGAGGATTTGAAATTTTTAGTTTAAAAGAATCCATCAATATACCAACCCGGCCTCATCTTAGTTAACGAAACATGTTATAGGGCCGCCTGCTAAAATAAGTCGTGATCACTTCTAATCATGTAAGGTGTTATTTGATATGTAAATTTTATCAATTTTAAAAACATAGTCTATCATTAATTTTAGGTATCAAACAACATACATAAGAGCTAAAATGAAGTTAATTTACTTTTAATCATAGCTATCCAACAAGATCTAATGAGATGTACTTAGGTAGAAGAAGTTAAAGATTTATCGATAAAGCACCACTACCTAGGTCTAAAGTTTTGAGTTCGAGTCATGGGAAGAGAAAACATTGTGAGTATATTATAGCTAATTCAAAAAAAAAAAAAAAACTTTGAGATTTGATGCATAATCATCCAAAATTGGCCCAAATCACTCATTTGATTTTTTTTAATAGGACTATTAGTTATTTTAACTGATCATCTTCACTAAATAGTATTTTCTCCATTTCAGTGAAAAGCTACTTGGAGCTTTGGTCACGGAGTATATAATAATGTGAGAGAAAGTAGTTTTCAAAAAAATGACGAGTAACTTTAATTGGAACAGACGAAAAAAAAAAGTTAAATAGCTTTCGAGGAACTACTAGTTATTTTCTTTCACTGAATAATAATATTAGTTGTTTAGTAACAACTTTTGTTAATTTGAGTTTTTTTTTTTCATTCAAATATCACTTACTCCGTATTTGTGTATGTAATATCATTGATTAATTGAAAATTAATATTTTTTTAAAACAATTACATTCTGTGTTATTCGAAAAAAAATATTCACATGAATCTCGAACTACAAATGTTATTCTTGTACCCGCACAAAACTTGCTGTAATAGCATAATACGAGACAAGTATAAGTTTGACTGAGATTTCAATAGTCTTATCAGTATCATATATAGGTAGCAAACAATTTTGCTTGAACCCACATTTATCGTTTAAATTGTCCGAAAAACATTATATATGAAGAATTCTGATACATGCTTGTTTAATTGAAGAAATATGTATTTTGAATTTTCTTACTGGAAATTACTACAGAAAGGAACTGATGCATGGAAATTCTTAACTTGGGACCCTCAAACAATAATTGTACAAAATTTTTCTCAATTTCTTTGACCACATTTTGTTTCAATTGACTGGATATTTGTTTCTCTTCTATTTATTTTTCTTACCATTTTCTTTGACAACGACCAAACATAGCATGTGGTACGAACTTTTTTTTCTCAGAAATTGGTCAGTTTTCCTCTACAATTATAGACCTAATTTTATTTTTACCTTCCAACATCTCTAACTACTACTATGATGTTGGATTTGATGGCTCTCAAGTACTTGATTGTCACGCGCAAAATCGAACTGGTTTTTAACTACTGGTTCGTCAAATCGTCAATTACAATTAGAATCGGTTCTATTTCGATTCCTATTTTTTTTTTTTTGATTATTCGGTTTCGGTTAATTTTTTTGTTTTTCTTTTTTAAAAATTTAAATATTACATAAGATAGTAAACTTATATAATAAAGTTAAAATTGAAATTGAATCATTCTATCATTCATTTTTTAAAATTTAAATTGAGCCATTTATTATTCATTTTTAAAAATTAAAATGTAAATTGAATCATCCATTTATCAAAATTACAATTGAATCCTAGATAAATGATAAGTACTACTCTTGTAGGATTTGGCACTGTAATATTAAATTTATATATTTAAATTTAATAAATAAATTATTCAATTTTGGTACCTTACCGTAATATTTAAATTCACCTTAAGTTTAAAGTTTAGTATTTTAGGATTTAAGGTTTAGTACTTATATGTTATTCAATTTATATATTTAAATTTAATGAATGGATGATTCAATTTCTATTTATATATTAAAATGAGTGAAACCAGCAAAACACGAAGAAAAAAAAAAGGAACATCGGCCCGGTTCGAAAATTATAATTGTAACTGGCTCCGTTTCAATTCGATTTTTTTTTTTCGATTTCAAAATATATATAGATTAGGGTGGTCGACTGGTATTCTCCTCAATTTTGAAATTGTTCGTTATAAATAAACCGTTTTGTGGAAGTCGGTTGTTTGCAAAATCTAGAAAATATTAGGGGTAAATCAGTCATTTTGTGGGAGTCTAGAGTGTTTGAATTCTTTAGTGGAACAAGTCGAGTGTGGTTATTAGAAGTGTACGCACGCAATCAGGATTCAAACTCTCGATCTCCTCAAAATGGCTTTTAGAAGTGTCGAATAGAAGTGTTCGAAACCAAAAATTTGTAGGTGGAACCATAAAACTAATGCACAATTTTAGATACGGATTTTAATGAATATTGATTAGTTTATGTATAAAATATATAATTATATGTTAGGGGTATGATGAGACATATAAATAAAATGGTTATTTATTAATAAAATAATAACAATTAAAATAAATAAGCAATGGTTAAAGGACAGGATTAAAGTATTTAAAAGAATAAAAAAAGGTTAATTCTAAATAAATACATCACATTTATCTCAGTATCAATTTAATCACCACCGTTTATGATTATTATAAAAAACTCCAACCTTTCATCATATTGTAATTAGATACACATTTTTTTCTCCCGTCAACCATGGGTGACGTGGCTTGCTGAGCTTGCCAAGTCAGATTACACATATTTTTTTTTTATTTTTTTATATTCCACATTAGATTACACTTTATAGAAATAAAAATAAAATTTTATAAAAAATAAAAATAAAACTCGTGCGCATCTTCTCCTCTTCTCAAAATCAATAGAGTTCTTCTTCTCAAACTCAATCAAATTCTTCTTACTCTCAAACTCAATCAAATTCTTCTTATCCGCTTCTCAAAATATATTTCTCACTTCTCAAACTCAATCAAATTCTTATATTCCAACCCTAAAAATCAAAATCCCCTAAAAATCATCCAAAAGCAACCACACATATAATCCATTACCATGATCTGGTGGTTTATTTTTTCAGGAATTCTTCAATTATTGAATAATTTTGTTATTTTGTTGAATAGTTCGACGACTACAATTTATATACTTTATGGGAGAGGAAAATATTCTTAAAAAATATATTTAGCATACTAAAAGTTATAGTTATACCGTGTAATGTACAAAACTATAAGTATCCAAGTCACTTCCACTACTACTCCTTCCACCTTTTATTCTACTCCTCACTGAACTGTAGCGGTTTCACCACCTTCTCGCAACAGGCGTCTAGAAGAATAAATATAAATCACTATATATAGAATATTTACATATATAGAGCAAGTCATTTGTATCATATCTTGTCAATTTTATAGAATTTATAGGATTAGCAAGTCATTTGTATCATATCTTGTCAATTTTATAGAATTTATAGGATTTTGATATGCTTGACGTATCAACAGTGTAGTACTTAAATTTTTTTTTTTATGATTTTTTACAATTTTTTTGGCCATTTTTAATGCTAGGTTCTATCTTATTATTTTGATTTTTAGAGTTAAAAGAGAAGGAGTTTGAGAAGTGAGAAAGACGCGGAAGTATTATTTTTATAAAATTTTATTTTTATTTATATAAAGTGTAATATGATGTGGAAAATAAAAAAATTAAAAAAGAATATGTGTAATCTGACGTGGCAAGTTCCGGCAAACCACATCATCAATTGTTGGCCGGAGAAAAAAAAATGTGTATCTAATTGCAATACGATGATGAAAGGTGGTTTTTTTTAAAATAATTGTAAAGATCGTGATTAAATTGATACTTAAACTAAATGTGGTGTATTTATTTAGAATTAACCCAATAAAAAATAATAAAATTGAAAAGTGGAGTATTATTTTGTATCAGTTTTACCATGTAATAATTGGTGAATATGACTATATGAGACTCACTAGAAGTGCTCACATTTTGGAGATATTTTTTGTTAATATTAGACTTAATTGCAAATAAAATAAGGTAAAGTCTAATATGCACTCGAGTGTATATTGTGCACCCTAGTCCATGTGCACTTTTCAGTTTTACTGACTTACACTTTTTGGTAAATGGTGTTGCAATTTTCAATTATTACTAAAAATATTATTATACAGTACTTTTAATAATTAAAAAAGTGTAACACCATTTACCAATAAGTGTAAGTCAGTAAACTGAAAAGTGCAACATGAACTAGGGTGTACAACATACACTCGAGTCCACAGCAGACCAACCCATAAAATAATCGTCTTTGATTTAATTGTAATTTTAACCTAGAGAAATGAAATATTGTAAATTTTAAAAAATTATGCAACTTAAACCTCCCCTTATTGGCTGGTCACATTAGACACTAGCGAGGAGGTGGTTTCACGTAAGCCTAAAAAGAAAATTTAAATAAAATTGGTGATTGATTTTTATTATATTTCAATTTTTTAGATTAGATTGTGGAGTAGTAATTAAGTTAAATATTGCATTGTGATTTTATGTGCAATTATACTACAGTAAAACCTCTCTATATTCATATCCTTGGACCACAAAAAAATATTTCTAAATGGGGGTTATTCCTAAATAGAGTTATAAGATTTTTTTTTAAATGCATGTATATTATATAATGGTATAATTAGTAGATACATGTACATGATGTAATGTGTTGAACTTAATTGAACTACTCTAATTTACTCACGTAATATGAAAAAACAATACTCAAGAGTCACCCACCATAGATGCATGTACTTGCTTTTGATTGCTTTAATTTTTTCATCTATAAATACTATGTATAATACATTTTTTTTATCAATTACATCAAATCAACATTTTCTTCACGCATATAATGACACAAAAAATAGAAAAGAGAACTCAAATGAGTGAAAAAATTCGTGTGGAGATGTGCAAAATGAAAGAACTACATCCAGGTTGGAAGCAAAAAGATTTTGCCAAGTGGTTGGAGGATACTCATAATCTTAAGCTATCTCGACAAGTTGGAAATGTTTTGGGTTCAACAAGAAGGTGGTCATGTGGACGAGCTAATGCGCACACGCAAGTTGAAAGATAAGGTTACAACACAAAAGATTAAATCATTGTCACAGTCAACCTTGAACAAGTATTTTAAATCAACTTAAATCTATTGTAAAATTATATATATTATTATGATTTATTCCTAAATGGAGGTGTATTTCTTTATGTTGGGACTTGAAAAAATATGAATTATGGCAATATGGAGTTTATTCCAAATTATAACTGGTCCCAAGTTGGGACCATGAATTTTTATTCTTAAAGAGAATTTATTCCTTAAAGTATTTTTTTGAGAGGTTTTACTGTACATAGATTATACATTACAGTTTTATCACATTTAGGAAATAATTATTGAAGCGTGTAGAATAAATGTGGCAAATAGAATCAGAAAGGGGACCAGGTACCTCGGAAGTGTATTGCTAAAGAACAAGGACCTCAATCACCTCAAATATTATTATTATTATTCTCCATTTTCTTCAATTATTCCACCTTGGAACTCTAATCCATCACAAAAATTGTAGGAAATCATTATACTTCTTCCGGTCCGTTTCCAGTAAAAACTATAAAAAAATACCACTTTTTCAATTATTATTTTTTATCAATTTTAATGTCCATGTAAGTAGTTAGATTTGACACAGTAATTATAAAATGACATTGTAATTGTAAGTCAAAACACGCTCACATGTGATCCATTTTTCTGGTTACTTGTAAAATGAAAAGTAAACCAACAACAACTTACTGATAAAATGTTTTAATGCATGAAAATTCCTTTTGGGAGTATTGCTCAATGATACTTCATTGCTTGTCCACACTAATTGACTGAGATTCTCCAGCAACTTTATTCTTACTTCTACGTTTGTTTCATTTTTTCTTTCAGGACAAGTTCTTACATTGGGTCCTAATACACTCCATTTACCACATTTTGAAGGTCTTCGATTTCTTTTTACCCTAGGTGGATAAGTTGGTTGGGTAGGGGGTTGGGGATTCATCATGACAAATGCGGATTCCTGTCCTTCTACGACATTCCATCTTCGACATGATTTTCCTTCTATGACATTCAATATTCGACATGATTTTTGTGATATCTCTACAGTGTGTTGGTCGACTGATTTCATATGCAACATCTCTATTCACTTGCAGTCTCATTCTTCATTGCTCTCACAATGTCACAATACCTTCTTAAGTGCAAGTCTTGAAAAATCATCTTTTTTATCAAAATCAATATCATTATCAAATCCAATATCATTTTAGAAACCACCCCCAAATATTTGTGATATCACTCTCTACTACTTTTACACATCTAGATTTCGAAAATATATTTTTAGATAAAAAAAAAAAAAAAATTAGCTCGAATGAGAATTTTATTAACAGAACCAGTGAAAAACAGTATTACTATCTATGCAAATAGTGAACAATAAAACATGCCACAACCCCAATACATCGAATCCTGGAGAAGAAATAATTTTCTCTTTGATTTCTATAGAGATAATGAATAGAGAAGAAATAGCGTTTCCGATATTTAAATTTTCTTTTATATTGTAAAATTTTGTAAAATATCATGTTTAATAATAGTGGCCGATGGAATGTATAATAAGCATATGCAAGCAAGAATGAAAATATCACAAAATATTGCAAAAATATTGATATTGATATCATTCAATTATAATGTAAATTCGAATGAAATTCGAGAAATATGTCAAATACATTACACTATATCGAAAAACTAGCTCCGTTTTTACGCGGGGTCGATTTATTAAAATTAGAGTTAGTTTATTAAAATAATAATTTTAAATACTATATTAATTTTTATATCTTTTTTATTTGTTAGAATTTGTGAGAATTTTTTTTTTTATTCTAATATATTTACATATCTATAAATTTGAATCTATATTATTGTATTTATATTTTTATATATTATAATATTTTTTTAATATATTAATAAAATGTGCATTAATAAAATTATAATTTTAATTGTAAAATTAAAAATATTTTTAATAAGAATGGGCATTGTAAAATAATTTTATATAGTTCAGATGGAAATTTATCACCTAAACCTGCAATTTTAAAAAAAAAATACTATGAAATATATCAAGACAATAAAATACTATGAAATATATCAAGACAATAAAAAAATATTGTTAAAATTAATTTATTAATTTAGAAATAATAAAAATATAAATTTATATATTTAAAAAAATATTATTAAAATTAATTTGTTAATTTGAAAATAATAAAAATATAAATTTATATATTTAAAAGATATCACAAATTACCTCCTCGTTATCATGGAGAATTTCCAAAATTGTTTTTAAAAATCATTCACCGCAGATTTTTCAAATGTTTTTAAAATTCTCTAAAATCCTCCATAATACTTTATACACTTTAAAAAGTTTTTAAAATTATTTTAAAATACATTCACATTCTATATATACATACATCCACATCCAGATAATCATTCATAAAGTCAAATACATATAGTTTTTTTACCCTTCATTCTTCATAATATACAATTAAAAAATCTTTAACAAAATAAATGTCCATTATTATTATAAAAAAATTATTTACATAAAATATATAACTAAGAAATTAGTGATTACGTTAGTAAATTTATTTTTCTCAACAACTCTAATTTATAAAAAAAAAAAAAAAATCGATCTTACCATTAGTAATATTGATAAATTTACATTCATTTAAATTGTATATTTATTAAAGAGGGTGTCTACAAAGATCCCATTTAATTTTGTCTACAAAGTACTAACCATTTAATATTTAACTTTACTGTAGAATTTTTTTAACTAGAATTTTTACGCGTACCTATTTATAAATAAATTTAAAAATTAGTACAATAATTTGATATATATTAAATATGTAAAAAAATATTAATAATAAATCAAGAATAAATATCAATTCAATTTATTCGAGGTTGATTAATTAAAAGATTTTTGATTATTTTTTTCTTAATTTTTTAGAATTTAAATTGATTACTTTTTTAAACCATTATTCATCAATTTAATATGTACATCGTACACACATCCATTTAAAATATGGATATTCAAATTGAATATAGAATCAAATAATCAACTTCATATCAATACAACAAAAATTAATACAATAAAAATTAATACAATGTGAAATTTATAATTTACATCGATCTTCAAATATAAAAAATACATTTCTAAATGAATTTTAGATAAAAAAATTGTAAAAATGTACATTGTTTTCATTTTGACTTTATAATTTACATTAGAAACTTCTGTAGACACGCTAAACAATAAAAATAAATCATACCTAACATATCAAGGTCATAAATATATAATATACTTCTACGTTAGACAATAAGAAAATTAGATGTGACGTATCGATTGATTCTAATTAAATTAAAAAAGTTATAATTAAAAATATACAACAATAACTATCAAAAAAATCTAATTTCGTAGTCCAATTTCGTAAATCTATTAATTTACCGTTTCAGAAAAAATAATTTAAAAAACTGTAAATCTATAAATAAAAAATAAGAGAGAGAGAACAGAAAAATCTATAAATAAAAAATAAGAGAGAGAGAACAGAAAAATAATTTTCGTAAATCTATTAATTTACCAATTTCGATTAATTTACAGTTTCAGAAAAAATAATTTAAAAAACTGTAAATCTATAAATAAAATATAAGAAAGAGAGAACAGAAAAATAATTGAAAAAATGAGAGAAATTTAAGAAAATTGTAAAAAGCAAAAAAAGTAAAATAAAATAATTAAGTAAAAAATGTTGATTTTGAGATCAAAACCATAATAATAAGAGAAAATTAGATGTGACCTACCAAATCTATTAATTTACTGCCGTTTCGAAAAAATAATTTAAGAAACTGTAAATCTATAAATAAAAGAGAGAGGGATGAGAGAAAGGAAAATAATTGAAAAAATGAGAGAAATTTAAGAAATTGTAAAAGCAAAAAAAAGTAAAATAAAATAATTAAGTAAAAAAACGTGGATACAGATAAAAATGAGAGAGAACCAAAAAAAATTAAAGAAAAGTTTAAAAGAAAATAATTGAAAAAGGAAAGAAAAATTTAAGAAAATTGTAAAAGAATCGCAAAAGAGAAAGTGAAATATATCAGTAGACATTTACAAAAGAAATCACATATGTTAATATCAACTTAAAAAAACAAAAATGATTTGAAATTTAAAAATAATAATTATGAGTAAATAATATTAAAATTATTATTTTAAGATGAAAATAGGACAAAAAAAAAAATAATACGTAAGAAAAAAAATAAATGCATAAAAAAAAGGAAAAAATCTACATATTGAAGAAGGAAATAAGAAAAAAAAAGGCATACTAAAGAAAGAAATTAAAAGAGAATGATATAAGAATAGAACAATAGATAGGAAAAAAAATCATACTGAAGAAACAAAAAACAAATGCATACTAAAGAAGAAAGAGAGAAAATTGATATAGAAGATTATCAAGGCTTGACAAAAAAAAAAATACATAAGAAAAAGAAAAAATCTACATATTAGACTACATATACATATGGGAGAAGGAAAAACTAAAATTGTAAAAAAAATTATGATTGTTGAAATGAAAGAAATATGTTGAGATTTATATAGAATACTCCATAGAAAATTATGGGGAAATTCAGTTTTATTTTAAAAGTTCTGTTTAAATTCAAAAGTTTTGTTTCATTTAAATTTTAATATTCGAAAGTATGCATTTAAAATATGAGATTAAAAAATGTACCTTAGATTAATGATTAAGATTAATACTAAAGAACAAATTAAAAGAGAATCATATAAGAATAGAACAATAAATAGAAAAAAAATCATACTGAAGAAAAAAAATGCATACTAAAGAAGAAAGAGAGAAAATTGATATAGAAGATTATCAAGGCTGGACAAAAAAAAAAAGGTAAAGTCTAGTATGCACTCGAGTGCATGCTGTGCACTCTAGTCCATGTGCACTTTTTAGTTTACTGACTTACACTTTTTGGTAAATGAGTAATAATTGAAAAGTGCAACACCATTACCAAAAAGTGTAAGTCAGTAAACTAAAAAGTGGACTAGGGATTACCAAAAAGTGTAAGTCAGTAAACTAAAAAGTGCACATGGACTAGGGTGCACAGCATGCACTCGAGTCCATAGCAGACCAACCCTTAAAAAAAACGTAAGAAAAAGAAAAAATCTACATATTAGACTACATATACATATGGGAGAAGGAAAAACTAAAATTGTAAAAAAAATTATGATTGTTGAAATGAAAGAAAGATGTTGAGATTTATATAGAATACTCCATAGAAGATTATGTGGAAATTCGGTTTCATTTTAAAAGTTCTGTTTAAATTCAAAAGTTTTGTTTCATTTAAATTTTAATATTCAAAAGTATGCATTTAAAATATGAGATTAAAAAATGTATATTAGATTAATGATTAAGAATAATAAAAAAATTAATAAAATGTGAAATTAATGAGAAAAAAAAGATTTTGAAATGGAAGAATTTGAGAAAAAATAGATTGCAATTAATAGACCAATCAATTTGCAACACGTGGCTTGTTAATGCTTGACAATATTGGGATTTTGAAATGGAAGAATTTGAAGAGGAGAGAGATTAAAAATAATAATTATAATTAAAAAAATTAAATTATAATTTTGATATTAAAATAGGAAATATGTATTTTTTTTAATCAGAATGCATGAGAATGAAGGGATTTTGAAATGGACGATTTTGGTGAAGAGAGAGATTGTGATAGAGCATGAAATTGTGACACCCATTATATTCTCACAAATATAGAGTATTAAGATTAAGATTAAGATAAGAGAAGATATATATTAAGATTAAGATTTGAAATGGAAGAATTTGACAAATTAGGAAAATTAATTTTTTTTAATAAGAATGTTTGACAATATTGAGATTTTGAAATGGAAGAATTTAGAGGGGAGAGAGATTAAAAATAAAAATTATAATTTAAAATTTGGAATTATAATTTTGAGATTAAAATAGAAAAAATGATTTTTTTTAATCAGAATGCCTGAGAATGCAGGGATTTTGAAATAGACGATTTTGGTGAAGAGAGAGATTGTGTAGAGTGATAAAATTGTGACACGTGTCCCATTATATTCTCACAAATATAGAGTATTAAGATAAGATTTGAAATGGAAGAATTTGAAGAGGAGAGAGATTAAAAATAATAATTATAATTAAAAAAATTAAATTATAATTTTGATATTAAAATAGGAAATATGTATTTTTTTAATCAGAATGCATGAGAATGAAGGGATTTTGAAATGGACGATTTTGGTGAAGAGAGAGATTGTGATAGAGCATGAAATTGTGTCCCATTATATTCTCAGAAATATAGAGTATTAAGATTAGAAAAATTGAGAAAGTATGGAATTTTCTATTTAATATCATAATTTACCCACTAATCCGATTTTAATTATGTTTTCAATGAAAATTAGAAATGTTGTCTCATTTTCCCCAAATTTTCCGATCACGTGTACGGGACATCATACCATGTTGTTTCTATCTCTCTCTTTTTTTTTACGAAAATCGTACTAAATTCGTACAAATTGGTAAGATATGTGTCTAATTACCGTCAACTTGGCTGGGGCGGGCTACAGTTTTTTTTTAATAAAAATATTGTAGTTTTTTATTATGTATTTTAATATTTTATTTCTTTTCTTTCGAACTTATTTCCTTTATTTACGACTGATCGATTTACTTTATTTAATTCATCTTTATTTAATTCGTCTTATTTATTTTTTAAAGAGATATTGATGAAATTAATATTAATATTTAATTGGATATTTATACTTATATTTACGAGATTTGTTTAAACTTTATTATATGGAGTATTTAGTATTTTTATATTTCATATTCTTTAAATATATTTCATATTATAAATAGATAAGTTTTAGATTGTTATTAGGAAGTTGAATTGATTAATAAAAAATGATATTTTTTTTATCCTTTTTAACATAAAATGACAAATATTATGAAAATAGTAAAAAACTAAAAAAAATAAAAAAAAAATAATAGAAGGAATATTTGATTTAGTAATAGATAATGAATAATTATGTTATGTATTGTTATTTAATTAATTGTATATTTGATGTTTGCATTAATTATATTTGTATTTGGCATTTCGTGTTATTTGAAATAAAATGGAGAGTCATTAATATATCTATTAGATATTATAATTGTCCATTTGGAAAGATAATTTTTTGAAAACATGATTCAATGAATTCTATTGGATAAAAGATCGGATGACACGATTTTTACAATTTATGTAAATTTTTTTTATAATATAGTATTTTTTTTAGACTTTCAGCCAGTCCCAAATTTTAATTTTGGGTCCGCCCTTGTGTCTAAATCGAAAATTTCTAAATTTATGAAACTTTTCGAGAAAAAAATCCAAACTCGTGGAATGATATGAAAGATAAATTCTTCCATACAATTGAGTGTGTTCATTGGAGCTCAATTTTAATTAGATAAGTGCAACAAATTATACTTAAGTATCGCTTGATATTGAATTATGAGAAGATATTATATACACCTTATTATTTATGTATTGGCACATTGAACAATAGTATTACTCCATCAGTTTCAGGCTAATTAAGTGCTTCATTTACCGTTTAGAACGTTTTAAACTATGTTACTCATTTTTTATTTTTGTCAACGCTTCACTATCTTTTTTTTATTTCATATCCCTTCTCTCTGTATTTTATCTTTTTTACATTTTTTTATATTTTCTCCTTCTTGTCTCTGTCTACCTTAATACCCGCTATTTATTTAATATTATTATTTCTTAAAAAAGATATGCAAACAGTAAATAAGACAATTAATTTGGGACGGAGGGAGTAATTTAATATTTCATCCCTGCCATTTTTTTTTATGCATGGTGTATAATTTGATGTATAATATAACTTTTTAGTTTCTCTCACACAAGTTTATATACTCTAAAATAGATATAATCCCCATAATCCCCGAGCTTATAATATGCATTCATATCACTACTTTAGAGTTTCATCGTACACCCAATTCAATTACTCACATTTTTATTATATATATAAAAATTTATAAAATTATCGTTAAACACTCTAAGTGTTATACATTTTTTTAAAACTATGTGTAATTGTGTGCTAAATTCTCCTCAAACTTTTAGGGGATGGAAGGATTAATATCTTAGGCATATACCTAGGAATACTCCTTGAACCCCATAACTCTTGCAGCCCCTGCATGCCTCTTTGGTGGCTACCCATCACTTCATTCTGTTACCCTTTGTTTTTTCTATTATTATTTACATACGCAAAAAGAAAGTAGTTTATTTATTTATTGATATATATTTGTGTTTCCCGTAGTAGATGCAAAAGGTTGTGGGGTTTGCAGTATTTCTGGTTTGGGGGTGGGGGAAGTGTATTTGGAAGGTGGTACCTTTTAAAAAAAATAAAAAAATATTCCATGTATTTTTATTTGTATTGGATATATATATGTACATTTATTGGATTTGATTAAGCATTTGTATCTTGATTTATAACAATTGAGTTTAATACATTAATGTTAAACTCTTCTACGAAATTAGTTCATGGGTATGGAGTTGAATCCATACTAAGACCATCAGTCTTATTAACATATATTATACTCCACCATTTTTTACATAAAAACAAGCCAAATTGTGCAGATAAATAATATGGTATTAATTTATAGTTCTAATGTTATAGGTTAATAAGTGATTTAATACTAGTTTATATGTATTATATTGATATCATTTTCATAGTTTTGATACTCCCTCGGTCATAACTTGCATAGTTTGATTGAAACGTTTTTTAAGAAAGAAGATTCAGTGGTTGGTGATATAAAATAAAATAGATGTATTTTAATTTTTAAGTGATTTGATGATCAGGTGTAAAGTGAAATGTATGGAAAAAATAAGTGATAATTTTGAAAAAAAAAATGATGTTGTGAGATTATTAATTTTGTGTATGTGATATTTTTATATTAAGAGTATGCAAATAATTTTGAAACATCTTAATAAAGAAAATATGCAAATAATCACGGAAATGGGGAGGTAGTATTTAAAGTTATATTCTTACACAATTGATTTGATATAAAGTTGAAATTCTAAACAGTATATAATATTACCTCATACATTCTTACACAATTTATTTGACATAAAGTTACATTATACGGAGTATAATATTATAATACAACATCAATTGGTTTTATTTTGGGGCCTGCATGAGTTGGTAATCAGAGATTAGGTACAATTCTTGATGATGGTTTCAATTTTTTATGAATATTTTGATGAAAATTGTGGTTATGATGGACCACCAATTTTCGATGAATATTTTGATGAAGATTGTGATTATGATCGACCACCAATTTTTTTATGAATATTCTGATGACATTTGTGATTATGACGTACCATCAATTTTCAATGAGTTTGTCAATATTCTGGTTGATGATATTGACATTGGCTATAGTGGCCCCCAATTTTTTACGAGAAGAATGAAAATATTTTTATAATTGAGGATGTTCATCCCAATATCCTTGACTCAACGATGAGGGTTGAAAAAAATTATTTTGTGTTATTTACTTATGATGATGAAAACCACACTGCTTTTGCGACGGAATGTCAAATTGTTATTATTTTGTGGTCAAAAGAGTACAAAGATGTTCCAACTTATCTTCGTACAGTTACAATGAGAATAAAGCTAGTAGCGATTCGAGGTCGAATCGTTTTCAACCGGGTGAGAATGATGGAGAATGAACATGCAAACAAAGAGTTCTTTTTACTTTTCTGCAATCTATTTAATTAAGTTAAGATTAGTTCTAATACATCCATTCAAGTCCATTTATTTTATTGTCATTAAGAGTTTTGACATTCTATTGTAAAATCCTATAAAAAGAGGATGTATGTTGCATTTTGAAACATTGAGAAATATATTAAGAAATCTTAAGGTTTCATCCTTAATCGATATTGTAGAGTAGGAAGACTCTCTCAATTGAGAGAGTAAAGTGGTTATTGATAGTTATATATAAAGGTAGTTTACAAGTGGAAAGAATACATAACTAACTACTCTATCTATCATAAATACTCTTAACTAACATTCCCCCTCAAGCGAAGCGGGAGTGAAGAGACATTGAGCTTGTGTCGAAAAAACTTAAATAAAGGGCGAACAAACCTTTTAGTAAAAATGTCGACGAGCTGTAAATGAGTTGTAACAAACTGGGTGAGAAGGCGACCAGATGTAACAAGCTCGCGAACAAAATGATAATCGATGTCAATGTGTTTTGCTCGCTTGTGAGCAACTAGATTTTGAGATAAGAATATGGCACTCTTGTTGTCACAAAGAAGTGTAGGAGGTGTTGAAGGTAGAGCATGAAGTTCCTTTAGAAGCGAGCAAAGCCAGACTGTTTCGGAAGCAGTGGTTGCTATAACACGGTATTCGGATTCACAGCTGGATCGAGAGACGGTAGGTTGCTTTTTGGCAGCCCAAGAGACTAAGTTTGGGCCTAGAAAAATTGCGTAGCCAAAAGTTGATCGTCGTATGTCTAAGCAACGAGCCTAATTAGCATCTGGGCGAACAAGGTTGATCGACCAGGAGAGAAGGTGAGACCAAGATGCGTAGTGCCTTTAACATAGCGAAGGATATGTTTAACAACCTGGAAATGATATGTAGTTGGATTTGCCTAAAACTGGCCAATAGTGTTTATCGCAAAGGATAAGTCTAGGCGCGTGATCGTAAGATATTGAAGAGCGCCGACCAAGGAGCGAAAGTGAGTTGGATCATAGAATGGGGTCCCGTCGAGATGAAGAAGATCGGATGAGGATAAAAGAGTGGCAATAGGTTTGGAGTCGAGCATGCTTGCTTGAGTAAGGATGTCAATGGCATATTTGGATTGGCTGAGGAAGAGATCGCGAGCATCATATGTTACCTCGAGGCCGAGAAAGTAGGTGAAGCGACCAAGATCCTTGATGTCAAACTCCTTATTGATCTAGGAAATAAAACGAGTAATGAAAGATTGATCATTTCCAGTAACTATTATGTCATCAACATACACCAGGAGATAAAGAATAGTACGACCTGACATGTAGATGAACAACGAGGTACCAAATTTGCTTTCTGTGAAGCCGACGATGAGAAGAAAGTTACAAAACCGTTGAAACCAAGCACGATGGGCTTGTTTTAGGCCATATAGAGCTTCGTCAAGTTTGCAGACATGATTTAGATGAACGGGATCAACAAAACCAGGAGGTTGACGCATGTAGATTGGATTTTGAAGGAGACCATGAAGAAAGCCATTATTAACATCCAATTGGTGAAGCGACCAGTTATTCATAACAGCAAGGGAGAGAATGACACGAACAGTGGTTGATTTGACAACGAGGCTGAAAATATGATCGTAGTCAAAACCAGGAATTTGAGTGAACCCTTGGGCGACCAAGCGAGCTTTGTATCGATCAATGGATCCATCTGGAAGAAATTTTGTTTGGTAAACCCATTTGGAGCCTACTATATTCGCATCCGGAGGCGGAGGGACCAGCACCCATGTCTTGTTTTTATACAGAGCTTGAAGTTCGTCATCCATCGCAGCTAGCAGTAAGGGGATTTTGCAACCGAAGAGAAGCTTTTTGGTTCAGAATTGTTACGAACAACAGCGAGCAGGGAAGTGGTTGTAGTGAGGGAAGTGTCTGGTGGATGTTTGACTTTAAAGATTCCATCTTGGAATCGTGTTCGCATGGCATGAGTGGGAGTGGCTGTCGGCCAGATACGAGGGCGAGCAATGGGAGATTGAGCCCGTGGAGGGCGAGGAGCTGGAGGGCGCACAGTTGGCCGAGCAATTGGAGGAAGCGGTGGAGGTGGAGGGGGCAGAAGAGGGGTGTTGTCAGGCTGAAGGCTGAGCGAGCAAGGAGGAGCAGAGGATGAGTCTTCATGGCGAGCAGGAACCGTCGAGGAAACTAGATCAGCCACAGGGTCGGCAAAGACGAAGATGTCAAGAGGAGCAATGTCAGAGTAGGAATGGTCGCCAGCAAAGGGGAAGGATGTTTCATCAAAGCGAGCATGACGAGAGATGTAAAGACGTTGTGAGGGAAGATCAAGACGGCAAAAACCTTTGTGACGCGAGTTGTAACCTAAGAAGACACAAGGAAGACTTCTAGGAGAAAATTTGTTAGGAGCATAGCTTCGTAGACAAGGGTACACAAAACATTCGAACACACGAAAGTTTTCATAGGAGGGAGGATAGGAAAAAAGAATTTCATAAGGAGATATATTATTCAAAATAGAGGTGAGAAGCTTATTTATGATATAGACGGCTGTACCAAATGTGTCTACCCAAAAGTTAGTAGGAACAAAGGCTTGGAATAGGAGAGTAAGACTCATTTCAGTGATATGCCTATGCTTGCGTTCAGCTCAACCGTTTTGTGCCGGAGTGTAAGGATAGGACATAGTGTGAACTATTACTGAGGAGTGAAAAAGATCACGAAGTTTATGATTAGTAAATTCAGTACCTCCATCAGATTGAAACCGTTTAATTTTGTATGCAAGTTGGTTTTCAAATATGTTCTTGTAGATAACAAACGTGGAGAAAAAATCAAATTATTTGACGAAGTGGATAAAACCAAGTAAAGCGAGAGTGATCATCAATGAAACAACATAATAAGAGAAGCCATTTGTGGATTTGATATGAGAGGGTCCCCATAGATCACAATGAATAAGATCAAGCACATGAGAAGCACATTTTTTATTAAAGACAAAGGGAAGTCGAGTACTTTTAGCCTTTTGACATGACGAGCATATAACAGGGCAAAGAAGTAAAGAAGTAACGAAAAGAAGATCTTTATTTTTAAGAAGATGTACAGTGTCAACATTTACATGACCTAAACGATTATGCCACAATTCAAAAGAGCCACATGAGGAGGGAGCACGTAAAGAAGAAGCAAAGACAGAATGACAGTTATCCAAGACATATAATCCATGATTAAGTCTGCCTCGAGCGAGCACTACACCTGTAGTCCGATTCTGAATTTCAAGAGAGTTGTTAGAAAAAATGAGATGAACAGGAAAGTCTTTGGTTAGTTTACTAACAGAAAGAAGAATTTTAGTAAGAGTTTGAACAACTAAAACATCTGAGAAGGATAAGCTAGAATTGTGAAAGTGTGTGCCAGTGTGAGTGATGGAAGGATATTACCATTTGTCATAACTACTTTATCAGTGCCTGTGTACGACGAGCATGAGTCAAGGGAAGCCGAGGATAGGACCATGTGCGAGAAGGCACCCGTGTCAACGTACCAATCAAAAATATTTTCATTGCGAGAGTAATCAATGTGAGAGAGGGAATCAACAGTGTTGACTTGTCGAGCAAATTAAGAATCATAGCGTTGAGGGCAAGTAGAGGCATAATGACCATCAAAGCGACAAATCTGGCAACGAGGAGGAAACTGTGATCGTCTGCGACCACGACCAAACTGACTTTTACATTTAGAGAAAGATTGACTGCGATCAAACTGGTGGCGAGGAGAAAGAGGTTTACCCAAAACGGAGGGAGTCGAGAAGCGGGCCAAGAAGGTCGGGTTCTAGGACGAGGAGGGGATATTTTCGAGCGATCGAGTAAAGAGATCATGGGATTCCACATTGGCGAGAAGATCGGAGAAGGTAGGGAGCGGAGACAGATTTATTTGGGAAGTAGAGAAACCATGAAATTCGGGACCTAGACCACGAAGAAACCAATGTGATTTGTCGGTGTTATCAATGGTGCATCCTATCGAAGAAAGTTGATCGCACAAATTCTTGAAAACTGCTCCGAATTCCGAAATGGATCTTGATCCTTTCTTGATTAATTGTAACTCATCCTTCAGACGAAGTTCTCGTGCCTTAGAGGACTGATTAAATGCCTCGGCAAGAGCATTCCAGATCTCCAAGGATGTCGAGCATCTAACAGTGACCGCCATGGCCTCCTAGGTAAGCGTTGAAGTTAAGAAAACACTTACTGTTTGATCTCGAGTGTACCAGGTAGTGAAGAGAGGATTCGGCGAGCTGACACCGACAGTGGTGATGGTAACTAAAGGGGCCGGCGACGATCCATTAACGCATGTCAAGAATTTTTGAGTGACGAGAAGAGGAAAAACTTGACGATACCATATAGGATAGTTCGTCGGTTTTAACTTGATTGTGACTAGATGCGTCATGGTGTGGAGGGTGAGAGTGGCGTCGAAGACAGATGTGGCGGTGTCCGGAGGATCTGCCATTTTAGGAAAATCAATACTCCAAAATCTGCTTAAGCATTAATTACTCTTATTAATTAGGGGTAATAAAACAGAAAATGTGGTTATAATTTGAGACATGAAGTTGTTCAAGAAGCTTTGAACGCATAATGTGATGGATGATTTGTGAATCGTGAGTGTGTTTTTTCGTTTGAAATATATTGTTTAAACTTTAATATTTTAAAAATTGTATATTTCTTTTTATTCAAAATATAAGCTATTTTGGATAAATGCATATATATTAAGAAAATAGTTATTTTTTTATTCTTTTAATTTTTTCAGTTGATTTTATTTTTCCTACTTTTACGTTAAAAAATATAAATGAAAAAATATCACTTTTGGGTCATCAAAATTTACGTATTTTCAAATTTGGTACATTTAATCACTATCAAAATTGATCTTATTAATTTCTATTAAAATTAATCCACTGATAGTCAATTGACTAACAAGGCAATATGTTTGAGCACGAAATTCACCTGGGCTTATAAGCAGTACTTCAGGTTTTGATCCTACTATAAGGCTCAATTTGGATGAAGGGATTTGATCTATGAATTTTAAATCCACCATTCAAATCCACTTCACTTGTTTAGTTTATAAATAGATTTCAAATACTTAGATTTTGCTAACACAATTTTTAGTTAAATTTGAGAGGATTTTAAGTCCTCACTAAAACCATGTCATTTGAAATTCATCTATTTATAAACTCTTTCTTTCATTTGAAATACCTCCTCAAATCAAATCATTTGATCCAAACACAACCTAAAAGAGTTTGCAAACATAAATCTCTACTCATTTGATAAATTTGAATAATGGTGGTTGTTTGGTTAAAGTTTCGAGAAATCTGCAATAATTATTTTAAGAGAAAAATATCTAAAATATAAAAGAAGGAAGGAAAATAAGTTTCTGAAATATTTTTAATATGCATTGATAATTTTAGAGAATTATTTACAATTAATATTCACCACACAAATGTTAGTAGATGATCATACTCAAATAATTATAAATAGAAAAATGAACTCAAATAAATAACTATTTAAATTTTTGCGCTTAAAATCCTTCCGGTCAATGACAATTTCAATGACAGTTACTAACAGTAAAAATAGGTAAACTTCACTGAACAAAACTGATATTTTGTCAATACTCTAAAACATAAATGTTGAACTCATATTAATTATAAATGGGATGAAAGTATAAATGTTTGTTCAGAGTAAAAAGGTGTAAGAAAGTAAAAGGGGAGAGGCGGAGAGCAAAGTGTTGGAATATCTAAAATGAGAATGGTAATTGCCACGTGCCAGTTCCCCATGCTGTTGTTGTGGTACGCAGAAGTTCTCCGGCTTGGTACGCAGAAGTGGGAGTGATCCGAACCATTATATGCTCCAATAAAAAAATTTTAGGTTGTCATGCAGCAGTAATGTTTACTATTTTCGAGTTTAACGAATTTTCATTAATTAAAATTTTAAAATTTAACATTAGTTATATTTTAAAGCTTTTAAAATTTGAATGTTAAAATTATATTCTATAAATATTTATAAATTCTATAAAATTTAACTCTCTTTAAGTAATTATAAATTTTATTTAAAAATTTATAAATTTTATAATATAAAATAAAATTATAATATATTAAAATTTCAAAATAGATATATATCATTACAATTTACAAGTATTAAGATGTAAAATTCATTAGATTTTGAAGTATAGATTTTAAAATTCTCAAACATACCATGTATAAATAAATAAAATCTGCTTTATTGACCAATTAAAGAGAATAAATTTACTAAACTCTTATATATAAAATAAATAAATTGATTAAAGTGTTTAAGCTCAAAAAATTCATGATAGTTTAATGTTTATGTATAATTGTAAATATTATCAAGATACAATTTATATAAATTTTTTTAATTTTTGTATGTGTGGAAATTATTTTGAAGAGTAAAAAAACGTGTAAAAATTGTTACCACCTTTTAAAAATATTATTTAATTTTTAAAATTTTTGTATGGGTGAAAATTATTTTGAAGTGTAAAAAAATGTGAAAATTATTTTGAAGCTTAAAAAAATGTGTAAAAATTGTTACCACCTTTTAAAAATATTATTTAAAAAAACATTCTAGCTAGTATTATACTCCTATGAAATCATAAGTCAAACCTGTAAATTAATACTCTATTAATAAACTCTCTAAAATAATAAAATCTTCTGATCCCGTTGTAAAAAATCATCAAATTCGATAAGATAATAAAATAATACTAATTTTTTGAAAAATCCCTTTATAAATATTAGGTCCCATTAAAACTCTAAATTAATAATTTATAAATATTAGTACAATTATAAATATTATGGCATGGTCTCTCTTATATATCTTTTTCATCAACCCACACTTTTGTAAATCTTTTTGAGTGCATGTCGGATGGTCTCGATCTCTTATATTCATTGATAATTTTGCGATGTTTTTTAGATAAGAAGACATGACTGGGTGTTATGAATTATTTTATTTCTATGATTTATATAGGAGTATATGTTTCATTCATCGTGAATATATTTAATTGACTATAATAGTATTTTAAGTGCAGAGAATTAATGTAAACATGTATATTTAAGTAATTACAATGAATTGATGCATGCGTCTATGAATATAGGGCTACTCTTGTATGAAATATAACATATATGCATTTCAGTCATTCACACACATGTTCTTTATAAATACACCCACAAGCTTAATTCACACACATGTTCTTTATAAATACACCCACAAGCTTAATTCACACACATGTTATTTATAAATACACCCACAAGCTTAATTCACACACACATTTTTTATAAATACACCAACAAACTTAATTCACACACACATTTTTTATAAATACACCCACTGACAGCTTAATTCGAAATTTTTAATCCGTTTATTTTACTCGTTTCTGTGATTTTTTTATCTTTTATTTTATTGTCGAACGCGGGATATTAAATGTAGTAATTCAAATTGTAATATGTAGTAATACACATTATTTTATGTAGTAATAACACAAACTATTTATATAATAATACAAATTCTTTTATTTAGTAACACGTTTTTTCTAGTATTTTTATTGATGTAGTAACTCACATTATAATATGTAGTAACATATATTATCGAATGTAGTAAACACAATAATCATGTTGTAATACAAAATGTTTTATTGTAGGATGATGCGAAAAATATTAGATCATTTGATAAAGTTACATATAGTAACAAACGTCTATTCAATGTAGTATGTAGTAACATATAATTTTTTATGTAGTAAAACAAATTATTACATGTAGTAATAACACAATTTTATATAGTAATACTGATTCTTTTATATTTTTATATTTTTTTTATTGATTAAGTAATCCACATTATAATATATAGTAACATATATTATTGCATGTAGTAAGATATATTATTGCACGTAATACAAAATAACATTGACCCATAATAATTAGTATTAAAGAATATTTAAAGAAATATAAAATGTTTAAGGATTAAGGTCATCGTAAATTGCAGCGTCCGACCGCGGCCTGAGGTGACCGAAAACTGCTCGGAGAAGACGACCATGTTCAATTTCTGTCAGTGGGTGCATTTATAAAAAATGTGGGTGTGAATTGAATTGTCAGTGGGTGTATTTATAAAAAATGTGTGGGTGTATTTATAAAAAATGTAGTGTGTGAATTAAGCTTGTGTGTGTATTTATAAAAAATGTGTGTGAATTAAGTTTGTGGGTGTATTTATAAAGAACATGTGTGTGAATAACTGAAATGCATGTATGCAATATTGCATATAAGTTTTTGTGATGAATATAATAGTTAATTGTATACAATGAATTGATATTATACATTAATTAGTTACAAAGAATTGGTTTATACATGAATATAATCAATGAAATATATATAAACTCATTTATTTTTTATACATATGATATTATACATGAATTAGTACTAAATTTGTTTAATTTAAAAAGTCTCTCTTTTAATTAATAAAATATTAATTTATCGATAAATTAATACCTCTCTAAATTAATAAAATTTCATGTACGAGGTTATTAATTTATATAGGTGGAGCATTGAAGGAAAGTTCAATGCTATTTATAGAGCTTTATATCCTCTCCTTTCAACATAAATACATTCCTTCCCATTCCTTTCATATTGTTCTACAACTTCCACACTCTTTTATTCTCTCTTTCAAGCAAATTATTTTTTATTGTCTTTTATATTTTCTTGTTTTTTTTTTATAAAAATAAATTGATGGTTTTTAAATTCAATACCAAATAACAAAAATGACAAAATAACAAAATAGAGGGGTTATAAATCACCAAATTACTGTGATTTTGTCTCTGATATACCCTCTGGTCTTTTTGTCTGGTGACGCATCAATAAACCAAATTCAAGTACATACATACATACCAAATGAAATCAAACTAATTACTACGGAGTACAAAATAAAAGAAACATAATAAAAATAGGTAATTGATTATATATTATAGCGCGACATAAATCCCGTTCAACCCGTGCAAAATTGGTGGCATCGAACTTACAACTCATTAATGAAATATTTTTTTAATGAGTAATTTTCGTAATTAGTATTAATACAACAACATTAAGTAAAACATACTCCAGTATTTATGACACTCTTCATTAATTAATAAAAAGCATTTTATTTTATTTTATTTATTTCAAGACAGTGGAGACCTATGAGGAGCTCCTTTTCTTCTGTTGCTCAAAGAGAGCATAATTCCAGGGAGGAATCCTCCTCCTTTGTTCTTCGAATTTCTTCTCGTTGGGTCGCCCGTTTGGTAATCGGATCCTCCGTATTCATGGAGCTGATCCTCCGACATGGAGCTCTCTGATGGATCAACTCGTAGGTCATCGAATTGAGAGATGGCAAAATCCGACTCATCAAACCTAAATAAAACGCTCGATAAATCCTCCCCTTGATAAACCATGTGATCCACCTGTATCAAACAAATCAAGCATTTAATCTCAAATAACTTAGGTGAGCTTAACACACGTATACTGAAATGTATAGAGACTTTAAGCAAATTTACACATAACCTCTGATAGATCTACTTATTATATCATATTTGTCCAAAACTCACGAGTAACTTTAATATTTCAAAGAAAAATAGAGATTAAACAAGGTATAGTTACATACACTCCTATTTTTTTTTTAAATATTACTAAACTATATAAAAATATTTTAAAGAAACAAAAGTTATTTGCAATTATGGCACGTCACATCTGCATATGCATATGCAAATGCAACTGCAACAAACGTTGGATTGTGTCTTAATTGCGCAATAAAGTTGATAAAAAAATTAATGATTTCCATAGCAAGAATAATGAAAAATATGTTGATATATAGAAAATAAAATAAAGAAAATGAAATTATAGAGTGGACCTTGCAAGAGAGGGAACAGAAATGGAATGGGTCCTGAAGAATTCTGTCGCAGGTGAAACATGAATTGCCAGACCCCTTGCAAGAAGACCTATAAGATTGTGCTCTCTGATTCAAGAATATCACTTTCGCACTATTTATTGTGTAGGGCTGCACCACCATTTAACAAAAACAAATTAACAAAATTTTATTATAATGTAAATTAATTAATTGTCCCACAATTTAAATTTACATTATTATTATGGGGCTGGCTTTTCAGAGATACAATATGGCACCCACGTTTCCACCAAATCAAAAGTTGAGTTTTATGATGATGATTGATAATTTTTTGATTTTGAATTTGGTTGGTGTGATGTTATATAATTGAGGAGTAACAATAATTCTAGCTTACCTGAATGTATGAACAGTCGATGAGCTTTTCGAGGTCGTCCAATCTAATCACATCTTGATAAACATATCTCCTCACCTGCACTCACATTCATCTACTAATTAATCATGCATAATCAACTAAATTTATGTTGTAATTTCACTCAATTGTTTACATTAATAAACTATACTTTTCGTATATAATGATATATTAGAAGAAATAAAATAATTGTGATAAAATACTAAATTTCTTTATTCTAAAATGTAGAGTGAAAAAGGTATTGTGGAGTCAAGAATAGTACATGTTAATTATAATAATTTTATTTGTTTCATTAAAAAATACTCCACAGTGCCCTCTCTCTTATTAATAATTAGACATGTGTCATTACCCCAATAGAATACAATGTGGAATGTAAAAATTTAATCAAAATCCAGACATTATTATTCTTAATTGTTTTATTATAATAGTGCTCTACAAGAAACCGGATAACAACGAGTAAAAATAAAAATAAATAAGGAAAGGAAAAACTTGTTTCAATTATCAAGAAAGAAAGATAAAACAAATAAATTGAAAGAGAAATTGTAGGGATTACATATGAGTAATTTAAGAAGATCCATGTTGGTGGTGGTGGCGATGAATATAGCTAAATCGACAACCTTTTTAAAACAAAATTTAAGACTCAAAAAGACAATTTTTTTCTTTTAAATTAAAAAGGATTATACCATTATATGTCAATTTAGATTCAAGAATGAATAGCCTATTGGGCAATTTAATAAGTGAATGAGGTGACACATTAGGTAGAAATTGTCCAAATTAAATTTACTACTCCTACAAGACTAGAGTAGTAGTTAGTATATGGTAAATGGAAAAGATTGAGAAATTGGTTGGAAGAAATACTAGTACTAGAGGGGAGTTGGAATGGTGCAAATAATAAAAAGAAGAGAATCAATGGAAAGGTGTAATTAAATGAGGGGAAGCAACCGGTTGGTGATTAAATGGATGAAGACAAAATAGAGTAAGGGTCAAAGCTAAAGTTGAATTTGAATGAAAGCAACTTTTCTAGGGAGAATTGGATATTAAACAATCCCTTCCAAAACTAGGTATAAAAACAAGTGTATAAAGTCCTTGCAAAACTGTCAAAGTACCCCCTCCTTGCGAATTTTGGACTACATTTCTGGGAAATTGAATTATTATTCATCATACATAGATGCTCGCTCCTCGATCAATTACCCTTTTTTTTTAACCTAAATAAATCTCTATGAATTCCATTCAATTCAATTCAATTTCTTCTTCAATTCTTAGGAAAACAATTAATCACATTCAGATGAAGCAATTCTAGCTAGTAATCCAACTGAATTATGTGAACAATTTTTGGAAACAATTCTATTCTATTCTATTCTAGGGAGTATATATAATCCATAAGTTAAAAAATTGAAATTATATACCTGAAGGAGAGGGTGGTGGGGAAGATGATTGGGGAGACAGTGAGGGCAAAAGCTTATGCAACAATTCAAGCAAAATATGTTCTTTTCGTTCTTCCTGCGATTCTGATGGACCCCACATCCAGCGAAGAATGTTTCCGCCATTAAACCTTCAAGCCATGCAGGCTTCATCACTCTCTCTCACTACCTCTCTTCCTTTCTCTCTCTTCTTTCTCTCTCTCTCACACACACACACTCAAACACACACAGAGAAACACAAAGAAAGAAAGAAAGAAAGTGCAGAGAGAAAGAAATACTACTTGGTTGTAGAGGGTGCAGCCTCGGTTGCCTAATTATATACTAGTACGTGTACACAGTTTAAAGGCCTCACAATTTACCCTATACTCCTATACACTACTTACTTGGGTTTTATATATATATATATAATAATCGTCACATTTACACAAATTTAAAACAACACATTTATGGATGAGAATGGACAAGGATCTTACTTACTTATACTACCATTTCCATTATATTATTCCAATCATATTTTAAACTAAAATAAGATTCAAACATTAAGGTAACATATGTCTTGCACAATACGTACTCTCTAGTCTCTACCACTATTCTATGTACTCTCCATCTACAAATGATACTCCCTTTTTTTTTCAACAAACCAATAAAATATTTTTTTTGCATATCATGCATCTATTTAATGATAATCACAATAATCATTAAACAAAGTTATTTTAGACAAAAATTAAATAATACTCACTCTGATTTTTTAGACATTTTCTCTTGTATATAATTAAATGATGTTTTAGAATTTTTACACTGTTTATTTTAATTATGTCCTCTTTTTAAATTTAAAAAATCTTCTAATTCCTAATTTACTTTTATTATTTAAGGGAATTAATGTGCATTATGCATTATAAAATTAATGTAATTAAAATATTTTTTATTATTTAAAGGTATACTTGGAACTATCTTATTAAAATCGATGAGTATGTTATTGTGAAACTAGACTTAATGCCAAAGTTCGGTCAAATTACCAAGTTAAAAAAAAATTACATTCCCTTGAATATTAACACAATTTTTTAGAAATATAAAAAATATCTTATTTTAAAATGTGATTCTAAACGGTGTTATAAGTTCTTGAATCATACTAATTTATACTCTCTACATCTCATTTAAATATTTTGGATATCCTCTCGTAAGTAGTTTATCATTTTTTTAAATGATAAAATTCATCATCTATAACTTTTATCTTTTCTACATATTTTAACTTTTTCTCTTTTTACATTTCTCTATTTTTACTATCAACTACACATTTTATACCCCTTTTGCCCCACATAAATTTGTACACTTCAAAAATATTCATATCTTCATAACTTTCTTCCTTAAAAAATATGGAGTATTAATATTTACACATTTGTCATTACTTTCATATACATAATCTATATTTTTCTTTATTTTATTTATAAAAGTTTAAAAATCGGTCTCTTATTTATAACTCTTCTCACTACACTTTTATCTTAGAATTTATGCCCTCCTAATGGTGTAAATTCTTTTAAGACATAGAGAATACTATATATAAAAAACAAATTAAAAGTTTATATATGGCAGGATGGAGGGAGTATGTGATTACAATCCGTGTTATGTACACTCTCCGTTCCGCAATACTTTCACACTTTTTTTTTTTTTGCTATATTCCACAATATTTTTCATACTTTTAAAATGAAAATCATTTATGGACTTCACCCTTACAGTATTCATAATTTTACATAAAATATCATTATTTTTGAGTTAACACGTACATACAAATCAACTCACTATTTACTTTATACATAAAGATTTATAAAATTATATTTCAAAATTTTACTCATTATTATATTGTTTTAAAAAGTATGTGAAAAACGTATAGGGAGAAGGTGGGAGTAATTAAAGTGTTTATCAAAGAATTGTTTGATTGACAGTGAAAATCAAAACCATGTCACTTTTTTTGGTCTGTAATTTACCCTGTATATTTAATAGTAGTAAAATCTAGTTGTGCTAGCTACTTTTGCTCAATTAATCAGATTTCCAGGAAAAGCCCAACTGTGAAAAACTTTCTGCCAAAAATTAATGCGTTTCAAGATCATAATTAATTTCCAACAAGTTTTATAAATAAGGTTTTTTATTTCTTTTCTCTTTTTTATGAAGGCAAAAACTTGTATGGGTGAGGAGATCACAAATGAATATAAAATACTCCGTATTAAACTCTTAAGTTCAAATTATATTACGTCTCACGATGAAACGATCTCGTATGAAACGATCTCGTACAAAACTTGCACCCTTGAACAAATGTAAATAGTGAGAAAAGAGGAGGAGGATTTAGGAAGAGAAATTTGAGTACATGACAAGGATATGGGAAGTAGTGGTTTTAGGGTTTAGAGTCAGACTATATATATATATTATATCTCTGACCTTATTCCTTCTTCCATCCCTTGCCTTGCTTAAAACCCACCCTCTGCACCGTCAAATTTCGTGTTTCTCTTTCTTCTTTCATTATTTATATTAATGATACAATATAATATATAATGGTTAATATCAGTTTGCAATTTGCACTATACTCCTACTGTTAACATGTAATTTTGTACTGTACAACTTTTTTTTAATCAAATTCTAATAACATGTATTATGCGAAATTGATTGATGTAACCAGAACTCTATTTTTGGATAATTTTCTAGTCAAAATTTGGCCAAAAATAGAGTTTAAATTTCTACAAGTTAATTTCACACAGTATAATTTGCAATCATATGAAAGCTTTTACGGGTTGTAAGTTGAAAAAAAAAAAGAGATATACTCCGTAATACATATTGCTGATTTATATTAATGTTATAGGATGAAAAGATAAAAAAACTGTAATTTGAAGTACACCAAGGTCTCACCGTATAAATCTCCTATTTTCAATTTCCATATAACTAATAGCTTCAATGCATATTTAAATAATTCTTCGTTATAATTATAATGAAAGCCTACTCATTTTTTTCTAACTTTCATGTGGAGGGAGGGAGTAATGTTTTGTACATATGAAAAAGATTTTGAATGATTTTGCAAAATATGAAACTGTATATATTTGCATATTGTGTTGAAAATTTAATAAAATTGAAAAACAGGACTTATAATTCATGGAAAAAAAATAACTTTATGGACAACAAACAAAAATCAAAGAGACGTAAAAATGTCCTTTCGAAATTAATAAAATTTATTGTTGGTCATTGAAAAACTAAATCAAACAATAGTATTTTTATTGTGTATTGACTATTGATAAACTCGAAACGCCGAACTGTCGTTTCACTTCGTAACCTGTGTCGCTTCATTTAAAAATTCTGCATATCTACTACACCTACAAACTCTTATTTCTTTGGGCCTCATTTTTTGGCGAGGCCCATACTAGAAACAGCCTGGGCCAAAATTGGGTAGGCCCATTAGAAAATATAACAGCGCCTAGTTGCAAAACATTTGGGCTTATGAGCCCAATATTGATTTGGATGTGGGTGCTATTGTATAGGTAGCATTTCAAATATGCCGCGACATTATATTTATTTTTAAGAGCGGGTTCAATTCAATAATGAGCGGAGGTAGGGGAGTGGATTTTTTTAATCGTAGTCCAAAGTTATTTACACCCATCTAATCAATTAGTACATCCACTGAATTAGAACACCACTTCTCAAATTAGTACGTTCTCCGTCAATTCTCCAAAATACTTCACTTGTAAATATCTATTCATTCCTTCTAAACCCTAAATTCCACACTCCTTTACTCTGCACCGTCGCCGTTCCTTTCCACTACGTTTGTATTTGTTTCTCTCATTCATCTTCACGTTGTGTCTGTCCCAAGCGTCACCGCGTTCGTCTCTGCCACTCCTTTATTTTGAAAGCGACTAGACTAATTAAATTGGTGAGTGCAAATAACTGTGGACTTAATCGTTCTTGCTTCCATCGCGAGTCATTCGGCCTTATCTTATGGGCCGGATATTTATTCAAAGGGCGCGGCTAAAGGCACCCAAGGATCCTATGAGTACACCCACCAAACTTTTTTTTCATCCAAGGAAGCTTGCAAAATGTCTTATATACCCCTCGTGTAAATTTAAAAGAAAAACGAAAGATGAGTACACCCACCATTATGTTAATCGATAAACTCTTCCACACCACCCAAAAATCTTCCCCCACCACCAACACTGCCCCCAAAATTCTTCCCCCACCACCACACCACTGCCCCCAAAATTCTTCCTCCACCACCACTGTCCCCAAATTTCTTCCCCCACCACCACTGCCCCCAAATTTCTTCCCCCACCACCACTGCCCCAAAAATCTTCCCCCACCACCACCATAACATCCAAATTCCAAAAGAAAACAGCCAAAAAAGAGGTAAAATGTTCGAAATTTTTTACAAAACAAACTCAATATGTTCGAAAAAAATTCCAAAACAATTTAAATTTGTCCGAAAAAAAAAATTGAACATCTTGTTCGAAATTTTTTCCAAAACAAACAAAAAATGTTCGAATTTTTTTACAAAACAAACATAATATGTTCGAAAATAATTTACGAACTTCCAAAACAAACCTTAATTTTTATTTTTTTTTAATTACAAGTTAAATACCCATCCCTTTTCCCCTCCCCATGACTCGAACCCAGGACCTAAGGCCTAGGTAGTGGTGCTCTAACCACTTGAGCTATCCCACTTTGTCACAAACCTTAATTTTCTTAAATTTTTTAAAACCCCTAATCTTACCTGAACCGAGCGGCGGCCTTGACGAACGAGGAAGGAGGGCGACAGCGGCCGCGTCTCAGTGAGGAGGGCGACGACGACCGCATCTCAGTGAGGAGGGCGACGGCGGCCGCGTCTCAGTGAGGAGGGCGATGACGGCCGCGACGAACGAGGAAGGAGGGCGACGGCGGCCGCATCTGAGAGAGGAGGCGACGGCGGCCGCGTCTCATAGGGTAGGGCACGGCGGCGCTGCGGCGAGGGTGGAGGGGGTACCGATATGGTGGATGGGGAAGAAGGGGAGGGAGACGGGCGGAGGAGAAAGAGGAAAACACGAGGTGGGTGTCCTGATTTTTTTTGGAAGGAAAGGGATAGAATTAGGGTTTTATGTAGGTTAAGGGTATATTGGGAATTTCCACGTGGGTGTCCTCATCCGTTTTGTGGGTGTTCTCATCGCGTGGGTGTCCTCATAGGATCCTTGGGTGCCTTTAGCTGCGCCCTTATTCAAATTCTGATGTGAATAGGGTCCCTTTGCTTATTGCAAAGGCCAAGGTTAAATGCCCCAACGTACATATCATGTCTTCACCCCACCTAATTTATGTTTTGAATTAATAGCAAAAATAAAATATACTTCGCTGGTGAACTGAGTTCACCCCCCACTCCAACTATCTTTTTCACTTTTTAATTCAACACTCGATCAACTTCTTCACATTTTGATTCAAAACTCTGCTAACCAGTGTGGAATTGGCCAAAACCCTTGTTTCGCCTTTTCGTCTCCCCTCATCTCTCATTTTGTGTAAAACTAATTAAGTTTATTAACGATTGAAAATCAAAATCATTCCATAAAACACTTATTAAACAATAAAAACAAACCTACATTTAAAAATCAAAATTTGAAAAAAAAATATTCTAAACCTAACTTCATGAAAACAATACATATCAATAATACATATAACATATATCACATCGGTGGGGCGATGAGCGATAGGGTTGGCGGGGAGTGATGTGTTTTGAGAGTGATGATGAAGTCAACTTTTTTTTTTTTAATATTTATAAGAATGTCTGTAAATGGAAAGATTATTTATGGTATTTTACGAAGGAATAAACTCATACTTGGGGATGAAGACATCGAAAGTGTAGACATAATATGTGGGAGCATTTAACCGTGGCCAGGAGGCCAAACTAGAAAGCACGTGCATGGTTCGAAATAGAAAATATTGTCATACATACATGCACCAAATTGAATCACCTAAATTAAGTTTTGCAACACTGTAAGACCTGCTAAAGTGTTTCAACGTGAAAATGATTATCCAATCGCGCATGGAGACGAGAGGCCATGGTTTGCTAATAGATATCGATATGGCGCATTCTTAATTCCAATTCATTATACTACCCTCTCTAATCATCACTTATTTATTTAAAATGTTTACTTAAAATGTTTACTTAGTTCACTTTATTTATAAATGGACTCACAATATTCCATCCTACATTTATATCTTCAGCTTATTTACTTTATAAATAAATTAATCAATATTTATTAAAATTCGTGTCCAAAAAAATGAGCATAATAAATTTGAATGGAAGATTTATAAAATTTATACTCTATATTTAAATTCAGTTAGAATTCGATTTGCAATTTTAAAAAATTCTATATTTCGGTTCTGAGTTAACTAGAAACCGAATCAATTTATTTGATATATTTTATATACCAAACCCTAATGCTACCCTAAAAAAAAGTATGCACTCGAGTGCATGTTGTGCACCCTAGTCTATGTTGAATTTTTCAGTTTTACTGACTTACACTTTTTGGTAAATAATGTTGCATTTTTCAATTATTACTAAAAATATTATTATACAGTTTAATAATTGAAAAGTGCAACACCATTTACCAAAAAGTGTAAGTCAGTAAAACTGAAAAGTGCAATATGGACTAGGGTGCACAACATGCACTCGAGTCCATAGCAGACCAACCCAAAAAAATGATTCACTAATTGACGTACAATGTTTCATCTTTTGTCTTGTTCTAGTTTAAAATTTTAAATTTAGATTTTTCCATTTAACTACAATTATATCTAAAAATAGAGTTTATTTACTCTAATGTTCAATTCCTCAAACCACATATATAACAATTAGAGACAAATTCCTAAGGGCATGTTTGTTTTGAGATTTTGAGAATTTTGAAATCCGAATTTTAAAATCTAGTGGATTTTAAAATCCTAATGCTTTTTATGTTTTGTGTTTGTTTTGGGATTTATGTAGGGTATGATTTAACTTTATAGAATAGGATTATATGTTTTATAGGTATTTATATAGGGTTTGTAGGTATTTATAGGGTTGACTTTTATAGGGTTTATAGATATTTATAGTGTGGGATTTTAAAATCCTGAATCAAAATCCCAAACTGTAACGGGAGTGGAGTTTCGAAATCCTAAATCCGGATTTCCCATCCCAAAACAAACATGCCCTAATTAAAAATACATACCGTACTTTCCAATTTCTGAAAAGTTTGCATTGCTTTTTTAATACGAATTGTAATAAGAACTCCCTCCGTCCCAAGATTTTGTACATGGTTTGACCGGCACGGAGATTAAGAAAATGAAATATAGTGATGTGTATGGTGGAATAAAGGAGGGGTATTATTGGTAATTCATTTACTAAAGTGAATGAGATTTGACTAAAGTTATAAATTGTGTTAAATTGTGGGCCCAAATAGAATGACATTTTTAAAATTATATGAATGTTGTAAGGATAAAAATTGTGTGAGTTGACATTTTACGGGATGGAGGGAGTAATTGAATTGAGGTACGGTAGGTCCCCTGATGCTATTTCTGGATTTAAAGGATTTCCAATTCGAATTGCCACTGTAAATCCCTAATTTTATTTCTTATTTATCATTATCAACTCCACCAACGTTTTACTCTCACGAAAAAAAGGACCTTCGCCGCCGGCAGTTCTCTTCTCATCCGCCGCCCACCTCCGGTCTCCCACTCACGCACACACGGTTCGTTTCTGATTTGCAATTTTGGCAATTTTTTGTAAACCTGTATCAATTTCGAATTTTGATTCTGTAAATCTCAATATGGTCATCTTGAATTTTTTGACATCCGAACTCATCTCTATTAAAAAGTTTTTTTTTTTTTTAATGCGTTGTGTAAAAATGCTAGACTCCAATAATTTTGGTTACTTGTGGGCTTGATCGAACAATGCATTTTTCTTATTTCTTTCTTTGTTCCAAGGTAATGTAGGATATTTTGTCATCTGATGTTACTCTCATGATCTGTATTTTTGGGGATTTTGTTTTCTTGTTTTCAGGGTTTAAATTTTACTAGTATAATTTCTAGGCGAACTCAATCATCAAGCTATTATTAAAATGGCAATGAGTTTGATTGCAAGAATCAGGCATCATTCATTAAAGGGATCCTTCACACATATATGCACTCCCATCATTGCATCTTCTTCTCTTAAGTCAATTGATGTAAGAAGGCACTTTACTCATCTTGCAATGTCACATGGTGATGTTGAAGAAGTAGAAATCGACCGGAGATTGCTCCCTTCTGATTACGACCCTGCAAATTTCGATCCCAAAAATCATCGTAGCCCCCCTAGTAAGAGAGTTTGGAGGCTCGTTGACGAAATGTCTGGAATCACACTTGCTGAAGCTGCACAGCTCTCTGATATAATGTTTGGCAAGTTTTGTAATAAACTGATGAAGAAGTTGACCATTAAGGAGAGGTTAATTATTATGGCTAGAATTGCGGAATGTAAGATGGAGGTATCGTCTGCAGCCAAGGAAGAAAAACAGGCTGAAAAGACGGTTTTTGAGCTGAGGATAGAGTCGTATGAGGCAGCTTCGAAGCTCAAGGTGATAAAAGAGATTCGAAATTTTGTGAGTTTAGGACTAAAAGAAGCTAAGGATTTGGTGGAGAAGGCGCCTGCCCTTCTTAAGAAGGGGGTTTCGAGGGAAGAAGGGAATGATATTATCGAGAAGATGAAAGCTGTTGGGGCCAAGGTCGTTATGGAATGATGGTATTTTGTCTCGTGTTTCTTTTTTAAATCTCAAACTAATTATGTTGGAAAACATGGTGATTGTGTTTCGCTGCATGCAGAGGAATGTGATTCTTGTTCTTTGTTATTGAAATGGAATTGTCTCGTTTTGTCATCCGTGTCCTTGTCCATTTGAGGGGATATCGTTGTTCTACATTGTTGAATCCTTAGTTGTCTATTGATCTTGCATTTTACTGGTGTTCTTATGGGATTGATGTAGCTGCAGTAAGACATGTTATGCTTGGACAATGTTTCAAATCTTGATGAGCATTGCCAGATGATGCTGTTTTGTATGGATTAAAATTCAGTTTCGTCTAATAACTTTTGTCTTTTACGCAAAAGATTAAAGATTCTGAAATAGTCTAGTTTTCCAATTTAATCTTTATAACCTTATTTGATCCGATTTTGATTTCAAAGTCGTTGGAAATTTGAACTATGATGTCATTTTGGGCACGCTTTTTAGATCTTTTGCCGAAAAGTAAAAAATTATGGGACCAAATTTACATTTCATATGCTTCAAAACAACTTAGTATCTCAAATTCTATCAATTTTGGGACCAAAATTTGATAAATGAAGAAGTTATGAGATTAAATTTTTTAAAAACTTAATATTTTGATTCTTTTTGCGAGAGAGACAAAAGTTATTGAAAATCACAAGATTATTATTTTTTAAAATATGAACCTATCGATATGATAAAGCGGGTGTTTTTAATATATATATATACACTAACGTAGTTCCTTGTGATGTATATGTCAAAAAACTCTCTCTCTCTCTCTCTCTAAATTTTCTCTCGCTTCTCTCTAACCTTTCTTCCCCAATTAAAATCACCGCCGCGGCGTCGCTTGAAATCACACAAAATCGCCTATTTTCTGTACAGAAAGTAAGTTGCGCCGCCGTGCCGCTTGAAATTCCGGCGCCTGCCGCCGCGCCGCTTGCAACACCGCCGTGAGCCGCCGCGTCGCTTGTCAAACCACTGCTCAACGCTCCATTTGCAAAGTCGCCGCCTGCCGCGCCGCCTGTAGCGCCGCTGCACTGATTTTCTATTGGGCGAAGGGTTTCTTTTTAGGGATTTAGTTGGGATCAATGGGTGAATCTCCCCGTCGAAGCCACGGTGACCGATCGGGTGAGTCATCCGTCTGATCCCATTTTATTTCGTTTTTTTCCTTTTTGCATGTTTATTTAGTCTGTTTTTTAGTTTAGATCTGGTCTTTTTAGGTTCGTTTTTTCTTCCGATGCCGTTATTTTCTGCTTTCGGTATTTTCCCTGTAGCTGTCGCTATTTTCCCCGCTGGTTTGTCTTCTTTCCTGTTATGATGGGTTTTCTTCCCGTTTTCGGGTTTTCCCATGGTGGCACTTTGGTGTGTCTGTTGGAGCTGGTAGGCCTTGGGTCCGTTTCTTATGTGGTTTGAGAGGTTTGTAGCACGGCTGTTGCTATCTTCTTAGATCGCGGAGTTTCGAGGTTTGCTGGTTGTTCGTTGATCCTTCCACCCTCTCACGATTGAGTCTGTAAATTGTGATCTTTTGGTAGAATTTGTTGTTTGGATAGGTGAGGGCAGATGATATGTAATTTAACCCCTATCTGTAATTCTACTATCTTCAAAAAAAAAAAAAAAATATATATATATATATACACTAGCGCACGACTTGCGTATAACGTGCTAATGAAAAATAAATATTACTTCCTCTTATTTTTAATAAGTGTGTTTTATTTTAGGGTGGTGCTAAATGTATCGAATCTGTACGTACAGAGAGGGGCATTATGGTCCCCTTTTCATTTAAGTTTTGTTAGAATGACTAATATACCCTTCATTCAAATATATTGCTTAACTATTATTTTTGAATAAAATATTAAAGTCTGACACCATTTTCTCTCTCCTCTTATTTGTTCAAGGCAAGTAATAATTACACAAGACAACTTTCAATGTGTGTATTTAATTAAAATATTTATTCCCTTTGTTACCGTTTAACTCCATCTTTTTTCCTTCTTTCTTTCTTTTTTTTCTACAAAATCTACACATATATTATAAAAATAAAATGTATAAGTCACTGTTATTTTATTTGATAGACAAATTAAAATCTCAAAATTCAAGTCAAATATGAGATATTTTAGCAGTGCATAATCCTTAATTTTCTCAACTAAATTTATCTCCCTTTCTCTTATTTTATGGTATTTACCAAATTTAGGGGAGTGTATTCAATTGAGATTCTGTTGGATTTTTTTGGACTTTAAAAAGTCAGTGGATTTAGAAAATCCATATACTCTATGCAGAGTTTGACTGACTTTTTTATTGATTTATATGGATTTTTATAGATTTGTCGGGATTCTCAAATACACATTTTTTTATTGATTTACATGGATTTCCATAAACCACGCCCCTAAAACCTAGTTAAAAAAAATATTATTTATCATTATTATTCTCATCTTCATTTTCATCACAGTTATACCTCGGCCTCATTTTCACATAGTTAGCAATATTAGTTCTCCATGTATTAGTTAAGTTCTTTGGACCTTGACCACCAAAATCTTTTAGATGATATCGAACACCACGTAATGGGGAATTGACGTCAATTTTCAATAAGATATTATTGACGGTGTCCGATATACTATAATTTTTAAAGAAAGAACATAATTTTAAAATACAGAGATGTAATTTTTTTCACGATAATAATGGTGGTGAAGAATCCGTGATGCTTATCAAAGAACATAGATAACACAGTTTTTTTTTCTTCTTTTTTAGAGTCTACTAAGAGAATCCGTTGAAATCTCTACTTTTTAGAAGAGATTTTGATTAGTGAAATTTATTTATATTTTTGAAAGAGAATCCAACGAAATCCATAGAGTATTAAAATCCATAGATTGTTGAATACCTAAAGATTTCTAAAGACTTTTTAAAATCCGTATTGAATACCTCAAAATTTTGAAAGACTTTTACAAATTCGGATTGAATACCCCCAGATTTTAAAAGTCCAAAAAAATCCAACAGAATCTCAATTGAATACACACCTCTTAGTCACATAAAATATTTTTACATAGATATGAGTTTTCTATCTAGAAACACACTATATTTTTCTTCCCTCTTCCATTCTCATTATTTTTGGGTTAATTCTATTATATATATATATATATATATTATTATTATTAATTCAAGGTTTTAAACGTAATTTAAGTGAGTATACATAATTAAGAGTGCCAGATGTATAAATTTATAAACGATTTACCAATTTATCATATTTAATAACTAATGTAATAATTTATATTAATTTATCGATTTTACTTAAAATTACGTTACTTAAAATGAATTTTACTTATTTTTAATTAATATACTAAAAAATACTCGTTTCTCAACATATAGTGTTTAGGGTTTAGCGTTCAGGGTTTAGGGTTTAGGGTAAAGGGTTTAGGGTAAAGGGTTTAGGGTTTATAGTAAAGGGTCCGACTACTCCTTTCAACGTGTACACTTAGACTTCATTAATAAACAAACTTCAAATGTGTATTATGAATTTATATTCAATATGGTAACTTATCCCCGAATACTCGTTTCTCAACATATATTGTTTACGATTTAGGAAAAAGGGTTCGGAGTTTAGGGTAAAGGGTTTGGAGTTTAGGGTTGTTAAAATAAAATATTTTACACTTAGGGATTAAAAAATTCATAGTTTTACACCAAGATTGTTAAAATGAAATATTTTACCTTAAGGAATTAAAATTTTTCTAATTTTACACCAAGATTGTTAAAATGAAATATTTTACACTTAGGAATTAAAAAATTCATAATTTTACACAAGGTTGTTAAAATGAAATATTTTACACTTAGGAATTAAAAAAAATCATAATTTTACACCAAGGTTGTTAAAATGAAATATTTTACACTTAGGGATTGAAAAAATCCTAAATTTACATCAAGGTTGTTAAATGAAATATTTTATACTTAGGCATTAAAAGATTCATAATTTTACACCTTGTTAAAATGAGATATTTTATACTTAGAGATTAAAAAATTCATAATTTTACACCAAGTTTGTTAAAATGAAATATTTTACACTTAGTAATTAAAAATTCCTAATTTTACACCAAGGTTGTGAAAATGAAATATTTTACACTTAGGGATTAAAAAAAATCCTAATTTTACATCAAGGTTGTTAAAATGAAATATTTTATAATTAGGGATTAAAAAATTCATAATTTTACACAAAGTTGTTAAAATGAAATATTTTACACTTAGAAATTAAAAAATTCATAATTTTAATTTTTACACCAAAATTGTTAAAATGAAATATTTTACACTTAAAAATTAAAAAAAATCATAATTTTACAACAAGTTTGTTAAAATGAAATATTTTACACTTAGGGATTAAAAATTACTAATTTTACACCAATGTTGTGAAAATGAAATATTTTGCATGGATTAGAAAAATCCTAATTTAAAATTTTACAACAAGTTTGTTAAATTAAATATTTTACACTTGGGATTAAAAAATTCATAATTTTATATCAAGGCTGTTAAAATGAAATATTCTACACTTAAAAAAAGGGAAAATATCACTTTTGGTCACTGAACTTTACCACTTTTCACATTTGGTCACCCACATTTAATCACTATCAAAATTGGTCACTCACTTATTCTTTACTATCAAAATTGGTCACTCACTTATTCTTTTTTTATCAATTTTGATGTTGCTGTTAGTGAATCCGTCATTTACTAACGGAGAAGAGGTTTTGAGCGCAAACTTTTATTTTCCGTCTTTTAATTCCTTAACCCTAAACCCCCCAAACTTTTTTTTTTTAATTTTACTGAATTTATCTCCAATTAATATTACTGTGTGTGGATGGGGAAATAAATTCTAATAATTAACTATTTTGAAATAAGTTTATATTTCTCATCATTATACAAATTAAATATGAAAATCATTAATTGGAATATTATTCAAAAAGTCTGAAAAAACAGAGTACAATGATATTTCAATTACTGATTTTCAAACATTTTTGAATAATATTTCAATTACTGATTTTCATATTGAATTTGTATAATGATGGGGAATATAAACTTATTTCAAAATAGTTAATTATTAGAATTCATTTCCACATTTATAATTATTCGGCTTGATAATCTATTCTTAACCACACACAGTAATATTAATTGGAGATAAATTCAGTAAAAAAAATTTAAAAAGTAAAAAAAATTAAAAAAAAAAGGGTTCGCCTCAAAACCTCTTCTCTCCGTTTGTAAATGACGGATTCACTAACAATAGCATCAAAATTGATAAAAAAAGAATAAGTGAGTGACCAATTTTGATAGTAAAGAATAAGTGAGTGACCAATTTTGATAGTGATTAAATGTGGGTGACCAAATGTGAAAAGTGGTAAAGTTGAGTGATCAAAAGTGATATTTTCCCCTTAAAAAAATCATAATTTTACACCAAGTTGTTAAAATGAAATATTTTACACTTAGGGATTAAAAAAATCATAATTTTGTTAAAATGAAATATTTTATACTTATGAATTAAAAAATTCCCAATTTTACACGTTAAAATGAAATATTTGTTAGATTAAGGTTTATTAAAATTAAATCAGTGTTTGTTAGATTAAAATTAAAATTAAAACAACTCATCTCTATTAAATTAATTTCAATCAATATCTCCCCCCCTTTTCTCTACAACGTTAGTTTCTCTGTAGTATAAATTATTTTTAATTAATTGTAAATTAATTTTTAAATAAAATCTGTAAAGATAACGTTTAAAATTAGATGTAATGATGGTCTGCAATAATTATGCGTGTTGAGAGTTAATTTTTTTTTTTTTGAGAGTTTACCAGATCAAAACATAATACATAACTATTACAAGCTCAAATTCATGATCTTCAAACCAGACGAAATTCAATGGTATCGTCGCCCCTCCAATCGCGAGGAAGAGAATAAACGAGTGTACCCTTTGTCCCATAATGACGACCAGATCTCTACTTTCACTACGAAAACAGCCCCACACTAAGGTGTTCTCCCATCAAAAGAAAGAGACAAAAAATAGAGACAAAGCTCCACCAAATACCAAGATCCTAAGGCCAAAGGTCTACTAAAAAAAAACTAAGCACACAAAGCTCCACAAAGGGATACATGGATCCTCAAAAGGATAAAAGGCTCAAAAGCCGACAGAAAAGGAAAAGCAGAAAGGAAAAGCAGAAAACATGATAAAACTAAAACCTGGAAAATATAAAAATAAAGGAAAGAACTAAACTGGGATCAATAGGACACTCCTCCAAACGATCACCGTAGCTCCGTTAGGAACGGTCACCGTAGCTCCGTTAGGATAAACATTCTATTGATCCCTACTAACTTTTAGAAAAACCTACATGAAATCGGACGGACAACGGCGGATCTGAGCAACTCCGGCGACGGCGGATCTGGTTAGATACTGAAGGATCTGGTTAGATACTGAACCAAGACGGCGTAAGGCGGTAGATGGGCGATGTCACTTTTCAATAGATTTCTGAGAAGCCCTCGAACAGATCTGGAAGAGCGCTAATAGATCTACATATTTTCTATATAGAAGAGAGGGAAAAAGGAAAGATGGAAGGAGGTGTACGCGGCGGCTGCGGGATTGAGGATGGGGGCTAGGGTTTCTGTTTTTTAGAGAGAGGATTTTTGACACTTTTTTAAAAGTTTATCTTTGATTTGGGTGTAAGATGTGTTGAGAGTTAATTACGTGTGTTGATTGTCGAGAAAGAAGAAAAGAGATTAACATGCATCATTAATTATTAATTAATTAATTATTTGTCATTATCTCTAATTAAGGGTATAACGGTAATTGAGTAATTAATAAAACATTAATTAAATAAAAAAACTGATTCTGTACGCACAGAATCTGTACACTAAGCATTACCGTTTATTTTATTATGAGATGACGTTTTACAATTTTTTTAATAAGATAGTTAAACATTTATTAAGATCGAGTATATATAGAAAGAAATCAAATACTAGTTTTTTATGAATAAATGAATATTTACAATTTTTTTAAAACAACATTATTTTTTGTATACGTAAATAAATTTTCATGAGAATGAAACAATGTAGTCGTTTTATATGCCTCTAAAACATACATAGTTGATATTGGTTGGATCTTCAATATTGTTTATAGTCATTGCCGAGGTAAAAACAAAATTAACTCATTTGAAACTTAATCGATATTTAATCTGAAGTACTTAGGAATTAATAGAATTTCAAGCATTTTTTTTAACTAAATTGCAACAGTGTTTCTAAAAAAAATTATATAGAAATTTCAAATAAAAGGGTATTATTATAGTAAATGTATTTCACTCTTTAATTAATACATTTTATTCAAAAATTGATACGGAGTATATAATATTTCATAAATTGATGATATGATTTTTTAGTGTCGGATTATATTATAGTTAGAGTTGCTCATAACATGACATATGAAATTTAGAAGTTACTATAAAAGAAAATAAAGTTTAGAAGTTGTTGGGAATAAAATGATACATGTTTTGATTAAATACCAAAACCCCCTGAGACATGCCTAAAGTCAAGATGATTGTGTTCAAAATGTGTTAGAACACATAGCATAAGGCTAGATGAGAAGCTAATATGTTAGGCAGCTCTTAGATGATTAGATGCACACTGTGAGGGGGAACCTATGACTTCAAAATGATCAAGATCAAGTCCCCTCAAGGCTCAAAGTCTGGAACAAACTCTAAGGACAAGAAAACTCCATATGAAACCAAAAGCCTTGATCAGGAGAGTTGTCCAGAAGAGTTATTTCTATGCAAGAAGAAGATTGCAAAGCTCAAAAGGACAAAATTAGTCAAAAACTCTGATCAGGAGAGTTGTCCAGAGAAGTGAACTCTGTACAAGCAACAGCTCTGAAGCTAAAAGGCCAAACATGCTGATCAGGAGAGTTGTCCCAGGAGAGTTGTCTCTGCAAACTTGAACCAGAACAAAAGGTCAACCATGCTGAAGAAGCTAGAGACAACCATACCCTAAAGAACCTCATTGAAACATGCTAAGATCAACTTAAAGTGAAAGAAAGGGAAAGAGCCAAGTCATCTGAAAATGAGCAAGCCAACCTTGCTGAAAGGCAAAAATGCTGATAGTGATAAGGAGAGTTGTCCATTTGATAAGGAATGTTATCCTATCTTTGGATCAACCTTCAGAAGCCATGTCCAAGTCATAACAAGAAGTCAAACATTGGGAAAAGTGCTGCAGAAAGAAGACAAAGTCTTACAAGCCGTTTATTACCCAAATAAGGACATGTCACTATCAAGAATCTGTCTTCCAGTTTGAAGAACTCAAGGAAGACATTTATAGCAATTTGGGGCTGCCTCTCCAACGGGCAAATCTCCATTTTGTCTATAAATACAAGGAGTGTGAAGACCATTGAAGCACCTCAACCTTGACAAGAATATCTAACTATCCTACAAGTCAAAGTGCTTTCAAAGCTGTCAAAGACTATCTTAGTCTTCAAACACTTCTTCTAAGCTGAACCCAATAGTATATCCATACATAAGCTTAGAGAGATATCCTATCCTTATACCTTGATCTTCATTGTAAATGATATCTCATTAGTTGGAGCCTTACTTCAATCCTTACCCCTTTCAAGTGAGAAAGTGAGAAGGTTGTAGTAGTAGAAGTGGTAGGAGCTGACTGTTGAGAGAAGAAAAGTTCAGTTCTGAGTTAAGAAGAGGGTACTAGGACTCTAGACATCCTAGGGATCAATTCACCAAGGAGTGGTGTTATTGATCAAGTGCACCTTGGAACTATAAAACAAGTTAATTCCAAGAGTGAAGGAATTATCCTGTTAAATCAGGAAAGTGGATGTAGGAGCTTGAGTCTCTGAACCATTATAAACTCTTGTGTTGATTTACCTTACAAAGTACTTACATTCATTCAACACTGCACACAAAACTGATCTTTCAAAAGATACATATTCAAAGACTGTGCAAAACTGATTTGGACAAGTTCCCTGAAACTAAACTGGACTGCATTGGATTGACAAAGTGATTTCAGAAACTTAAGGAGTCTAAACTTAAAGGGCCAACCACTATTCCGCACATATAACTCTCCTAGATAGTTATTCAACTAAGTACTCAATAGTACTTAGTAGTTTGATTATCTTAGAAGAGTTTATCATCTTCAGCAGAGTTGTCCAAGACAACCTTGCTGAATTCTGGTTTGATCAAAGTTGGAAAGAATTGCAAACAAGTGTATTCCCCCCCCCCCATACACTTGTTATATACTCCTTTCAGGACCAGCAAGTGGTATCAGAGCAGGTGTTCAAAGACCACTGCTTCTGAAAATCCATCTTGATTTTCAAAAAAAATTCACATATCTGTGTGGTCACTGAACTGATCTCTATCTGAAATCTATTACTTGTTGACTAACTGATTATTCTTGAGATATGGCCAACAACAATGCTGTTCCTCCACCTGCTGTTCAAGGATTGGACAACATGGCCACAAATCCAGTCAATCACATTTCACATCATAAATTGCCCATGTTCTCAATAGACAACTATGATTTCTGGAAAATTAGAATGAGGGCTCATCTTGCATCTCTTCATACTGACATGTTAAGAGTAATCACAAGAGGACCTTTTGTGTTTACCCAAACTAACCCAAGATTAACAGATGAGCAAAGAGCAGATGTAAGGGAATTGATTCCCAAGGATGAGGATGACTTCACTGCTGATGAAAAGAGGAAAGATAATCTAAACTATCTTGCCATGAATACCCTCTATCAAACAATTCCAGATGCAGTCATGGGAAGAGTCTACCATTGCACCACAGCCAAAGAAATCTGGGATACTCTTGCTGAGATGTGTGAGGGTACAGAAAAGATCAAGGAGAACAAGCTCCAAGTTGCTGTGCAAAAATTTGAGCAGTTCTCAATGGAAGCTGATGAGTCCATTGACAAATTTGCTGGTAGATTCACTGATGTGATGAATGAAATCAACTCATTGGGCAAGGTGTACTCCAGGAGAGAAGTTGGATTAAAGATCTTGAGAAGCCTCACTCAAAAGTGGGATGTCTATGCTGTGATGATGCAGAATACCAAAGACCTCTCTTCCATGCCCATGCAACAAATCTTCTCAGAACTCAAAGCCTATGAGTTTGACCTCAATAGAAGAAAGCCTGTAGAGGAACCTTCGAATCCTACTAAGGGAGTGGCATTCAAAGCCAAAGTTGCTGAACCTGAAATGCAACCCACTCCCAGATCATCAAAGTCAGTCTCTAAGACTGAAATGAAGGAAGAACTAGGCTTGATGGCTAGAAGGTTTGACAAGCTGAACACAAGGTTTGGTAGATACAAGAAATTCTACCAAGAAAACAAATTCAGGAGAAGATACAACTCCCCTAAAGATCAGGCCAAGGACAAAAAGCCTGAAGAGAAGAGATCAGAGGACAAGTACTCTGATAGGAGAAGGTCCAGTAGAGCTGACCCTTCATCATCAAAAGGAAGAGATGAATCCAAGAAGGATGATGATGAAGACCTATGCTACAACTGCAAGAAGAAAGGGCACTTCCAGTATGACTGCCCTGAATTGAGCTCTAAAGAAAGAAGAGAGAGGCAAGCCAAAAGAGATAAAAAGTTCACCAACAGAAAGGCCATGATGGCTGGTGATGAATCTGAAAGTGCTGAGAGCTTCAACTCCTCTGATGGACTATTCTCCAACAGTGATGATGATGATGATGTTTGCAACATGGCTCTTGAGGATGATGAGTTATCCTCTACTTCTAGTTCACCATCATTCATCTCACAAAACACTAGTGAAGTTAACTTAAAACTTTCCTTTGGGAAGTTGATGGAAGATTTCACTAGATTACAAGAATTTCATGATAATTGTGTGAGAGAAAATGAAAGATTGGCTATTGAACTTATCAAAAACACTGAGGTAGCTGTTGATGTCAAATCTACTGAGTTGTATCAACAAGTCTTGAGAGAGCTTAAGGAAGCAAATCTCAGGATAGTTGACCAACAAAAGGAGATTGATGATCAACTCCTATCTCAGAAGAGAAAAGATTTTGAACTAAAAATTCTAAATGCCAAGTTTGAAAATCTCTCACATGAATATGATATTCTTAAATCAAGTGAAGAGAGCCTGAGATTAAAAATGTCTGCTTTGAATAAATCCTCTAGGGCAATAGAGGAAATTCAGAGTTATCAAAGACCTATGGCTCAAAGAAGTGGATTAGGTTTTGATCCATTTGAATCTTCACCTTGTCTTAGTGTTGCCTCTACAAGTAACACTAAGAAAATCTTTGTTAAATCAGTGGCACAACAAGCTGAAAATGAAATAATTCAGCCACTGAACAAAGGAAAGGGCAAAATGAATGAAATGCCTACTCTAGTGCTTCAGGAGATTAGACCCAAACCTTTGGAAAAGGTCAAGGCTCCTGAACACAAGAGGAATGTTGGTCAGCAGAGTAGACCCAATGGAAGGGCAACTCTCCTGAACAACGTTCAGAGAAGTTATCCAAGGTATAATCAGCCTAGGCCAACTCATCTGAGAAAGCCTCAGGTAAATAGACCTAAGGACAACTATCCTCAAAGGCAAAATAAAATGAGACAACCAAAACCCCTCATGCCAAAGGGTAATGATTATAAAAATGCCTTTCCTCAAAGATTTCATCAAGCTGCACAAAGAACTCATAAGTTCAGGAGAGTTGACAACTCCCCTGAAACTTACAGAGTTAACACATTTACACACACTTTCCCCAAGGCATTCAATGGAAAGACAGTGTATGTTGATGCACAAGGAAAACAACTTAGCCACCTTGAATCAATCAGGGTGATTAGGCAAGTTTGGGTTCCTAAAGGTACAGCTAACCTCTCAGGACCCAAAACTCAAAGGGTACCTAAACCTATCTAATTGCAGGTACCAGTGGGCCACAAGAAGAGGAGCATGAACAAAAAGACAGCATGGTATCTTGACAGTGGATGCTCAAGGCACATGACTGGAAACAAGGAACTCCTCACTGATTTTATGGAAAAAGAAGGCCCAAATGTTACTTTTGGAGACAGCTCACAAGCAACAACAAAAGGTTATGGTACTTTGATGATTGGTAAAATCAAAGTAACCAATGTATCTTATGTAGCTGGTCTCAAATATAATCTGCTAAGTATCAGTCAATTCTGTGACAAAGATTTTAAAGTTGAGTTCTCAAGTGGAAAATGTTTAATTAAGGATAAAACTCAACAAACCTTATTGACTGGAACTAGGAAGGGAAATGTGTATTTTGCAGACTGAGACAAGTCTACTGATGCTGCATGCTTCATTGCTAAGAGCACTAGTGAACAAAGCTGGTTATGGCATAAGAGGCTAAACCATCTGAACTTCAAATCAATGAACAAACTTGCTAGAAATGCATTAGTTAAAGGACTACCTAATGAGGTTTTCATAAAAGAACATGTGTGTAAACCATGTCAGGAGGGAAAACAGATTAAAGCCCCATTCAAAGGAAAACCAGTCATTTCTACTGAAAGGGTACTTGAACTTCTTCATATGGATCTTTTTGGACCAATCACCCCTTCAAGTATAAATGGTAGAAAATACACATTGGTTGTAGTAGATGACTTCTCTAGGTTCACATGGGTAGTATTTCTCCTTAGTAAGAAGGAAACACAAGTTAAACTACCTGAACTTCTCAAGAGACTGTCAAATGAGAAAAGCCTTAACATTATCAAGATAAGATCTGATAAAGGCACTGAGTTCATAAATTCATACATCAATGAGTATTGCACATCTAATGGGATAGCTCATGAAACCTCAGCAGCTAGAACTCCTCAGCAAAATGGAGTTGCAGAAAGAAGGAATAGAACATTAAAGGAGGCTGCTAGAACTTTAATTGCTGATTCAAATTTACCTAAGAGGTTTTGGGCTGAAGCCATAAACACTGCATGTCATACTCAAAATAGATGTTTGATCACTAAGGGGCAAGGCAAAACCCCCATATGAGCTCTGGAAAGGAAGAATACCTAAAGTGTCATACTTTCACATTTTTGGTTGTAAGTGTTTCATACACAATAATGGAAAAGAAAAATTGAAAGCCTTTGATAGTAAAGCCGATGAGGGAGTATTCCTTGGATATTCTCAAATCAGTAGAGCTTTCAGAGTCTACAACAAGAAAACCCTTATTGTGGAAGAAACACCTCATGTTGTGTTTGATGAATCTATCTTTGAGATCAGGAATGATAGCTTGGAACCTGAAGAAATCACACAGAGGACAACCAGATTGAGCCTAAAAGACAAAGATACTGAATTCATAGATGTTGTCCAAGCCAATCTACCTGAACATACCACATTGGACAACAATCCTGAAGACAATCTTCCTGAGACAAACCCCACTGATGGAAATGGTGAACTGAATGAGCCAATCCCAGTTCACATCCAAGTAACAACTACCAATGAAGAAGCAGTTCCTGCTGAGGTAGTTAATGGGTCAAATAATCAAGGGGGAACTCAAACTGTTGAAAATACCAATGTTCCTGACATTGAGGACAACACCCCTGATTATGATCCTGAATTAGATCCTGCACTAAATTACCCTGAATTTTATGATCAAAATGACTCAACCTCAGTAGAGGACAACTCTACTGAAGGGATCAGAAAAAGAAGGACTTGGTTGTATGACCATCCTACTGATCTGATACTTGGTGACCCAAGTATAGGAGTCAGAACCAGAAAGTTTCATGGTGAAAGTGCTATGTTCTGTTGTTTCTTGTCAGAACAGGAACCAAAAGACATTGATGAAGCACTTCAGGATGCCAATTGAATCACAGCAATGCAGGAAGAGCTCAACCAATTCACCAAAAATGAAGTATGGGAGCTGGTTGATAGACCTTCACATCAAGATGTTATTGGAACCAAGTGGGTATTCAAGAACAAGAAGAATGAAAATGATGTGATTGTCAGAAACAAAGCAAGACTAGTGGCTAAAGGTTACTGCCAGCATGAAGGCATTGACTATGATGAGACATTTGCACCTGTGGCAAGGCTAGAAGCAATAAGGCTTTTTCTAGCCTATGCAGCCCACAAGAGGTTCAAAGTGTATCAAATGGATGTCAAGAGTGCTTTTCTGAATGGAGTCTTGAAAGAAGAAGTCTATGTAGAGCAACCACCAGGTTTTGAGGTTGGAGACCAAGTATACAGACTGAAGAAAGCTCTATATGGACTCAAATAGGCCCCTAGGGCTTGGTATGATACATTGTCACAGTTCCTATTGGACCATGGTTTCACCAAGGGAACTGTGGACAGAACTCTCTTCAGAATCTCTGAAGGAGAGGACATCTTGCTTATCCAAATTTATGTAGATGACATAATTTTTGGATCCCCTAATGAGAAGCTTTGTGAGAAGTTCTCCAAGCTGATGCAAAGCAAGTTTGAGATGTCCATGATGGGGTTGATGAACTTCTTTTTGGGCTTACAAGTCAAGCAATCTAAAGAAGGAATCTTCATCAACCAAGCCAAGTACACCAGAGAAATGATCAAGAAGTTTGGGTGTACATCAAGCAAGCCAGTAAGGATCCCAATGAACACAAATTGGAAGATGGATCCTGATGAGAGTGGTGTTCCAACCAACTCCACTGAGTATAGAGGAATAATTGGTTCACTCCTCTATCTCACTGCCAGCAGACCTGACATCACCTTTGCAGTAGGTGTTTGTGCAAGGTTTCAAGTAAATCCTAAGAAAAGCCATCTTGAGGCTGCAAAGAGAATCTTGAGGTATCTCAAAGGCACTGAAAATCTAGGCCTTTGGTACCCTGCTGATGACAATATTGAGTTAACTGGCTACTCAGATGCTGATTATGGAGGATGCAGAATTGACAGAAAATCAACTTCAGGAACTTGTCAATTCTTAGGCAACAAACTCATATCTTGGTTTTCCAAGAAGCAAAACACAGTGGCTACCTCCACCACTGAAGCTGAATATGTTGCTGCTGGAAGTTGTTGTGCTCAAATCCTTTGGCTGAGACAACAACTCAGAGACTACAAAGTCAACTCTACTGAAGTGCCAATATTTTGTGATAACAATAGTGCCATTGCTATATCACAAAATCCTGTCTTGCACACAAGGTGCAAACATGTGGACATCAAGCATCACTTCATTAGAGATCATGTGGAGAAGAAGGATATTAAGTTAGTGAAGATCCACACAGATCATCAAAAAGCTGATATACTAACTAAGCCACTTGCAGAGGCAAGGTTCCTGGAATTATCAGCAGAGTTGGGTCTTCTTGATCCAGGGAAGTTGGACAAATGAATCCAAAGAAGTTCATTCATTAAGGGGGAAATAAACTCAAACTTCAGCAGACTTGGTCAAGTCTACTGAAACTCAAAAAAAAAATGATGCCCTTACTTCTTCAGGACACTTGTCCACAGCTCTTCAGGACACTTGTCCATGTAGGGTCAGATAAGTTGTCTTGGCTATCAAACCAAATCATGGTCTGATAAGCACCTATTTTTGGTGATCAATGTCTATTTCGAAATCTGTCCCATTGAAATACAGTTTTCACCTTTCTGGGATTTAATTTGTCTCCCACCCAAAAGGTCACTTTCCATGCATTAAATGCTAAGATTTAACTCTTGTTTGCATTAAACTTTTTGGGACATGATCTATCTCGAAAACCCCCCAGCCTTAAACAAACATTAAAAACCACCCACGTTTTGAATACAACAGTTCTTTCACTGTTACATTGGTTTTTGACCATTGGATCAAAACTGGTCAACTCCCCTGAAATCAATCCTAACCGTTCATTTTGGATTTCCATTTTTGTTCACCTTTGAATTGCATCAAGACCTCACCAACTCATTGACAAACATTCTTTTTAGAATATTCACAAGTCTTAAGATCCCCCACAAACACTTCTTCCCCAAGTATTCGAAACCCTAACTCAAATTTTCTTCAAACTCTCTCAATCTCCCCCAAACTTTTCTCTGTAACTTTCACATGGCCCCCAAAGTTAGACCAGAGATGCTCATTTATTTCTCCAACAAGGCTCTAGACCTTGATTTTGGTTACTTGAGCAACAAAAACAATCTTCATTTTGAGCCCATAGTATCCTTTGAGAGTGAGGATCCTGAGATTAAACCAACCCTGCGATGGTTAAGGAGAGCTGGGCTACAAAAGTTCATGGAAGAAAGACCAAGTTCCTGCCTAGAAAGCTACATGGCTGAGTTCTTTGCCTTTCTCAAGTGGAAAGGTAAGCTTGAAGATGGTGAAGTTTCCACCAGACTATCATATATTGCAGAGGGAGAGGAAGAAGAGAGGTTTCATAGAGTGAAATTCTCCTCAGAAGATCTGGAAGGAGCTTTTGGATTGCCTTATGAGGGAAGGAATCCAGAAGTTTATGGTACTGGCCATGAAGATGAAATAGCTCAAGAATGGCTATTGGTTCCAGGCCCCATTTCTTCAACACAAAACAAGAAGACTCTCAAGCCAAAATTTCTCAACCTCTTTGAGGTAGTTGCTAAGAGTCTCTTGAGCAACACTGGAAGCTTGGAGCAGGTCAGCCATCCAAGAATCAGAATCATGGCTGCTGTGATTGATGCTAGTGACAAAGGCATCAAATTTGATTGGAGGACCTTCATTATGTCTGAGATGATGAAGGAAAAGGCTAAATTTAAAGTGAGAGCTCACAACAAGGTTGTGCTAGAAGGGAAACTCAAGTATTGCACCAGGGCAAGCTTGTTAATTGAGAGATTCTCCCATTACTCTCAGATGCAAACATTTGCAAAGCCCCTCCCAGCCCAAAAGATCCTGTTCAGGAAGCTCAGCAAGAAAACTGAGCAAAGGAGGATGCTTATGGCCAAACCTGCTGAAGAACAGGTTGAAGAAAAGCCTAAGATGAAGAAGAGAACCAAGGCCAGAGTTGTTAAAACAAGGAAAATGTCTCAATTATCTTCAGGAGAAGCCTCAGGAGCATCACCTGAAGTTGATGAAGTGGCAGAAGAGGGAGTAAGTGTGCCTTCTGACCACTCAGAAGAGTTGAGGCTGAAGTATAATGAGACAAGGCAGAAGAAGAAAGGAGATAAGAGGATCAGGGAAGTTATCCCTGAGAAGGAAGGTGAAGGAAGTGGGAGCAGTAGGGCCAGCAAGAGAAGGGCCAAGCCTACTGAGAAAGTGTTGGAGCTGCAGGAAGAAAGGTCACTACAATTGGCTCTAAGAGACAGCAGAGCTGAAAGCAGGACCAAATCTAGGTCAAGGACCAACTCATCTGGTTCTGGAACTCCAGAATCCAAGATCCCTGAAGGTCAACCTATAGAGGCCAACATCCCTGAGTTTCAGAATCCTGAGCCCAACTCCCCTGAAACCCATGTTACCCCTTCCAACCAACCCATTACCCCTGTAGATCTCACTAAGAGATATTCCCCAGAAGGGAATGTGCAAAGAAGTGGCATTGATGTGCTTGCAGATTTAGCAGTAGATGAGACAAGACTCCTGTCTCCTCTTGACTCATCCATGCTCAATTATTCAAAGCTCTTAGAACATGCACTCAATGAGCCAACCCCCCTGAGTAAAGCCCCTTCAGACTCATTGCTCTCAAAAGCAACTGAAGCACCTTCTACTGCACCAAACCCTTCTGAAGCCAACATCCCTAAATTAAATCTCCCTGAAGCCACTTTAGGTGAACCCAGAGCCAACTCCCCTATAACCCAAAGTCCCCATTCAAGTGGAGATGAGGAGGAGTATACTTATGAAAGTATGCTCAGAGGAGGAGCAAAGGCTACTGTGGACAGTCTGTACCCACAGCTTGCTGAATTTCCAAGAATTCAGAAAACATTTCATGATCTAAGGATGCTTGTTGATGTAAAAGACAAGTCTATGATGGAGATATCACAAGTCATCCAAGATAAGGGTGCAAACTGGTGGCAGATAGAGGAGAACAGATTGCTAAACTTTGCTGGAGTCTCAAAGACAAGATTTCTCATTGATGAGGAAATTTTTGCAAAGCTGGTAGCTGATAAAATTAAGGAGGAGAAAGAAAGGAAGGCTAAGGGAATCAAACACCCTGACAGTAGCTCCAATGATGATGATTCCCCTGATGATCCCTCAAATCCTTCTAACCCCAACCCTCCTGAAACCCCTCAAGCCAACCTCCCTGAACCTCCTCAACCCAAGTCTTCTATAGCAGATAGACTTTCAAACCCTCCTAAAACCTATCATAGGAAAGGCTCTGTATCTTCAGAGGTGTTGACCAAGGGTGGTAACACAACCAAAGACACATCTGCCAATGAAGGTTCTTCTGAACCCAAGGCACAACCTAAAGATGTTGAGGTTCCTATGCTAGAGACTGGTTTGATTAAGGCCTATTCAGTGTCAGAAGAGTTGGACACTGATCAGCCCTTAATCATTCAGGATGACTCAGTGGCTGTTGAAATAAGCACTGTGATCTCCCCACAACTGCCATCTTTGAACCTTATTGAAGGTGGAGATGTTGCAGGTTTAGGAGAAGGAGTTGAAAAGGAGAAGATAGTGGAAAAACCAGAGGGAGTAGTAGATGAGAGAGATGTGGTGATCACTAGAATAGTGAGTGTACCACCAAATGAGGGTGATATAAGTGAGGAAGGGCAGGCTATTCTTGAAGTCAAATCTGAACTTCAGGAATCCCTTGATGAGAGGAGGTCTGTTCCTTTAAGTGAGGAAATTATTGAAGAAGGGAGAAAAGAAAGAGTTGAAAATGAGAAGAAGGCTGCTGATGTATCAGAGTCTTATATAAAAGAAATTGAGGGTGATGAGTGTCTATTTCCTAACTTGTTTGATCTGTCTAATGTTGCAGGTATTTCCCTTGACCAAATTTTTGCAGATGAGTTCTTAACAGATGCCCCTATCCAAGTGGACACAGGCTCAGCTCAAGCCTTACTTGGTATGCAATCAGAGACATTGGACTCCTTGGCTCATCAAGTCCAATCTGCTCATGCTGAAACTTTAGGAGCATTGAATGAGCAAGGAAGGACTCTAGCATCTGTAGAAATGAGGCTCACTGGCTCTGAAGATGTTGTGCTACCAACTCTGGAAGCAAGGATCAGTGGTGTGGAAACTGGTCTCCAAACCATCTCCACTGAAGTGCAAAAAGCCAAATCCACCATGGAAGTCATCTCAGAGGAGGTCAAGAAGGAGCAAAAGCTGCTGAGAGACAATCATAATGCCAATGTCAAGGCTCTCAGGCTAACTGTCAAGCAAGCTCTTGGAAAGAAGACTGCATTGCAAAAGAGAAGAGCTGAAGAACAAAGGCTAGCAATGGTGAAAGCAGCCTCAGAAAAATTTTCTCAAGAAGTATTGGACAACATTGCTGAAGGTGCAGTGGCCAACCTCACTGAGCTTCTTAAAGCCCAACTGGATGCATCCCTGAAAGCAACCTTGGAGGAGGTTGTTCAACAAAAGATGAAGCCTGTTCTAGCTTTCCTTAGCTTGAGCAGTGATAGGATGCAGAATATACATGATGAAAATGTATATTTGTTGGAGGAGATGAAGTCTCTAAACCAGGCCCAATCCCTAATGGCCACAACTAAGAGTGAGCTAAAACCCCAGTGTTTTGATGCTGCCAAAAAGGGGGAAAGGGAAAGAGCTAGAGCAAAAGGTGCCTTGGTAATTGGAAGCCCAGTTCAAGGAAAAGACAAAGCTGCTGAAGGAAAAGGGAAAGAGCCTGCAGTGCTAAACTTGGAAGAATTGGATGAAGAAGAGCAATTAGCACTTGCATTGAAGAATTCTATGGCCTCAGCTCAAGAAGAAAGGATGAGGTTACAACAAAGACCAGGTGGTGAGATGTCTGGTTTGGACAAAGGTGATGAAGGTGTCCAAACTAGAGGAAAGATCAAGAGGACAAAAGGAAAGAAAAGGCAAGCTGAGACATTCACTAACTTTCCTAACAGCCTTGATCTTCCACCTGAATTCAGAATTGATGAAGATGAGCCTACATCAAAGAAAACCAAAACTGCTGAAGAGCCCAAAACTGCTGAAAAAGACAAATCTTCTGAAATGGTCAACATTGCTGAAGGTACCAAAGCTACTGAAGATGTGGAAGCCTTATATGAAGAAGGTTTTGGACCTGGACCCAAGAAGACAAAGATTGTAGTACTGAATGATCCATCAAAGCTGTTTCATGAAGGGTACGACAAAGACCCTGAAACACAACAGAAATTGGCCATGATGAAGGCCCAAGAGAAAATGGATCTGTTAGAAGAAGCACAAAGAGCAAGAGACAAGAGAAGAGCTAACTTTCAGAAACCAAGAAGAAGGAGAGCAACCTACAGCAAGATGAAGCCTCAGCTTTTGGTCCCAATGGACACTAAATATCCACACTTGGATAAATGGGTGCCAATTCAGCTTAATGATACATGGGAAGAGGCAAAAAGGGAGTTTGTCTATGACTACTATGTCATTGACAGATGGAATGGTGGAGATGCCAACTCTGCCTTTGCTGAGTTCATGATAGAATACTATAGAGAGTTGTATCAACAACTACTTGCAGCTGCTGACATTGCAAGAATTGAACTCAATGCTCCCAAGCCTATCATCTACATGCCTCCAAAGCTTGATGTATGGATTGACCAAGCAAGGATCCTAAGGGAGTTCACAGAAATTCTGAAGCTGAACAAGATGACCCTTGGACCCAAAGGAACCAACCAGGAAGCTATGGAACTCAAGAAGAGAGTGTGGGCACAATATGGGATGAACCCACCTCTTGAGGATGATATTTAAATGGCTAAGTCTTCTGACTCTTTCTGGATAGAAAACTATCTTATCTGAAGATATTTTTGCTATGTGGTCAAATCTGCTGAAGTTTGGACAAGCCTACTGATGTGATGTGCATTGATATGCTGATTGCTCTAACATGTTTTGGATTGCTCTGATACAAGAATTGATGTGTTCCACTTTGATATCTGGAATATTTTGTATTAGCTCTGATACTTGAAGTAGTTTGTTTTGCTCTGATCCTATGTTTAGTATGTATTTGTAGTAAAATGTTATCTTGAATTCATGCTCTGATAAGTTATCTTCAACTATCAACATGCCTGTAATGATTTTTATATGAATGATAGTTGAACCACCTTTGAATCAATATACATTATTGCAAAAATCTCTCTATGCCTATCCTTGAAACCTACTTGCAACAAAAACAGTGAATACACTAACACATTATCCTTTCAGGAATATTGACCTTAGTCATGTCTTCTGAAGATATATGTAATAGGTGTAGACAAGTCACTTTTTCATAGAATGTGTAGGTTTTGGCATCATCAAAAATGGGGAAATTGTTGGGAATAAAATGATACATGTTTTGATTAAATACCAAAACCCCCTGAGACATGCCTAAAGTCAAGATGATTGTGTTCAAAATGTGTTAGAACACATAGCATAAGGCTAGATGAGAAGCTAATATGTTAGGCAGCTCTTAGATGATTAGATGCACACTGTGAGGGGGAACCTATGACTTTAAAATGATCAAGATCAAGTCCCCTCAAGGCTCAAAGTCTGGAACAAACTCAAAGGACAAGAAAACTCCATATGAAACCAAAGGCCTTGATCAGGAGAGTTGTCCAGAAGAGTTATTTCTATGCAAGAAGAAGATTGCAAAGCTCAAAAGGACAAAATTAGTCAAAAACTCTGATCAGGAGAGTTGTCCAGAGAAGTGAACTCTGTACAAGCAACAGCTCTGAAGCTAAAAGGCCAAACATGCTGATCAGGAGAGTTGTCCCAGGAGAGTTGTCTCTGCAAACTTGAACCAGAACAAAAGGTCAACCATGCTGAAGAAGCTAGAGACAACCATACCCTAAAGAACCTCATTGAAACATGCTAAGATCAACTTAAAGTGAAAGAAAGGGAAAGAGCCAAGTCATCTGAAAATGAGCAAGCCAACCTTGCTGAAAGACAAAAATGCTGATAGTGATAAGGAGAGTTGTCCATTTGATAAGGAATGTTATCCTATCTTTGGATCAACCTTCAGAAGCCATGTCCAAGTCATAACAAGAAGTCAAACATTGGGAAAAGTGCTGCAGAAAGAAGACAAAGTCTTACAAGCCGTTTATTACCCAAATAAGGACATGTCACTATCAAGAATCTGTCTTCCAGTTTGAAGAACTCAAGGAAGACATTTATAGCAATTTGGGGCTGCCTCTCCAACGGGCAAATCTCCATTTTGTCTATAAATACAAGGAGTGTGAAGACCATTGAAGCACCTCAACCTTGACAAGAATATCCAACTATCCTACAAGTCAAAGTGCTTTCAAAGCTGTCAAAGACTATCTTAGTCTTCAAACACTTCTTCTAAGCTGAACCCAATAGTATATCCATACATAAGCTTAGAGAGATATCCTATCCTTATACCTTGATCTTCATTGTAAAGGATATCTCATTAGTTGGAGCCTTACTTCAATCCTTACCCCTTTCAAGTGAGAAAGTGAGAAGGTTGTAGTAGTAGAAGTGGTAGGAGCTGACTGTTGAGAGAAGAACAGTCCAGTTCTGAGTTGAGAAGAGGGTACTAGGACTCTAGACATCTTAGGGATCAATTCACCAAGGAGTGGTGTTATTGATCAAGTGCACCTTGGCACTATAAAACAAGTTAATTCCAAGAGTGAAGGAATTATCCTGTTAAATCAGGAAAGTGGATGTAGGAGCTTGAGTCTTTGAACCACTATAAACTCTTGTGTTGATTTACCTTACAAAGTACTTACATTCATTCAACACTGCACACAAAACTGATCTTTCAAAAGATACATATTCAAAGACTGTGCAAAACTGATTTGGACAAGTTCCCTGAAACTAAACTGGACTGCATTGGATTGACAAAGTGATTTCAGAAACTTAAGGAGTCTAAACTTAAAGGGCCAACCACTATTCCGCACATATAACTCCCCTAGATAGTTATTCAACTAAGTACTCAATAGTACTTAGTAGTTTGATTATCTTAGAAGAGTTTATCATCTTCAGCAGAGTTGTCCAAGACAACCTTGCTGAATTCTGGTTTGATCAAAGTTGGAAAGAATTGCAAATAAGTGTATTTCCCCCCTCCCCATACACTTGTTATATACTTCTTTCAGGACCAACAGAAGTTACTAAAAAAATATGAAGTTTAAAAGTTATTAGAAAAAACATGAAGTTTAGAAGTTATAAATCTAACAATGATCGAGTAATTCATCTTACATGCATGTCTACCATCTGATTTTTTTTTTTAAGCTTTATATACAATTTATGAAAAAAACAAAGCTTTGTAGATAAATAGGATATTCTATTAAATTCTGAGAAAAAAAGTTTACTATATAGATTACCAATGGACTTTCCAACCATAAACTTAAAACGTAAAAATTGACAAAATTCATTTAATTAATTGTGTGCAACATAAAGCAAACAAACTAAAAATATATTAAATCACACCATTTCAAATCCAAAATATATTGGATAAAAGAAAGATGGAGATCAAATATATTAACCACGCATATCAAAATCTTTTTTTTTCAAAACAAATTAAAGTAATCTTCCAGCGCTGTCTCTAATTCACAGTCTTCACTGCCATGATTACAATCAATCGCCCTTCTGTCATATAGTGAATGAAAGAAAAATTCAATGTAATTTTCATTATTTTGTTGAATACACAAATATATATAGTATAAATGTATAATTTTCATAGAAAAAAAAAAATCAGAGTGTTGGTCGAAAATGGTACAATTTGTCACATAAGCTTTCCAGACACTTTTAACTTTGTGCTGTTTAGAAAAAATAATTTTATAACTATGCCACACAAAATAAATTGCAGTGGTTCACAACTTCTTTATGTAGTATTTGAATATAATTTTTACAAAACTGTAGGAGTCGTGGTGGAGGATGATGAAGATTCACTTGCAAAGGAAGTGAGTGAGTTAGTTGAAGTTGGCTGCTGTTATGATTCTTTTTAATTCAATTTTTAAGAATTTTCAGTTTTAGTCTTTTTAGTTTGTTGTTAGTTTGTTTTGCTGTTAGTTTTATAACTTCTTATTGAGTTGTAAACTCCATTATTATAAAGGGCTTCAAACTATTGTTTTGAGGGGAGATTAGTTTTGGAATTGAAATCTAGATTTGTCCCTTCTGTTTAGTCCTTCGGTTTATAATTCGTTGTTCTTGTTTCTTTAAGAAGTATAGCTTACGCTGCGTCAGTTGGTATTCAGAGTTGGGAACGTCGGGAAGAATGCCTCACAAGTGGTAAGATAACCCCTTTGTTGATGTTAACGACATGGGCCACGATCTGGCGCAAATCCGACAGCGTGCTGGGCAGCTCGTCATTCAGATGATTGCTCTCAAATCCCACCAAGATCAGTTGGCGGCCCAGTACTAGGATTTGGTCGCTGCGTCGAGGGAGTATGTTCCAGCCTTAGGTCGTCGTCCAGATCCTAGTGTTGCGTCGATTCTAGAGCCCTCGTCGAGTGAGGCAACTAAGCCCTGGACTCTAATTCTTGATGATGAAGATTACGAGGGACCACTAGTGTTTGATGAGGATCCCTCTGATGCCCCTTTCGAAGTTCAGTTGACAGGTGACCTAGGTTCCGCCTGTATTCTTCGCCGCCGTCACACGAGAGCGTGCCCTGAGTGTGATCTGTTTGTTGATGAGGGCGGATACGATGGTCCGCCCATTTACGACGACGACGTCAATGCCTCAGAAGTTGTGAGCGAGAACACTTATCTTGCCATGCAACAACTTGGGAATTTGGCTGCTGCAGGCGGAGATGATGATAAGAATTGCAAAGCAATGGACAAAGATGATGAAGAATTTTTGAAGTACACCAAGAAACGTGATTTTGGGGCCAAAATTCCTAAATGAGCTCTATTGGTTGGACCTCCTCGAACAGGTAAACCGCTCCTGGAAAAAGCATTTGTTGGTGAATTTGGTGTGCCTTTCCTGTCCAAACCTGGTTCTGATTTAAGGGAAATATTTGTCGGCGTGAGCCCCTCAAAGGTTCGAAGTATATTTCAAGAGGCAAGGCAGTGTGCACCTAGTATCGTATTCGTCGATGAGTTTGATGCAATTGGTCAGTTTGATCCCATCTCCAAAACCTTATAACAAGTGTCAATTCGAGACGCAAATGACGTGCGACGTTCACCCATTTTGGTGTCCTTTACCATTGGTTCGTCGTATAAGGTGTCTATTGGATGTGTCTCTTCGTGTTTGTTTTCTTGCATGTTAATTTGTATGCCTAGCAGCTACCTCCTCGTTCTCAATTGCGTTGCTCGAATGTTTTTACCATCATTGATATTGTACTTTCGGAGGGGCCTCGCGTTGTTTTCGATTCGAGGACGAACCGTCTCCCACCCGAAGAGAATGGTGGAGGATGATGAAGACTCACTTGCAAAGGAATTAAGTGAGTGAGTTAGTTGAAGTTGGCTGCTGTTATGATTCTTTTTAATTCATTTTTTAAGCATTTTCAATTTTAGTCCTTTTTAGTTTGTTGTTAGTTTGTTAGTTTTAGTTACTGTTAGTTTTATAACTTCTTGTTCAGTTGTAAGTCATTATAAAGGGCTTCAAACTATTGTTTTGAGGGGAGATTAGTTTTGGAATTGAAATTCAGATTTGTCCCTTCAGTTTATAGTCCCTTCGGTTTATAATTCGTTTAACTTGTTTCTTCAAGAAGTATAGCTTACGTTGTCGATTCATCTTAGAAAAGTTTAACTTGTTTCTTCAAGAAGTATAGCTTACGTTGTCGATTCATCTCAGAAAATTTAAGAATGCGAAAAGCGTCACAATTTAATGTTAGTATAAATGTTCTAGAGACAATTATTATAGTCAATGTCTTGTATAGACTTGATTCCTTATAAGGTGTTGGGATATGAATCCTGATATAAGTCCTAAATTGATGTTGAAGTAGTTTTGATAAGCCAAAAGAAGACTTGAATAATTTCTAAGTGTTGACTGATCTAGTATAGTTATGAAGTCGTCTTGAACAGATCAGTAGAGTTCACAAGTAAAGTTCACAAGAACATTTTACAATAAAAGTTAAGTGTTGAAAGACGAGTACAATTTATAAGTACTTTGTATATTTGTTAGGATTTGTACTGAGCTATTTGAACAATGTATAGAAGCTCATGATTTCGAATGTATATTCATTGTATAGATCTTAAGGTGACTAAGCTGAAGTTATAAAGCTTAAAGTAATGTAATAGTCTTGTTAGGATTAGGTGATAGGACTAGTATAGTGTTAGTTCATTATCGAAGTCTACTATTGAAGAAGAAGACTGAAGATTGCGCAAGACAAGACAAGTGCTAAAGAAGACTAAATCTGTCTAAGTATAGAGACAAGACAGGTGCGCGACAAAGGAAGAAGTTGTTAAGTAAGAAACGCGTATTGAAGATAAGGATTAAAGCATTAGTTATGGAATAACTAATTAACTGAAGAAACGCGTGGATGGATAAGAAGAAGAAGTTAGAAGTCAGTTATCAAGAAAAGTTGGTTACATAACAGCATGTTCTTGAAGTTGAATGTTTATAAATACCCCATGGTATTCAACGATTGAAGACTACTGATACACTGATATTCTACATACTATTGAAGCAAATTACGAAGTATTCAAAGAAAAACAAACTTGCAGAGTATTAGTTCAGAAAGTTCAAGCCAGAAGACAAGTGAAGAAACAAGAAGGCTACTACTGAGCTAAAGAGAAGTTTTATTTTTGTTGTTTTATTTCAAGTCGCTAGTTACTTGTATTTAGCTAGTTAGATCGAAGATATATCTGGTGATATAATCGAGAAGATCAAAGTCTTATTTCTTGGGACTTAAAGCCACAAGAACACACTACTCGATTGGAAGAGTAATAAGAATTTCACGACTGGAGTTGTGAGAGTGGATGTAGACAAGTTGTCGAACCACTATAAATCCTTGTGTTGATTTACTTTATTGTTTGTTTGTGTGTTTATTTGCTTAATTGATTAATTGCTTATAAAAACAAGACAAGTAGAGTGTTCATACAGAAGTTCGAATTTTGAATATAAGTTGAGTATAAACTTGATTGGGCTCATTTTTACTTTGATATTCCGCATTTGTGTATTCTGATATATTTAAAGATTTTTAAAAGTCTATTCACCCCTCCCCTCTAGACTTTTACTAGCTTATTCAATATTATAAACTCAACTTGGGACCAACAAATGGTATCAGAGCAATAGTTTTCGAACTGCTGTTTCTTGATAACATCTTGAAGATTTAAGGTGAAGTCTTGGTTCTTGATTGTTTTGATTCTTATCACATTTCTTGAAATATATGTATCTTGATTTTCTTGCTATATACCTACTCTGACAAACTGCAAAACCATGTCTATGGAGATAAGTGCTAATAAACTTCCCAAGTTCTCTGTTCAGGACTATGACTACTGGAAGTTGAGGATGGAAGCCATCTTCAGCTCAACTCATGACCTGATGGTCTCCGTGATTAAAGAAGGACCAGTCGTCACGATGGTTCAAAACATTGCTGCCCTGGACCCGTCTAAAGTCGTTGGCGTGCTCGTCCCTAAACCAAGGTCTGAACTCACTTCTGAAGAAATGAGACAGAACAATTTGGACAGTTTGGCCAAGAACTATATTTTACACACCCTTCCCAATGAGTATCTTGGGAAAGTGTTAAAATGTAAGACAACCAAAGAAATGTGGGATCGTCTTGCTAACATTTGTGAAGGTACCACACTGATCAAAGAAAGTAAGCTTTCCACAGCTGTTCAAAGGTTCGAATCATTTAAGATGAAGGCTGGTGAAAATATAGACCAGTTAGATACTCGTTTCACACGTGTTATGAATGATTTGGAAGTGCTTGGTAAATCTTATACTAATCGTGAAATTAACTTGAGAATTCTTAAGAGTCTTGATGCTAGATGGAAAATGGTCAAGATGATCATAAAGAATACTCAGGACATTGATGAATGGACTGCTGAGACAATGTTCCAAACTCTTAAGGCGCATGAGTTCGATCTAGATGAGGATGATCCTATAGCCAGTAGTGATAGGGAGAATGCTGTGTCGAAGAATGTTGCTTTTAAGTCTACTACGTCTAAGAACTCTAGAGTAGACAGGTCTAAGTCTAAGACTAAGTCTGATAGCATAAGAGACGAGTTAGACAAGTCTGATCTCAATCTGAAAGATCAGATGAACATGATGGTTAGGAAGTTCGATAGACTGAACAAGCGTTATGGTAGATATAAGAAGTTCTACAAAAACTATAGAGGTTCTAGTAACAAGGACTCGTCTGAAACTATACGAGACCGAAACTCGTCCGAAAGGAGAGACGAAGTCTCGAAAAGTAACAGACGAGATAGAGAGTCTGACGATAGGAATATTAACCGTTCTGATAGACGAGATAGGAGAAGGGATAAGTCTCTTGAGAAAAAGTCTACTAACGATCCTTTATGCTATAACTGTGAGAAACCAGGTCACTACATCTATGAATGTCCGGACCTGAGCACTGATGATCGTGAAGAACGTAAAGCAAGAAGGGAACGAAGATACAACCGGGGTAAGAAGGAAATGATGGCTAACAATGACTCCGAAACGGACTCAGACGAGTTGCCTTCGTCTTCGTCTAGCTACCCGTCTGGTCGTGAAGATGAAGAAGCATTCATAGTAGATGATGGTCTATGCTGCATGGCCAAAATCGAGCAAGAGGTATCATCCGCAACTTCATTTCAATCATGTGATGAATCAGAATCTGATGAAAGTGATACTACCGATAGTGGAGTAGGGAGTAGTCTTCATCACTCTACTGGTGTGACTGAAGAAGACCTCATACTTGCTAATAAGGCATTTGTTGGTCCTGAAAGGAGTATATAACAACTGTATGGGGGGGGGGGGGGGGAATACACTTGTATGCAATTCTTTCCAACTTTGATCAAACCAGAATTCAGCAAGGTTGTCTTGGACAACTCTGCTGAAGATGATAAACTCTTCTAAGATAATCAAACTACTAAGTACTATTGAGTACTTAGTTGAATAACTATCTAGGGGAGTTATATGTGCGGAATAGTGGTTGGCCCTTTAAGTTTAGACTCCTTAAGTTTCTGAAATCACTTTGTCAATCCAATGCAGTCCAGTTTAGTTTCAGGGAACTTGTCCAAATCAGTTTTGCACAGTCTTTGAATATGTATATTTTGAAAGATCAGTTTTGTGTGCAGTGTTGAATGAATGTAAGTACTTTGTAAGGTAAATCAACACAAGAGTTTATAGTGGTTCAGAGACTCAAGCTCCTACATCCACTTTCCCTGATTTAACAGGATAATTCCTTCACTCTTGGAATTAACTTGTTTTATAGTGCCAAGGTGCACTTGATCAATAACACCACTCCTTGGTGAATTGATCCCTAGGATGTCTAGAGTCCTAGTACCCTCTTCTCAACTCAGAACTGAACTGTTCTTCTCTCAACAGTCAGCTCCTACCACTTCTACTACTACAACCTTCTCACTTTCTCACTTGAAAGGGGTAAGGATTGAAGTAAGGTTCCAACTAATGAGATATCCTTTACAATGAAGATCAAGGTATAAGGATAGGATATCTCTCTAAGCTTATGTATGGATATACTATTGGGTTCAGCTTAGAATAAGTGTTTGAAGACTAAGATAGTCTTTGACAGCTTTGAAAGCACTTTGACTTGTAGGATAGTTGGATATTCTTGTCAAGGTTGAGGTGCTTCAATGGTCTTCACACTCCTTGTATTTATAGACAAAATGGAGATTTGCCCGTTGGAGAGGCAGCCCCAAATTGCTATAAATGTCTTCCTTGAGTTCTTCAAACTAGAAGACAGATTCTTGATAGTGACATGTCCTTATTTGGGTAATAAACGGCTTGTAAGACTTTGTCTTCTTTCTGCAGCACTTTTCCCAATGTTTGACTTCTTGTTAGGACTTGGACATGGCTTCTGAAGGTTGATCCAATGATAGGACAACATTCCTTATCAAATAGACAACTCTCCTTATCACTATCAGCATTTTTGCCTTTCAGCAAGGTTGGCTTGCTCATTTTCAGATGACTTGGCTCTTTCCCTTTCTCACACTTTAGGTTGATCTTAGCATGTTTCAATGAGGTTCTTTAGGGTATGGTTGTCTCTAGCTTCTTCAGCATGGTTGACCTTTTGTTCTGGTTCAAGTTTGCAGAGACAACTCTCCTGGGACAACACTCATGATCAGCATGTTTGGCCTTTTTGCTTCAGAGCTGTTGCTTGTACAGAGTTCACTTCTCTGGACAACTCTCCTGATCAGAGTTTTTGACTAATTTTGTCCTTTTGAGCTTTGCAATCTTCTTCTTGCATAGAAATAACTCTTCTGGACAACTCTCCTGATCAAGGCCTTTGGTTTCATATGGAGTTTTCTTGTCCTTAGAGTTTGTTCCAGACTTTGAGCCTTGAGGGGACTAGATCTTGATCATTTTGAAGTCATAGGTTCCCCCTCACATTGTGCATCTAATCATCTAAGAGCTGCCTAACATATCAGCTTCTCATCTAGCCTTATGCTATGTGTTCTAACACATTTTGAACAATAATCATCTTGACTTAGGCATGTCTCAGGGGGTTTTGGTATTTAATCAAAACATGTATCATTTTATTCCCAACAATTTCCCCCTTTTTGATGATGCCAAAACCTACACATTCTATGCAAAAGTGACTTGTCTACACCTATTACATATATCTTCAGAAGACATGACTTAGGTCAATATTCCTGAAAAGATAATGTGTTAGTGTATTCACTGTTTTTGTTGCAAGTAGGTTTCAAGAATAGGCATAGAGAGATTTTTGCAATAATGTATCTTGATTCAAAGGTGGTTCAACTATCATTCATATAAAAATCATTACAGGCATGTTGATAGTTGAAGATAACTTATCAGAGCATGAGTTCAAGATAACATTTTACTACAAATACATAAGATCAGAGCAAGGGTCATCTTGTTCAGCTTCCTGGTTGGTTCCTTTGGGTCCAAGGGTCATCTTGTTCAGCTTCAGAATTTCTGTGAACTCCCTTAGGATCCTTGCTTGGTCAATCCATCCATCAAGCTTTGGAGGCATGTAGATGATAGGCTTGGGAGCATTGAGTTCAATTCTTGCAATGTCAGCAGCTGCAAGTAGTTGTTGATACAACTCTCTGTAGTATTCTATCATGAACTCAACAAAGGCAGAGTTGGCATCTCCACCATTCCATCTGTCAATGACATAGTAGTCATAGACAAACTCCCTTTTTGCCTCTTCCCATGTATCATTCAGCTGAATTGGCAACCATTTATCCAAGTGTGGATATTTAGTGTCCATTGGGACCAAAAGCTGAGGCTTCATCTTGCTGTAGGTTGCTCTCCTTCTTCTTGGTTTCTGAAAGTTAGCTCTTCTCTTGTCTCTTGCTCTTTGTGCTTCTTCTAACAGATCCATTTTCTCTTGGGCCTTCATCATGGCCAATTTCTGTTGTGTTTCAGGGTCTTTGCCATACCCTTCATGAAACAGTTTTGATGGATCATTCAGTACTACAATCTTTGTCTTCTTGGGTCCAGGTCCAAAACCTTCTTCATATAAGGCTTCCACATCTTCAGTAGCTTTGGTACCTTCAGCAATGTTGACCATTTCAGAAGATTTGTCTTTTTCAGCAGTTTTGGGCTCTTCAGCAGTTTTGGCTTTCTTTGATGTAGGCTCATCCTCATCAATTCTGAATTCAGGTGGAAGATCAAGGCTGTTAGGAAAGTCAGTGAATGTCTCAACTTGCCTTTTCTTTCCTTTTGCCCTCTTGATCTTTCCTCTAGTTTGGACACCTTCATCACCTTTGTCCAAACCAGACACCTCACCACCTGGTCTTTGTTGTAACCTCATCCTTTCTTCTTGAGCTGAGGCCATAGAATTCTTCAATGCAAGTGCTAATTGCTCTTCTTCATCCAATTCTTCCAAGTTTAGCAATGCAGACTCTTTTCCTTTTCCTTCAGCAGCTTTGTCTTTTCCTTGATCTGGGCTTCCAATTACCAAGGCACCTTTTGCTCTAGCTCTTTCCCTTTCCCCCTTTTTGGCAGCATCAAAACACTGGGGTTTTAGCTCACTCATAGTTGTGGCCATTAGGGATTAGGCCTGGTTTAGAGACTTCATCTCCTCCAACAAATATACATTTTCATCATGTATATTCTGCATCCTATCACTGCTCAAGCTAAGGAAAGCTAGAACAGGCTTCATCTTTTGTTGAACAACCTCCTCCAAGGTTGCTTTCAGGGATGCATCCAGTTGGGCTTTAAGAAGCTCAGTGAGGTTGGCCACTGCACCTTCAGCAATGTTGGTCAATACCTCTTGGGAAAATTTTTCAGAGGCTGCTTTCACCATAGCTAGCCTTTGCTCTTCAACTCTTCTCTTTTGCAATGCAGTCTTCTTCCCAAGAGCTTGCTTGACAGTTAGCCTGAGAGCCTTGACATTGGCATTATGAGTGTCTCTCAGCAGCTTTTGCTCTTTCTTGACCTCCTCTGAGATGGCTTCCATGGTGGATTTGGCTTTTTGCACTTCAGTGGAGATGGTTTGGAGACCAGTTTCCACACCACTGATCCTTGCTTCCAGAGTTGGTAGCACAACATCTTCAGAGCCAGTGAGCCTCATTTCTACAGATGCTAGAGTCCTTCCTTGCGCATTCAATGCTCCTGAAGTTTCAGCATGAGCAGATTGGACTTGATGAGCCAAGGAGTCCAATTTCTCTGATTGCATACCAAGTAAGGCTTGAGCTGAGCCTGTGTCCACTTGGATAGGGGCATCTGTTAAGAACTCATCTGCAAAAATTTGGTCAAGGGAAATACCTGCAACATTAGACAGATCAAACAAGTTAGGAAATAGACACTCATCACCCTCAATTTCTTTTATATAAGACTCTGATACATCAGCAGCCTTCTTCTCATTTTCAACTCTTTCTTTTCTCCCTTCTTCAATAATTTCCTCACTTAAAGGAACAGGCCTCCTCTCATCAAGGGATTCCTGAAGTTCAGATTTGACTTCAAGAATAGCCTGCCCTTCCTCACTTATATCACCCTCATTTGGTGGTACACTCACTATTCTAGTGATCACCACATCTCTCTCATCTACTACTCCCTCTGATTTTTCCACTATCTTCTCCTTTTCAACTCCTTCTCCTAAACCTGCAGCATCTCCACCTTCAATAAGGTTCAAAGATGGCAGTTGTGGGGAGATCACAGTGCTTATTTCAACAGCCACTAAGTCATCCTGAATGATTAAGGGCTGATCAGTGTCCAACTCTTCTGACACTGAATAGGCCTTAATCAAACCAGCCTCTAGCATAGGAACCTCAACATCTTTAGGCTGTGCCTTGGGTTCAGAAGAACCTTCATTGGCAGATGTGTCTTTGGTTGTGTTACCACCCTTGGTCAACACCTCTGAAGATACAGAGCCTTTCCTATGATAGGTTTTAGGAGGGTTTGAAAGTCTATCTGCTATAGAAGACTTTGGTTGAGAAGGTTCAGGGAGGTTGGCTTGAGGGGTTTCAGGAGGGTTGGAAGGGGTTAGAAGGATTTGAGGGATCATCAGGGGAATCATCATCATTGGAGCTACTGTCAGTGTGTTTGATTCCCTTAGCCTTCCTTTCTTTCTCCTCCTTAATTTTATCAGCTACCAGCTTTGCAAACATTTCCTCATCAATGAGAAATCTTGTCTTTGAGACTCCAGCAAAGTTTAGCAATCTGTTCTCCTCTATCTGCCACCAGTTTGCACCCTTATCTTGGATGACTTGTGATATCTCCATCATAGACTTGTCTTTTACATCAACAAGCATCCTTAGATCATGAAATGTCTTCTGAATTCTTGGAAATTCAGCAAGTTGTGGATACAAACTGTCCACAGTAGCCTTTGCTCCTCCTCTGAGCATACTTTCATAAGTATACTCCTCCTCATCTCCACTTGAATGGGGACTTTGGGTTATAGGGGAGTTGGCTCTGGGTTCTCCTAGAGTTGCTTCAGGGAGGTTTAATTCAGGGATGTTGGCTTCAGAAGGGTTTGGTGCAGTAGAAGGTGCTTCAGTTGCTTTTGAGAGCAATGAGTCTGAAGGGGCTTTGCTCAGGGGGGTTGGCTCATTGAGTGCATGTTCTAAGAGCTTTGAATAATTGAGCATGGATGAGTCAAGGGGAGACAGGAGTCTTGTCTCATCTACTGCTAAATCTGCAAGCACATCAATGCCACTTCTTTGCACATTTCCTTCTGGGGAATATCTCTTAGTGAGATCTACAGGGGTAATGGGTTGGTGGGAAGGGGTAACATGGGTTTCAGGGGAGTTGGGCTTAGGATTCTGAAACTCAGGGATGTTGGCCTCTATAGGTTGACCTTCAGGGATCTTGGATTCTGGAGTTCCAGAACCAGATGAGTTGGTCCTTGACCTAGATTTGGTCCTGCTTTCAGCTCTGCTGTCTCTTAGAGCCAATTGTAGTGACCTTTCTTCCTGCAGCTCCAACACTTTCTCAGTAGGCTTGGCCCTACTGCTCCCACTTCCTTCACCTTCCTTCTCAGGGACAACTTCCCTGATCCTCTTATCTCCTTTCTTCTTTTGCCTTGTCTCATTATACTTCAGCCTCAACTCTTTTGAGTGGTCAGAAGGCATACTTACTTCCTCTTCTGCCACTTCATCAACTTCAGCTGATGCTCCTGAGGCTTCTCCTGAAGATAATTGAGACATTTTCCTTATTTTAACAGCTCTGGCCTTGGTTCTCTTCTTCATCTTAGGCTTTTCTTCAACCTGTTCTTCAGCAGGTTTGGCCATAAGCATCCTCCTTTGCTCAGTTTTCTTGCTGAGCTTCCTGAACAGGATATTTTGGGCTGGGAGGGGCTTTGCAAATGTTTGCATCTGAGAGTAATGGGAGAATCTCTCAATTAACAAGCTTGCCCTGGTGCAATACTTGAGTTTCCCTTCTAGCACAACCTTGTTGTGAGCTCTCACTTTAAATTTAGCCTTTTCCTTCATCATCTCAGACATGATGAAGGTTCTCCAATCAAATTTGATGCCTTTGTCACTAGCATCAATCACAGCAGCCATGATTCTGATTCTTGGATGGCTGACCTGCTCCAAGCTTCCAGTGTTGCTCAAGAGACTCTTAGCAACTACCTCAAAGAGGTTGAGAAATTTTGGCTTGAGAGTCTTCTTGTTTTGTGTTGAAGAAATGGGGCCTGGAACCAATAGCCATTCTTGAGCTATTTCATCTTCATGGCCAGTACCATAAACTTCTGGATTCCTTCCCTCATAAGGCAATCCAAAAGCTCCTTCCAGATCTTCTGAGGAGAATTTCACTCTATGAAATCTCTCTTCTTCCTCTCCTTCTGCAGTATATGACAAACTTGTGGAAACTTCACCATTTGCAGGTTGACCTTTCCATTTGAGAAAGACAAAGAATTCAGCCATGTAGCTTTCCAAGCATGAACTTGGTCTTTCTTCCATGAACTTTTGCAAACCAGCTCTTCTCAGCCATCTTAGAGTTGGTGTAATTTCAGGATCTTCACTCTCAAAAGATACTATGGGCTCAAAATGAAGATTGTTTTTGTTGCTCAAGTAACCAAAATCAAGGTCTAGAGCCTTGTTGGAGAAATCAATGAGCATCTCTGGTCTAACTTTGGGGGCCATTTGAAAGTTACAGAGAAAAGTTTGATAGAGATTGAGAGAGTTTGAGGAATTTTAGAGCTAGGGTTTCGAATACTTGGGGAAGAAGTGTTTGTGTGGGATCTTAAGACTTGTGAATATTCTAAAACGAATGTTTGTCAATGAGTTGGTGAAGTCTTGATGCAATTCAAAGGTGAACAAAAATGGAAATCCAAAATGAACGGCTAGGATTGGTTTCAGGGGAGTTGGCCAGTTTTGATCCAATGGTCAAAAACCAATGTAACAGTGAAAGAACTGTTTTATTCAAAACGTGGGTGGTTTTTAATGTTTGTTTAAGGCTGGGTGTTTTTCGAGATAGATCATGTCCCAAAAAAGTTTAATGCAAACAAGAGTTAAATCTTAGCATTTAATGCATGGAAAGTGACCTTTTGGGTGGGAGACAAATTAAATCCCAGAAAGGTGAAAACTGTATTTCAATGGGACAGATTTCGAAATAGACAATGATCACCTAAAATAGGTGCTTATCAGACCAAGATTTGGTTTGATAGCCAAGACAACTTATCTGACCCTACATGGACAAGTGTCCTGAAGAGCTGTGGACAAGTGTCCTGAATTTCAAGGGACAAGTGTCCTGAAGAAGTAAGGTCATCTTTTCTGAGTTTCAGTAGACTTGACCAAGTCTGCTGAAGTTTGAGCTTATTTCCCCCTTAATGAATGAACTTCTTTGGACTCATTTGTCCAACTTCCCTGGATCAAGAAGACCCAACTCTGCTGATAATTCTAGGAACCTTGCCTCAGCAAGTGGCTTAGTTAGTATATCAGCTTTTTGATGATCTGTGTGGATCTTCACTAACTTAATATCCTTCTTCTCCACATGATCTCTAATGAAGTGATGCTTGATGTCCACATGTTTGCATCTTGTGTGCAGGACAGGATTTTGTGATATAGCAATGGCACTATTGTTATCACAAAATATTGGCACTTCAGTAGAATTGACTTTGTAGTCTCTGAGTTGTTGTCTCAGCCAAAGGATTTGAGCACAACAACTTCCAGCAGCAACATATTCAGCTTCAGTGGTGGAGGTAGCCACTGTGTTTTGCTTCTTGGAAAACCAAGATATGAGTTTTGCTTCTCTGGTGTACTTGGCTTGGTTGATGAAGATTCCTTCTTTAGATTGCTTGACTTGTAAGCCCAAAAAGAAGTTCATCAACCCCATCATGGACATCTCAAACTTGCTTTGCATCAGCTTGGAGAACTTCTCACAAAGCTTCTCATTAGGGGATCCAAAAATTATGTCATCTACATAAATTTGGATAAGCAAGATGTCCTCTCCTTCAGAGATTCTGAAGAGAGTTCTGTCCACAGTTCCCTTGGTGAAACCATGGTCCAATAGGAACTGTGACAATGTATCATACCAAGCCCTAGGGGCCTGTTTGAGTCCATATAGAGCTTTCTTCAGTCTGTATACTTGGTCTCCAACCTCAAAACCTGGTGGTTGCTCTACATAGACTTCTTCTTTCAAGACTCCATTCAGAAAAGCACTCTTTACATCCATTTGATACACTTTGAACCTCTTGTGGGCTGCATAGGCTAGAAAAAGCCTTATTGCTTCTAGCCTTGCCACAGGTGCAAATGTCTCATCATAGTCAATGCCTTCATGCTGGCAGTAACCTTTAGCCACTAGTCTTGCTTTGTTTCTGACAATCACATCATTTTCATTCTTCTTGTTCTTGAATACCCACTTGGTTCCAATAACATCTTGATGTGAAGGTCTATCAACCAGCTCCCATACTTCATTTCTGGTGAATTGGTTGAGCTCTTCCTGCATTGCTGTGATCCAATTGGCATCCTGAAGTGCTTCATCAATGTCTTTTGGTTCCTGTTCTGACAAGAAACAACAGAACATAGCACTTTCACCATGAAACTTTCTGGTTCTGACTCCTATACTTGGGTCACCAAGTATCAGATCAGTAGGATGGTCATACAACCAAGTCCTTCTTTTTCTGATCCCTTCAGTAGAGTTGTCTTCTACTGAGGTTGAGTCATTTTGATCATAAAATTCAGGATAATTTAGTGCAGGGTCTAATTCAGGATCATAATCAGGGGTGTTGTCCTCAATGTCAGGGACATTGGCATTTTCAACATTTTGAGTTCCCCCTTGATTATTTGACCCATTAACTACCTCAGCAGGAACTGCTTCTTCATTGGTAGTTGTTACCTGGATGTGAACTGGGATTGGCTCATTCAGTTCACTATTTCCATCAGTGGGGTTTGTCTCAGGAAGATTGCCTTCAGGATTGTTGTCCAATGTGGTATGTTCAGGTAGATTGGCTTGGACAACATTTATGAATTCAGTGTCTTTGTCTTTTAGGCTCAATCTGGTTGTCCTCTGTGTGATTTCTTCAGGTTCCAAACTATCATTCCTGATCTCAAAGATAGACTCATCAAACACAACATGAGGTGTTTCTTCCACAATAAGGGTTTTCTTGTTGTAGACTCTGAAAGCTCTACTGATTTGAGAATATCCAAGGAATACTCCCTCATCAGCTTTACTATCAAAGGCTTTCAATTGTTCTTTCCCATTATTGTGTGTTGGTCCTTGGTGGAGTATAACACAAGTGTATGGGGGGGGGGGAATGCACTTGTGTATGCAAGTTCTTTTCTTTTTGAAAAACTGGTCCTATCAGGCAAGTTGTCTCACAACTGGCCTGAGTGTGAACTTTGATAGATACTTGTCCTACTGATTACTATTAAGTGATCAGTTGGCTAAATATCTAAAAGAGTTGCTAAGTGCGGAATGTGGTTGGCCTTTACTCAAAGAAATACTCCAAGTTGATTTCTGAAAATACAGGTTATCAGGGACTTTGTCCAAAACAGATTTTCTTACTTACTGAGTTATGAATCTTTGAAATATGATTGAATGGAGTGAAGTTAAGAATGCAGTAAGTAAATGAGACACAAATTTATAGTGGTTCAGAGACTCAAGCTCCTACATCCACTTTCCCTGATTGAACAGGATAATTCATTCTCAATGGAATTAGCTTGTTTTATAGTGCCAAGGTGCACTGATCAACAACACTCTCTTAGTGTTTTGATCCCTAGGATAACTTGAGTCCTAGTGCTCAATCTCTCTGAGTTAAGACTGTGTTTCACACTAACAGTCCTTAACTTCTCACTTCTACAACAAACACTCTCTTCACTAAATGAGATAAGGTTTGAGGTTTGGTTCCAACTAATAGAGATATCCTTTACAATAAGAACAGTGTAAAGGAATAGGATATCTCAATGCTAAGCTAGGATGTTTACAAGAATTGGCTTAGCTGACTTGAAGTGATTCAGGAAACTTGGAATTCTAGTGAACAGCTTGGTTTCCTTTTGAAAGCTTGATGATAGTTTGATAGCTTGTAGTTGGATACTGAATTCCTTTGATCACTTCTGTATTTATAGGCAATTTGAACAACTAACCGTTGGAGGGATTAGCAATTCAAATATGTCTATTTTGCAGCACCATTAAAACGGCTATGAAGCTTGACATCCTTTTATCCACTGTGTAAAAGAGGTCTTCAATGGTTGCTTGAATGAATGTGTTGACTTCTGACAAAGGCGGCTGGGAAGACTTGTGTCAGTTTCCAATTTTGCACATTGTCCTAGGTTGATTTGTGGCAAACTTTACACACAATCAACGGTCAGATGGGACAAGCTCCCTGAACATTCCTGCTGCAGTTTAGAATGTTCCAACACTCATTCAATGCCTCACTCTTTAATGCTCTAAGTCTTTAATGCTTGGTTCAGGCATGATTGGCAATAAATGCTTCATTGAATATGTCTTCTGTAAGTTTTTGACACTTAATCCACTTGATTATTTGTACTTAAACTGTCTTGATCATTTGCATTTATGAGCACAGCTTCAGTATTCTTGAACTCTTCAGCCAGGTTGTCCATTTGATCAGTTTGTCTTGAAAAGATCAGCAACTTTGTCCTATAGACCTATCAAGCTGCCTAACATTTCAGCTTTGGACAACTATCCTGATTACTAATATCTCATAACATTTCTGAGATTTTAACTTAAGCATACTACACATTAAGTGTTCTGGGACAACTTGCCTGAACAATGACTTGAGCATATCTCAACTAACTTGTACATCATCAATCAGGGGTTTTGGTATCTTAGATCAAAATCATTTTATTCCCAACAATTTCCCCCTTTTTGATGATGCCAAAACCTATTACAAAGGGACCTTGACTTAAACTAAATATTACCTTCAGGGAGAGTGAACTGGTCAACTTGCCTGAAAGAAACTGTTAGCACAATAAATCAAGTAATATATGTCAGGATAGGTTAGTTGAGATAATGAGTTGTTATCTCTTTGATAGAAACACTGTGATCCTTTTATAGATGTGATAAACCATTACAGGGCTGAAAATCAAAAGGATTCACTAATCTAGAATAGCAAAAAAAAAAAATAACAACAGAATTCATAACAGCAAATTAGGGAAAGGAATGAACTTATCCTTCATAGAGTTCCATCATCTTGAGGAGCAATGCCATACTGAGCCCAAACTCTCTTCTTTAGATCCCAGATCTCCTTGTTGGTTCCTCTAGGGCCAGGCTTTAGCTTCTCCATCTTCATGATGTTGATAAACTCTTCCAGAATCTTCCCCTCATCAATCAAGTTCCCATTGAACTTAGGAGGCATGTACATAATTGGACCAGGGGCCTTGAACTCCACTCTTGCCATCTCAGCTGCTGCAAACAGCTTTTGGTAGAGGTCCCTGTGGTTCTCAAACATGAACTGAACAAAGATTTCCTCCACACTCTCACCAAGCCACTTTCCAATGACATAGAAATCATAAACAAAACTTCTCTTGGCCTCCTCCCATGCATCATTCAGTGAGATTGGAACCCACTTATCATGGTGAGGGTACTGAGTGTCCCATCTTTGCAGCATTTGAGGTTTGAGCCTTCTGTATGAAGCCCTCCTTCTTGGAGCTTTGAAGTTTGCCCTTCTCCCATCTCTTGCTTTGTTGGCCTCAACCAACTGATCCATTTTTTCTTTAGCTCTCAAGAGAGCTAGCTTTTCCTGAGTTTCTGGATCTTTCCCAAATCCTTCTTCAAACAATTTGGAAGGATCATCAGCAAGCTTGGGCACTACTTCTTCAGGCTCTCTGTCCTGTACTTCCTCTTCAACTTCTTCAATAGCAGGCATCAGGACTGCTTTCTTCATTCTCTTTGATTTCCTTGCTGGAGTAGATTCTTCAGATTGAAATTCTGATGGCAAAGTCAGGCTGGTTGGGAATTCATTGAAGGCTTGCAGTTCCTTCCTCTTTCTTTCAGATGACCTTGTCACCTTCCCCCTCACTTCAGCAACCTTCTCTTGAGGTTCAAGTCCTGTAGACTCACCACCTGGCCTTTGAAGCTTTCTTGCCTGACTTTCCATAGCTGATACCATGGATTCCTTGACAGCTATTTGAATCTGCTCTTCCTCAGTTAAATCTTCAACATTCATTGGGCCTTTGCCTTTCCCAATGTCTTCTACTGCTTCCTCCTCAACTTCAGGGACTTTCTCCTTGCCCTTGGGTTCACCAATCACCAAGGTTCCCTTTGCCCTTGCTCTCTGTCTTTCCCCCTTTTTGGCATTATCAAAACACTGGGGCTTCAATTCACTCATAGTGACAGAGAGATGTGAGTGGGAATGGGTGAGGGACTTCAATTCCTGCAGTAGATAAACATTCTCATCATGAATGTTTTGCATTTTATCATCTGCCATGCTAAAAAAGGTGTGAACAGGCTTCATCTTCTGGGAAACTATGGCATCCAATGTGGCTTTCAGTGATTGATCAAGTTTGGCCTGAAGTTGTTCAGTGAGATTGGCCACAACTTGATCAGATACTTTGGCCATGAGTTCAACAGTGAACTTTTCAGCAGCTTCCTTCACCATAGCAGCTTTCAACTCTTCTGCCTTCTTTCTCTGGGCTGCTGTCCTCTGCCTTAAAGCATCCTTGATTGTCTTTCTCAATGCCTTTACATTGTGCTTGTACAAAGTTTTGAGACCCTGCTGCTCTTTCTTCACAGATCTAGTGAATATACCCATAGCATCTTTGGCTTTTGTCACTTCAGTTGAAACTGTTTGCAGTCCAGTTTCAACTCCACAAAGTCTTGCATCAATAGTAGGTAAGATCACTTCTTCAGACCCTGTGAGCCTCATCTCCACAGAGGCTAGAGTCTTCCCTTGGCCATCTAGGGTATCAGCAGTGGTTGCATGAGCCTTCTCAACTTCCCTGACCAGTGTGTCCAACTTCCCTGACTGCTCTTCAATGATGGATGCAGTCTGAGTGGCCATCTGAAAGTGAGCCTCAGAGGTGTTGGCTTGTTCAAAGTAGATCTGGTTAAGTGTGGACACATTTGCTGATACTGCTTGAAGATCAGTGTCAGCTTCAACTGGTATATCTGTCAGGGAGGCATCTGCAAAAATCTGTTCAAGAGTAACAGCAACTGAATCTGCAAAACTAACAGTGTTAGTAAAAACTCCATCAGCACCCTCTATTTCTTTTTCTCCCATAAGGTCTGATACATCAGCACCTTCTCTCTCATTTTCAACTTTATTCTTTTCTTCTTCATTTTCAAAAGATAGACTCACATTCACTGGAGAATCAGGCCTCCTTTCACCAAGGGATTCATCAAGTTCAGATTTGACTTGAAGAATAGCCTGACTCTCATATTGGGCGGCACCCAATATTTCTACTTCCTCACCCTCTATTTGTGGTGCACTCAAGGAACCAGTGATCACACATTCCTCACCATCACCTTCCTCTGATTTTTCAGCATTCACAGCCTTTTCAACTCCTTCAATGTTTAATCCTGACACCTCTATATCCTCAACAGGATCCACAGAGGGCAGTTGTTGGGAGATCACAGTGCTTGGGCATCCCAAGTCCACTGAGTCATCCTGAATGACTAAAGGCTGGTCAATGTCCAACTTGCCTGACATTGATGAGGCTTTTGTCAAACCAGCTTCTCCTATGGAAGTCTCAGCATTGTCAAGCTGTGCCTCAGGTTCAAAGGAACCATCCTTGGCCAATGCATCTTGGACCGAGTCACCATCTTTGGTCAACTCCTCTGAATGATCAGAGTCCTGTACGGAATGAAAAGTCAAGTAATGTACCTGAGCTGAGTTGATACCAGGGGGATTGGGATTGGTGTGATCATCATCATCATCATCATCATCATCAGATGGACTGTCAGGATGCTTGATTCCTTGTGCTACCCTTTCTCTTTCAGCAAGCACTTTTTCATGGACAATGGTGCAAAATAGGGCCTCAGTGGTTAAAACACTGGTCTTCTTTACATTTGCAAAATGTAACAGCCTATTTTCCTCAACTTGCCACCAGTTGGCACCCTTATCCTGAATAGCCTGAGCTATTTCCACAATAGTTCTATCTTTGATCTCAACAAGTGCTCTGAGATCATAGAATTGTTGTTGCAGCCTGGGATAATCCTTCAATCCTGGATATAATTCATCCACATTGGCTCTTGCAATCTGTCTTAACATCCCCTCATAGGTATATTCTTCACCACTATCATCTCCAGAAGAGTTGGATTCAGGAGGGTTGGAATGGGATTCAAGTAAGCTTGGCTGGGATTCAGGTAGGTTGGATTCAGAAGGGTTGGGGTCAGGAGAGGTCAAAGCAAGTTGGGATTCAGGTGCTTTTGAGAGCATTGTGCCTGAAGAGGTAATTGGAATTGCTGGAATGGGTGGGAGAATAACTTGATCACCTTCTTGAAGAGCAGTTTCAAGAAGTTTGGTATATGAGAGAAGTCTTGGATCAAGTGGGGAAAAGGGTCTATCTTCAAGGTTGACCAGATCTGCCAGCACATCAATACCTGATCTATCAGGTGCACCTTCAGGGGAGTACACCTTTTTGGCAATGATTGGTGCATCTTCAGGAGTCTTGCACTCCTCTTCTTCTTGCCTTGGATATATTCTTTGAGATTGAATATCAGGAGAGTTGGCTTCAGGGCTGTTGGGTTTGGATTTAGACTTGCTTGCCTGTCTAATCTCCTTGAAGAATTCTTTCTTCTGCTTTTCTTCCTCCATCAACCTTTGCTTCTCAGAAGTCTTGATGATTCTTCTTTTTCTTTCATACCTTGTTGGCTGGTCAAAGTCTCTGAATTCAGTTATACTCTCAGGCTGTAAGGGGACAACCTCTCTGACTTCTTCACCTTCTTCAGGAGGGTTGACTCCTTCCTCAGCAACCTTCTCTATTTTCTCAGAAGTGGCTCCTCCACTTCTTGACTGATTCTCTGGTGAGGATTCATGCAAAATTTTCTTTATCTTCTTCATTTTTGGTTGAGCTTTTGGTGGCTGGGCTTTCCTCTTTCTTGGAGAGGCTCGGGTTGCTGGTACACTTGTGATGGCCTTCTTTGAAGCTGCATCCTGCTTCCTCTTCTCTGTTTTAGAAGACAGCTTCCTAAACATCACCTTTTGAGCTGGAAAAGGCTTTGGCTTAGCTTGGAGGTGGGTGTAATGTGCAAATCTTTCCAAGAGTAGGCTTGCTCTTGTGCAGAACTGGAGTTTTCCTTCAACCACCACCTTGTGGTGTTTCACCTCCTTGAACTTGAATTTTTCATTCATCATTTTGTCAAGAATGAATTTCTTCCAGTTGAACTTGACTCTCTTCTCAGCAGAGTCAATCACAGCAGCCATCACCCTTAATTTAGGCATACTGATTTGTTCAACACTCCCTGAGTGGCTCAACAGGCTCTTTACAACACAGTCAAACAAATGCCTAAACACTGGCTTTAAAGTGTTTTTGTTTTGAGCACTTACAAGTTTCTTAGGTTCTATCATCCAAGAGAAATAGAATTCCTGATCATCCTCTTCCTTGTATACTTCTGGATTTATGCCTTCAGAAGGTAGCCCAAAACTGGCTTCTAAATCCTCTGCAGTGAAGATGACTGTGTGTTGGCTTTCTTCTTCTTCATCTTCTTCTGCATATGTGAGCTTTGTGCACACATCCCCCTTCTTGCCCTTCCACCTTAGATAAGCAAAGAATTCTGCCATAAATGGATTTAGGCAGGAATCAGGCTTTGTGCCTAGGAATTTTTCTAGCCCTGCCTCCCTCAGCCAATGGAGGACTTGTTGAACATCTGAATCTGGGCTATCAAAGGCTACCAGCTTTTCAAACCAAAGCGAATTTGGGTTGCTAAGATAAGAGAAGTCAATGTCCAGAGAGGAATCATTGAAATCTACGAGTTCTTCTCTCTTGAGTTTTGGAGCCATGGATAGATTTTGAGAGTAAGAGAGTTTTGAAGAAAAATTGCAGGTATAGAGGTTTTGAGACTTCAAAGAATTTGGGAATTATGAGTGTGAAAGGATGGTGGTGAAAATTGAGAGGTTTTTATATGGAAGAGATTTATTAACCGTTGGTTAATGGAATGTAACAGAGGGTAATTGGAAAAACCGTTTGAATATAGTGGGGTAGTGGACTTTCAATGGTTCGATGGAGTTTTGAATGCAATTTAATGGTTTGGATGAAGGCTCAAGAATTCATGCAATCTTATTAAGATTTCTGCATTAAATGCTGATTTGCCTTTTTTGGTTTTAACACACTCCATCCTAAAATGGCCTACTCTTAGACCAAGAAACCTCTTAAATGTCTAATCAATGCTAAAAATAGCAATGATTATCTAATTAATTCGGACAAACATCCTGAGATGTGCTTTGGTTTCTGTGAAGGTTAAACTGTCTGATCACCTTGCCTGAGTGGATCCCAAGGTTGCTGACTGGGTCCCACTTGGACAAATTCCCTAACCAACATTGCTGAGAACTACAGGGACAACCTTGCTGAGTTTCCCTCTTTGGCTGACAGCTTTAGTGAGGTTGGTCAACTTTGCTGAAGTTCAACTATGATGAACTTCCCCCTTCATATGAGCTTTACTTTCCTCATTTTTCCATTTTGCCTGGATCAAGTAACCCTAATTCAGCTGACAGTTCCAAGAACCTTGCTTCAGCTAGAGGCTTGGTCAGAATATCAGCTTTTTGCTTATCAGTGTGAATTTTGACAAGCTTGATATCTTTCTTCTCCACATGATCCCTTATGAAATGATGCTTGATGTCCACATGCTTGCATCTGGTGTGGAGCACTGGATTCTGTGAGATGGCAATTGCACTATTGTTGTCACAGAATATAGGCACTTCATTTGTGATTACTTTGTAATCTCTTAATTGTTGCCTGAGCCATAGAATCTGAGCACAGCAACTTCCAGCAGCTACATACTCAGCTTCAGTTGTTGAAGTTGCAACTGTATTTTGCTTCTTGGAGAACCATGAGATAAGCTTGCTGCCCAAGAATTGACAAGTTCCTGAGGTGGATTTTCTGTCAATTCTACATCCTCCATAGTCTGCATCTGAATATCCAGTAAGCTCAATGTTATCATCAGCTGGATACCATAATCCAAGATTCTCAGATCCCTTGAGATATCTTAGAATCCTCTTGGCAGCATCAAGATGGCTCTTCTTTGGATTGGCTTGAAATCTTGCACACACTCCAACTGCAAATGTGATATCAGGCCTGCTTGCAGTGAGATATAGCAGTGATCCTATGATTCCTCTGTAGTTAGTGGAGTTTGTTGACTCTCCACCTTCATCAGGATCCATCTTCCAGTTAGTATTCATAGGAATTCTGACTGGTTTGCTTGTAGCACATCCAAATTTCTTGATCATGTCCCTTGTATACTTGGCCTGATTGATGAATATTCCCTTCTTTGATTGAGTGACTTGAAGTCCTAAGAAGAAATTCATCAATCCCATCATGGACATCTCAAATTTGCTTTGCATGAGTTTAGAGAACTTCTCACATAATTTTTCATTTGGAGATCCAAATATAATGTCATCCACATAGATTTGGACTAACAAAATATCATCTCCTTCACAGATTCTGAACAAGGTTCTGTCAACAGTGCCTTTGACAAAACCATGATCTAGAAGAAACTGTGATAAGGTGTCATACCAAGCTCTTGGAGCTTGCTTTAAGCCATAGAGGGCTTTCTTTAATCTGTACACCTTGTCTCCTTCTTCAAAGCCTGGGGGCTGTTCCACATATACTTCTTCTTTGAGCACCCCATTGAGAAATGCACTCTTCACATCCATTTGATACACCTTGAATCTCATGTGAGCTGCATATGCTAGGAAGAGTCTGATTGCCTCAAGTCTGGCCACTGGAGCAAAGGTCTCATCATAATCAATCCCTTCAGATTGACAATATCCTTTGGCCACCAGTCTTGCTTTGTTTCTTACAATGATGTCATTTTCATTTTTCTTGTTTTTGAACACCCATTTAGTTCCAATGACATCTTGATGAGTTGGCCTGTCTACCAGCTCCCAAACTTCATTTCTGGTAAACTGATTCAGCTCTTCTTGCATGGCTATGATCCAGTTGGTGTCTTGTAGTGCTTCCTCAATGTCTTTAGGTTCCTGTTCTGAAAGAAAACAACAAAACAGAGCACTTTCTCCATGAAATCTTCTAGTTTTGATCCCTTCACTTGGATTACCAAGTATCAGGCTAGATGGGTGGTCTTGCAACCAAGTCCTTCTAGACCTGATCCTTTCTCCATGTGCCTTGAACATCCACTGTCCAGGTACCATGCTGTTTTCTTGTTGATGCTTCTCTTCCTTTTGGGGTCCTTGCAGTCCTGCAAAGTCAAAATTTAGGTACCCTTTGAGTGTTGGGTCCTAGAGGGTTAGCTGTACCTTTTGGAACCCAAATCTGCCTGATAACTCTGATTGATTCAAAGTGACTGATTTGGTTTCCATTTACATCTACATACACAGTTTGACCCTTAAATGCCTTGGGTGATTTTTGTGTATAAGTGTTAGCTTTGTAGAGTTCAGGAGAGTTGGTAAATTTCTTTGGGACATTTCTCCTGAAGTTACTAAGCTTAGGTGCAGCTGGGTAAGACTTTTGAGGATATGCTTTTGGATGGCCTTTTCCATTTGGCAAGTAAGGTCCAGGCTTCCTGAATGTTTTATACCTATCAGAGGGTATTGGCCTTAATCCATTCAGTTGAGGTTGCCTCATTTGAGTTGGCCTCTTCTGAACTTGTTTTGGACAACTCCTCTGATGATGATTCAGATAGGTTGGCCTTCCATTGGTTCTACCTTTCTGAACCTCATTCCTCCTGTAAGCAATGCCTTTAACCTTTTCCAAAGGTGTGGGTTTAGGTACATTGTTTACCTGAGTTGGTATAAAAATTCCTTTTCCCTTATCCTTGATCAGTGGTTGATTTACTTCAATTTCATTTTGTTGTGCCACTGATCTTACAAAAGTCATCTTAGAATTGCTTGAAGAAGCAATACTAAGACCAGGTGAGGGTTCAAATGGATTATAGCCTAATCCATCCCTTTGAGCAAATGGTCTTTGAAACCCTTGAATTTCCTCTATTGCCTTAGCAGATTTGTTCAAGGCAGACATTTTCATTTTCAAGCTCCCCTCACTTAATTTTAGAGTATCAAATTCTCTTGAGAGATTGTCAAATTTAGCTTGTAGAGTTCTAGAGTCAAAATCCTTTTTCTTTAGAGCCTGATTTTGTTCATCAATCAGCTTTTGTTGTTCAGAGACTTTGAGAGACATTTCTTCATGTTCTCTCACAATCTGTTGATGCAACTCAGTTGATTTAATGTCAACTTCAGATTCAGGAGAATTAGACATTTTGACTTTAGATCTCAACTGTTCATTTTCTCTCAGAGCCATATTGCATACTTCTTGCATTCTGGTGAAATCTTCCAACAACTTTTCAAAGTCAAGATGGATTTCACTAGATTCATGTGTGTTAATTGACAAGTTGGAAGTTGAACATACCTCTTCATCTTCAAGTGCCATTTGACAGTCCTCATCACTGTCACTGTTGGAGAACAGCCCATCATCAGAAGAGTAGACACTCTCCTCACTTGCTGAATCTCCAGCTACCATAGCTTTCCTGTTGTTCAGCCTTTTATCTCTTTTGTTTTGCCTTTCCTTCCTTTCTTTTGCACTGAGGTCAGGACAGTCATACTGAAAATGACCCTTCTTCTGGCAGTTGTAACACACATCTTCATCATCATCCTTCTTGCTTGAGGACTCCTTCCTCCTTGATGATGATGGTTCACCTTTGCTGAATTTCTTCCTATCAGCATATCTGTCTTCTTTCTTTTCATCAGAGACTTTGTCCTCTGATTTATGTTCAGGAGAACTGAATCTCCTTCTGGTTCTGTTATCTTGGTAGAACTTCTTGTATCTACCAAATCTGGAGTTGAGCTTCTCAAATCTTCTAGCCATGAGTGCCAGCTCCTCCTTTATTTCAGATTTTGAAACAGACTGAGAGGATCTTTGAGTAATCTTCTTTTCTGTTTCAGCAGCTTTGAAGGCAACACCTTTGTTTGAAGAGGATGGCTCTTCATGCACCTTCTTTCTATTGAGATCAAACTCATATGCTTTGAGTTCAGAAAATACTTGCTGCATTGGCATGTTGTCAAGATTACTGGTATTTTGCATCATGACAGAGTATATGTCCCACTTGGATGTGAGACTTCTCAAGATCTTCAGAGCAACCTCTCTTTTGGCATAGAACTTGCCAAGAGAGTTTATTTCATTCATGATGTCAGTGAACCTGCCATCAAGATGATCAATAGTTTCATTGGCCTCCATAGAGAATTGTTCATATTTTTGGATAGCCACTTGAAGCTTGTTCTCCTTGATCTTTTGGGTACCTTCACACATAAGTGCTAAGGTATCCCAAATCTCTTTAGCTGATGTGCAGTGGTACACTCTCCCCATCACTGCATCTGGAATTGTCTGGTACAATGTGTTCATTGCAATGTAGTTCAGGTTGTGCCTTTTTCTTTCTTCAGCTGTAAGGTCATCTTCATCTTTTGGCAGCAACTCCCTTGGATCAGCTTTTTGAGCATCAGTGAGCTTGGGATTTGCTTTAGTGAATGTGAATGGCCCTCTAGTGATGACTTTAAGCATCTCATCATGCTGGCAAGCAAGATGTGCTCTCATCCTGATCTTCCAGAAATCATAGTTCTCAATTGAGAACATTGGCAGTTTGTGATGAGAAATATGATTGACTTGGTTTGGACCCATATTGTTGATGGTGTTGACAGCATCTCCTGGAACTGCATTGTTAGCCATTTCAACAAATGTAATAGAAGATGAGCACAGATAAGTTTTTCAGAAATTTGGATCAGTTCAGGGACCACAGAAAATGTGATTTTGAAAATCAGTTGGATTTTCAGAGGCAGTGGTCTTTGAACCCCTGCTCTGATACCACTTGTTGGTCCTTGGTGGAGTATAACACAAGTGTATGGGGGGGGGGGGGAATGCACTTGTGTATGCAAGTTCTTTTCTTTTTGAAAAACTGGTCCTATCAGGCAAGTTGTCTCACAACTGGCCTGAGTGTGAACTTTGATAGATACTTGTCCTACTGATTACTATTAAGTGATCAGTTGGCTAAATATCTAAAAGAGTTGCTAAGTGCGGAATGTGGTTGGCCTTTACTCAAAGAAATACTCCAAGTTGATTTCTGAAAATACAGGTTATCAGGGACTTTGTCCAAAACAGATTTTCTTACTTACTGAGTTATGAATCTTTGAAATATGATTGAATGGAGTGAAGTTAAGAATGCAGTAAGTAAATGAGACACAAATTTATAGTGGTTCAGAGACTCAAGCTCCTACATCCACTTTCCCTGATTGAACAGGATAATTCCTTCTCAATGGAATTAGCTTGTTTTATAGTGCCAAGGTGCACTGATCAACAACACTCTCTTAGTGTTTTGATCCCTAGGATAACTTGAGTCCTAGTGCTCAATCTCTCTGAGTTAAGACTGTGTTTCACACTAACAGTCCTTAACTTCTCACTTCTACAACAAACACTCTCTTCACTAAATGAGATAAGGTTTGAGGTTTGGTTCCAACTAATAGAGATATCCTTTACAATAAGAACAGTGTAAAGGAATAGGATATCTCAATGCTAAGCTAGGATGTTTACAAGAATTGGCTTAGCTGACTTGAAGTGATTCAGGAAACTTGGAATTCTAGTGAACAACTTGGTTTCCTTTTGAAAGCTTGATGATAGTTTGATAGCTTGTAGTTGGATACTGAATTCCTTTGATCACTTCTGTATTTATAGGCAATTTGAACAACTAACCGTTGGAGGGATTAGCAATTCAAATATGTCTATTTTGCAGCACCATTAAAACGGCTATGAAGCTTGACATCCTTTTATCCACTGTGTAAAAGAGGTCTTCAATGGTTGCTTGAATGAATGTGTTGACTTCTGACAAAGGCGGCTGGGAAGACTTGTGTCAGTTTCCAATTTTGCACATTGTCCTAGGTTGATTTGTGGCAAACTTTACACACAATCAACGGTCAGATGGGACAAGCTCCCTGAACATTCCTGCTGCAGTTTAGAATGTTCCAACACTCATTCAATGCCTCACTCTTTAATGCTCTAAGTCTTTAATGCTTGGTTCAGGCATGATTGGCAATAAATGCTTCATTGAATATGTCTTCTGTAAGTTTTTGACACTTAATCCACTTGATTATTTGTACTTAAACTGTTTTGATCATTTGCATTTATGAGCACAGCTTCAGTATTCTTGAACTCTTCAGCCAGGTTGTCCATTTGATCAGTTTGTCTTGAAAAGATCAGCAACTTTGTCCTATAGACCTATCAAGCTGCCTAACATTTCAGCTTTGGACAACTATCCTGATTACTAATATCTCATAACATTTCTGAGATTTTAACTTAAGCATACTACACATTAAGTGTTCTGGGACAACTTGCCTGAACAATGACTTGAGCATATCTCAACTAACTTGTACATCATCAATCAGGGGTTTTGGTATCTTAGATCAAAATCATTTTATTCCCAACATTGTGTATGAAACACTTACAACCAAATATATGAAAATATGACACTTTATGCATTCTTCCTTTCCAGAGTTCATAGGGGGTTTTGCCTTGCCCCTTAGTGCTCAAACATCTATTTTGAGTATGACATGCTGTGTTTATGGCTTCAGCCCAAAACCTCTTAGGTAAATTTGAATCAGCAATTAAAGTTCTAGCAGCTTCCTTTAATGTTCTATTCCTTCTTTCTGCAACTCCATTTTGTTGGGGAGTTCTAGCTGCTGAGGTTTCATGAGCTATTCCATTAGATGTGCAATACTCATTGATGTATGAATTTATGAACTCAGTGCCTTTATCAGATCTTATCTTGATAATGCTAAGGCTTTTCTCATTTGACAGTCTCTTGAGAAGTTCAGGTAGTTTAACTTGTGTTTCCTTCTTACTAAGGAGAAATACTACCCATGTGAACCTAGAGAAGTCATCTACTACAACCAATGTGTATTTTCTACCATTTATACTTGAAGGGGTGATTGGTCCAAAAAGATCCATATGTAGAAGTTCAAGTACCCTTTCAGTAGAAATGACTGGTTTACCTTTGAATGAGGCTTTAATCTGTTTTTCCTCTTGACATGGTTTACACACATGTTCTTTTATGAAAACCTCATTAGGTAGTCCTTTAAATAATGCATTTCTAGCAAGTTTGTTCATTGATTTGAAGTTCAGATGGTTTAGCCTCTTATGCCATAACCAGCTTTGTTCACTAGTGCTCTTAGCAATGAAGCATGCAGCATCAGTAGGCTTGTCCCAGTCTGCAAAATACACATTTCCCTTCCTAGTTCCAGTCAATAAAGTTTGTTGAGTTTTATCCTTAATTAAGCATTTTCCACTTGAGAACTCAACTTTAAAATCTTTGTCACAGAATTGACTGATACTTAGGAGATTATATTTGAGACCAGCTACATAAGATACATTGGTTACTTTGATGTTACCAATCATCAAAGTACCATAACCTTTTGTTGTTGCTTGTGAGCTGTCTCCAAAAGTAACATTTGGGCCTTCTTTTTCAATAAAATCAGTGAGGAGTTCCTTGTTTCCAGTCATGTGCCTTGAGCATCCACTGTCAAGATACCATGCTGTATTTTTGTTCATGCTCCTCTTCTTGTGGCCCATTGGTACCTGCAATTAGATAGGTTTAGGTACCCTTTGAGTTTTGGGTCCTGAGAGGTTAGCTGTACCTTTAGGAACCCAAACTTGCCTAATCACCCTAATTGATTCAAGGTGGCTAAGTTGTTTTCCTTGTGCATCAACATACACTGTCTTTCCATTGAATGCCTTGGGGAAAGTGTGTGTAAATGTGTTAACTCTGTAAGTTTCAGGGGAGTTGTCAACTCTCCTGAACTTATGAGTTCTTTGTGCAGCTTGATGAAATCTTTGAGGAAAGGCATTTTCATAACCATTACCCTTTGGCATGAGGGGTTTTGGTTGTCTCATTTTATTTTGCCTTTGAGGATAGTTGTCCTTAGGTCTATTCAGCTGAGGCTTTCTCAGATGAGTTGGCCTAGGCTGATTATACCTTGGACAACTCCTCTGAACATTGTTCAGGAGAGTTGCCCCTCCATTGGGTCTACTCTGCTGACCAACATTCCTCTTGTGTTCAGGAGCCTTGACCTTTTCCAAAGGTTTAGGTCTAGTCTCCTGAAGCACTAGAGTAGGCATTTCATTCATCTTGCCCTTTCCTTTGTTCAGTGGATGAATTATTTCATTTTCAGCTTGTTGTTCCACTGATTTGACAAAGATTTTCTTAGTGTTACTTGTAGAGGCAACACTAAGACAAGGTGAAGATTCAAATGGATCAAAACCTAATCCACTTCTTTGAGCCATAGGTCTTTGATAACTCTGAATTTCCTCTATTGCCCTAGAGGATTTATTCAAAGCAGACATTTTTAATTTCAGGCTCTCTTCACTTGATTTAAGAATATCATATTCATGTGAGAGATTTTCAAACTTGACATTTAGAATTTTTAGTTCAAAATCTTTTCTCTTTTGAGATAGGATTTGATCATCAATCTCCTTTTGTTGGTCAACTATCCTGAGATTTGCTTCCTTAAGTTCTCTCAAGACTTGTTGATACAACTCAGTAGATTTGACATCAACAGCTACCTCAGTGTTTTTGGTAAGTTCAATAGCCAATCTTTCATTTTCTCTCACACAATTATCATGAAATTCTTGTAATCTAGTGAAATCTTCCATCAACTTCCCAAAGGAAAGTTTCAAGTTAACTTCACTAGTGTTTTGTGAGATGAATGATGGTGAGCTAGAAGTAGAGGATACCTCATCATCCTCAAGAGCCATGTTGCAAACATCGTCATCATCATCACTGTTGGAAAATAGTCCATCAGAGGAGTTGAGGCTCTCAGAACTTTCAGATTCATCACCAGCCATCATGGCCTTTCTGTTGGTGAACTTTTTATCTCTTTTGACTTGCCTATCTCTTCTTTCTTTAGAGCTCAATTCAGGGCAGTCATACTGGAAGTGCCCTTTCTTCTTGCAGTTGTAGCATAGGTCTTCATCATCATCCTTCTTGGATTCATCTCTTCCTTTTGATGATGAAGGGTCAGCTCTACTGGACCTTCTCCTATCAGAGTACTTGTCCTCTGATCTCTTCTCTTCAGGCTTTTTGTCCTTGGCCTGATCTTCAGGGGAGTTGTATCTTCTCCTGAATTTGTTGTCTTGGTAGAATTTCTTGTATCTACCAAACCTTGTGTTCAGCTTGTCAAACCTTCTAGCCATCAAGGCTAGTTCTTCCTTCATTTCAGTCTTAGAGACTGACTTTGATGATCTGGGAGTGGGTTGCATTTCAGGTTCAGCAACTTTGGCTTTGAATGCCACTCCCTTAGTAGGATTCGAAGGTTCCTCTACAGGCTTTCTTCTATTGAGGTCAAACTCATAGGCTTTGAGTTCTGAGAAGATTTGTTGCATGGGCATGGAAGAGAGGTCTTTGGTATTCTGCATCATCACAGCATAGACATCCCACTTTTGAGTGAGGCTTCTCATGATCTTTAATCCAACTTCTCTCCTGGAGTACACCTTGCCCAATGAGTTGATTTCATTCATCACATCAGTGAATCTACCAGCAAATTTGTCAATGGACTCATCAGCTTCCATTGAGAACTGCTCAAATTTTTGCACAGCAACTTGGAGCTTGTTCTCCTTGATCTTTTCTGTACCCTCACACATCTCAGCAAGAGTATCCCAGATTTCTTTGGCTGTGGTGCAATGGTAGACTCTTCCCATGACTGCATCTGGAATTGTTTGATAGAGGGTATTCATGGCAAGATAATTTAGATTATCTTTCCTCTTTTCATCAGCAGTGAAGTCATCCTCATCCTTGGGAATCATTTCCCTTACATCTGCTCTTTGCTCATCTGTTACCCTGGGGTTAGTTTGGGTAAACACAAAACGTCCTCTTGTGATTACTCTTAACATGTCAGTATGAAGAGATGCAAGATGAGCCCTCATTCTAATTTTCCAGAAATCATAGTTGTCTATTGAGAACATGGGCAATTTATGATGTGAAATGTGATTGACTGGATTTGTGGCCATGTTGTCCAATCCTTGAACAGCAGGTGGAGGAACAACATTGTTGTTGGCCATATCTCAGGAATAATCAGTTAGTCAACAAGTAATAGATTTCAGATAGAGATCAGTTCAGTGACCACACAAATATGTGAATTTTTGAAAATCAAGATGGATTTTCAGAGGCAGTGGTCTTTGAACCCCTGCTCTGATACCACTTGTTGGTCCTGAAAGGAGTATATAACAAGTGTATGGGGGGGGGGGGGAATACACTTGTATGCAATTCTTTCCAACTTTGATCAAACCAGAATTCAGCAAGGTTGTCTTGGACAACTCTGCTGAAGATGATAAACTCTTCTGAGATAATCAAACTACTAAGTACTATTGAGTACTTAGTTGAATAACTATCTAGGGGAGTTATATGTGCGGAATAGTGGTTGGCCCTTTAAGTTTAGACTCCTTAAGTTTCTGAAATCACTTTGTCAATCCAATGCAGTCCAGTTTAGTTTCAGGGAACTTGTCCAAATCAGTTTTGCACAGTCTTTGAATATGTATCTTTTGAAAGATCAGTTTTGTGTGCAGTGTTGAATGAATGTAAGTACTTTGTAAGGTAAATCAACACAAGAGTTTATAGTGGTTCAGAGACTCAAGCTCCTACATCCACTTTCCCTGATTTAACATGATAATTCCTTCACTCTTGGAATTAACTTGTTTTATAGTGCCAAGGTGCACTTGATCAATAACACCACTCCTTGGTGAATTGATCCCTAGGATGTCTAGAGTCCTAGTACCCTCTTCTCAACTCAGAACTGAACTGTTCTTCTCTCAACAGTCAGCTCCTACCACTTCTACTACTACAACCTTCTCAATTTCTCACTTGAAAGGGGTAAGGATTGAAGTAAGGTTCCAACTAATGAGATATCCTTTACAATGAAGATCAAGGTATAAGGATAGGATATCTCTCTAAGCTTATGTATGGATATACTATTGGGTTCAGCTTAGAAGAAGTGTTTGAAGACTAAGATAGTCTTTGACAGCTTTGAAAGCACTTTGACTTGTAGGATAGTTGGATATTCTTGTCAAGGTTGAGGTGCTTCAATGGTCTTCACACTCCTTGTATTTATAGACAAAATGGAGATTTTCCCGTTGGAGAGGCAGCCCCAAATTGCTATAAATGTCTTCCTTGAGTTCTTCAAACTAGAAGACAGATTCTTGATAGTGACATGTCCTTATTTGGGTAATAAACGGCTTGTAAGACTTTGTCTTCTTTCTGCAGCACTTTTCCCAATGTTTGACTTCTTGTTAGGACTTGGACATGGCTTCTGAAGGTTGATCCAATGATAGGACAACATTCCTTATCAAATAGACAACTCTCCTTATCACTATCAGCATTTTTGCCTTTCAGCAAGGTTGGCTTGCTCATTTTCAGATGACTTGGCTCTTTCCCTTTCTCACACTTTAGGTTGATCTTAGCATGTTTCAATGAGGTTCTTTAGGGTATGGTTGTCTCTAGCTTCTTCAGCATGGTTGACCTTTTGTTCTGGTTCAAGTTTGCAGAGACAACTCTCTTGGGACAAGACTCATGATCAGCATGTTTGGCCTTTTTGCTTCAGAGCTGTTGCTTGTACAGAGTTCACTTCTCTGGACAACTCTCCTGATCAGAGTTTTTGACTAATTTTGTCCTTTTGAGCTTTGCAATCTTCTTCTTGCATAGAAATAACTCTTCTGGACAACTCTCCTGATCAAGGCCTTTGGTTTCATATGGAGTTTTCTTGTCCTTAGAGTTTGTTCCAGACTTTGAGCCTTGAGGGGACTAGATCTTGATCATTTTGAAGTCATAGGTTCCCCCTCACATTGTGCATCTAATCATCTAAGAGCTGCCTAACATATCAGCTTCTCATCTAGCCTTATGCTATGTGTTCTAACACATTTTGAACAATAATCATCTTGACTTAGGCATGTCTCAGGGGGTTTTGGTATTTAATCAAAACATGTATCATTTTATTCCCAACAGCATTCATTGAAGTCAGTGACGAAAACATCATCTTAAAACAAGAAATCATTGAACTCAAAGAAGCACAGTCCAAAGTAGATCCCAATATAACAGTCATAAATGAACGCTTGCAAGAAGAGTTGAGACAACTCAAAGACAAGTGTGCGTCAACAGACAAGTTATACCAAGACCTACTTAAGACACATGCTACTGAGACGAATGAATTCAATGCTTTAAAGAGCAAGTGCAAAAAATTTGAAGAACGCAATAAGTTCTTAGAGACTGAGGTCGTAAATCTGGACCTTAAACTTACTGACTTGATTAAATCTTCTATGACTAATCAAAAATTGTCAGATAGGTATAGGGTTCCAAATGACAAGACAGGGTTGGGTGCAGATACACCTAACTCGCCTACTCAAGTCATTGAGAACCTTATTGATGTTAGTTCAAGTTATTTGACACATGATAAAGGCAAAAGACCAATGAAATACGATATTAGAACTACATCCAAAGGTGCCGTATACAAGAAGACTAGTGTTAACACTCAAATTACCAAAGGTGGTAAAAGGAAGGTTGACAACAGACCTGTTCCGTTTAGAACAAGTCGAAAGAGGACCACAAATCGTGGACGACCAAACCAGGTCAGATACGAGGATTGGTATCCTGAAGAGACAAGTTCTAGACAAGTACAAACTAGATGGGAAGAGCCTAGACCTCCTTTCATAAGGCAGTCTCAGCTCTACTCGTCTAGACCTAGGAATGTGGCTCCCAAATATCGTACTCAACCAGTCTTGTATCCTCCGCCTGAATCCTATGATATCAAAGGAGAGGAAAGACCTAAACATGTCTATAAACCGTATGGCCCCAATGCATACAAGCCCTACTCTGACTATCAAAGGCCCATGCCTACTCAAGTAGAGGTTAAGTCGAAAGGCTACCTCAGACGAGTAGACCCAAGGACTGATGATAGGCCAGACAAGGACAGCAGGGTCTTATTTTGTAACAAGCACGGTAGAAAGCTTAAGAGATCAAATTTGTTCAAGACTCCAATGTATATTTGGATTCCATTGAACTCGACTAACCCCCCAGGACCCCAATAGACAAGAGGGTACCTAAATTATTAAATATCACCAATTGTTGGGAATAAAATGACATATGTTTTGATTAAATACCAAAACCCCCTGAGACATGCCTAAGTCAAGATGATTGTGTTCTAAGATTGTTAGAACACATATCATAAGGCTAGATGAGAAGCTGATATGTTAGGCAGCTCTTAGATGACTAGATGCACAATGTGAGGGGGAACCTATGCTTTGAAGATGATCAAGATCAAGTCCTCTCAAGGCTCAAGATCTGGAACAAACACTAAGGACAAGAAAACTCTATAGAATATCATATGCTCTGATCAGGAGAGTTGTCCAGTAGAATTATCTCTATGCAAGAACTTGATTTCAAAGCTCAAAAGGACAAGATTAGTCAAATGCTCTGATCAGGAGAGTTGTCCAGTGAGGTTAACTCTGTGAAAACATCAGCTCTGAAGCTAAAAGACCAAATATGCTGATCAGGAGAGTTGTCCCAGATGAGTTGTCTCAGCAAGTTTGAACCAGAACAAAGATTCTAATGTTTGAAGGTCAACCATGCTGAAGAGTTAGAAACAACCATACCCTAAAAAATTTCAATACAACATGCTAAGATCACCTTGAAGTGAAGCAAAGGGAAAGAGCCAAGTCATCTGAAGAAGAGCAAGCCAACTTTGCTGATAAGCAAAACTGCTGATAGTGATAAGGAGAGTTGTCCATTTGATAAGGAATGTTGTCCTATCATTGGATCAACCTTCAGAAGCCATGTCCAAGTCCTAACAAGAAGTCAAACATTGGGAAAACTGCTGCAGAATGAAGACAAAGTCTTAACAGCCGTTTATTACCCAAATAAGGACATGTCACTATCAAGAATCTGTCTTCCAGTTTGAAGAAGTCAAGGAAGACATTTATAGCAATTTGGGGCTGCCTCTCCAACGGGCAAATCCTCAAATTTGTCTATAAATACAGAAGTGTGAAGACCATTTGAAAGCATCCAACTAGACCAACAAAAGCCAACTACCCTACAAGAATTCAAGTGCTTTCAAAGCTTTCAAAGAGACTATCTTAGTCTTCATACACTTCTTCTAAGATGAACTTACTGTATATCCATACAAAGCTTAGAGAGATATCCTAATCCTTATACACTGATCTTCATTGTAAAAGATATCTCATTAGTTGGAACCTTACTTCAACCCTTACCTCTTTCAAGTGAGAAAGTGAGAAGGTTGTAGTAGTAGAAGTGGTAGGAGCTGACTGTTGAGAGAAGAACAGTTCAGTTCTGAGTTGAGAAGAGGGTACTAGGACTCTAGACATCCTAGGGATCAATTCACCAAGGAGTGGTGTTATTGATCAAGTGCACCTTGGCACTATAAAACAAGTTAATTCCAAGAGTGAAGGAATTATCTTGTTAAATCAGGGAAAGTGGATGTAGGAGCTTGAGTCTCTGAACCACTATAACCTCTTGTGTTGATTTGATTTGCAAGTACTTACATTCATTCAACACTGCACACAAAACTGATCTTTCAAAAGATACATACATAAAAACTGAGCAAAACTGTATTGGACAAGTTCCCTGAAAACTGGACTGTATTGACAAAGTGATTTCAGAAAGTTAAGGAGTCTAAACTTAAAGGGCCAACCACTATTCCGCACATATAACTCCCCTAGATAGTTATTCAACTAAGTACTCAATAGTACTTAGTAGTTTGATTATCTTAGAAGAGTTAATCATCTTCAGCAGAGTTGTCCAAGACAACCTTACTGAGCTCTGGTTTGATCATAAGTTGAAAAGATTTGCATACAAGTGTATTCCCCCCCCCATACACTTGTTATATACTCCTTTCAGGACCAACACCAATGCAGGGTCGAATTGACTTGTACAAGAAGGGTGGCTCAGTAGGAGAGACTTGGTACATAAACAGTGGTTGTTCGCACCACATGACTGGTACCAAGAGCCTTATATCAAGCTACTATGAGCAAGAAGGACCCCGGGTTATATTCGGTGATAGCTCTATGGCCATTACAAAAGGCTTTGGCTATATTCGAAATGGAGATGTAGAGATACAAGACGTATCCTACGTAGAAGGTTTGAAATATAATCTATTATCTGTTTCACAGTTTTGTGATCGAGGTTACAAAGTGCAGTTCAAAAGTCAAAAGTGCAAAATCATAGACAAGAGGACTCATACCGTACTGCTCGTCGGCATAAGACAAGGCAGTGTATATATTGTGAATTGGAATAGTTGTCCGCGGGACACTTGTCTTCTTACCAAAACACCGAAAGAGATCAGTTGGCTTTGGCATAGACGCCTTTGTCATATGAACTTTAAGGTGATTAATAAGATTGCAAGAGATTACCTTGTTGAAGGTATACCCAACAAAATCTATTTCAAGTCACATGTATGCGATGCCTGTCAGAAAGGTAAACAGGTAAAGGGTTCCTTTAAATCTATTCCAACCCTCTCAACAAGTAGAGTTCTTGAACTCCTACATATGGACTTACATGGCCCAATTACTCCTCCAACCTTGAACGGTAGAAGGTACACACTTGTTGTGGTAGACGACTATTCTAAGTTCACTTGGGTAGTGTAACACCCCTAAAATTCTAAAGTTAGTTATTTTAAAAATATATTTAAATATTTATTTTAAATAAGAGATTTCTTGTAATTTAAAAAAAAAAATTATAACTTATCCCCAATAATCTTGATTCTTGAATGATAATCTTCAATTTATATTTAACCGCCAAGAAAAATCAGATTGATTCTACCTCATCTTTTTTCAAATCTCATATACTCATCAATTTCGAAACTAACCATACGTAAATGATTGATATGAATTAATAGTTATTATATTATTTTTTTACTTGATATCATTAATAGTTATATTAATCTCTTTCATAATTAAACACGGTTTTCTTTAAAATATTAGAAAAATCAAGCACTCCATCTATATTATTTATTAGGGTTAATTCTAAATAAATACACCACCTTTAGTCTCAGTATCAATTTAATCACGATCTTTACGATTTTTTTTTAAAACCCCAACCTTTCATCGTGTTGCAATTAGATACACATTTTTTCTTCTCCGATCAACAATTGATGATGTGGCTTGCCGGAGCTCGTCACGTCATATTACACATATTTTTTTATTTTTCCTATAAAGATTACATTTTATAAAAATATAAAATTTTATAAAAATAAAATTGTATGCGTCTCCTCCGCTTCTCAAACTAGTTTTCTTCTACCATTCTCAAACTAAATCAAGTTATTCTCTCCTAACCATAAACGTCTTCTCTGCTTCTCAAACTAAATCAAGTTTTCTCTACCATTCTCAAACTAAATCAAGTTATTCTCCTCTAACCATAAAAATTATAAAAAAAAAAAACTCACGCATCTAATCCATTTTTTTTTACAGGTGCATCTAATCCATGATCATTGTTGATTTGGTGGTTTATTTCTTCAGGAATTCTTAAATTATTTAATAATTTTGTTGTTTTGTTCAACTAGTTCGAGAACTATAATTTTTTTTCGGTGGACCTCAATTAATTATTGTATTTGGGTGTATACTGAAGGTAACCTTGTTGGTGGTTTTTTATTATTTTGTTCAACTATCGAGAACTACAATTTATATGCTTTATGAGAGAGGAAAATATTCTAGGAATTAATGTGTTTAACACTAATGATTATTGTTCGAGAACTACAATTTATATACTTTATGAGAGAGGAAAATATTCTAGGAATTAATGTGTTTAACACTAATGATTATTGCAACAAAAATGTTCTATCCCATGATTTTGATTTTTAGGATTTGAAGAGAAGAACTTGATTGATTGAGTTTAAGAAGTGAGAAGTGAGAGAGACGCGCATAACAAGAACTCTGTTCAGTTTGAGAAGCGAAAAAGACGTCGAAGATGCCGAGAGTTTTATTTTTATTTAATTTTTTAAAAAAATATGTGTAATATGACGTGGCGAGCTCCGGCAAGCCACATCATCAATTGTTGACCGGAGAAAAAAAAACGTGTATCTAATTGCAACACAATGAAAGGTTGGAGTTTTAAAAAAAAATTGTAAAGGTCGTGATTAAATTGATATTGAGATGAAATGTGGTGTATTTATTTGGAATTAACCCTATTTATTAAAAAATCCCTATGCCATATAAGCTCATTTCGAAACAATCCCGATCAAACTTATTTTCAAATTATTATTATTATTATTATTATTATTATTATTATTATTATTATTATTATTACACATTTTTCAACGTGAATGCCTTAAGATTTAATCAAACTTAAATTGATTCTGCCGTCATTTTTTTCATTTTATTATTATAAATTTATTGATTTTAATTATTCTAGTCAATCAAATTTAATAAAATATATTTATAAATTTCCCATCCAATTCATATTTGAGGTTAGTTAAATTTGAGATTTTCATGGAAGATTCAATTATTTAAATCCTAACTTTTTGCACAAGAAAAACTTATTTCCTCTCCTATAAATAGGGGCCCTAATTGTAAAATAAAAGGCACGCATACAAAAAGTTTCACAAAACAATTCCAGTTTTATTTCTTATACTCTCGATTCATGGAAGTCAACAACATCAAGAATCAAAGTTATTACATTCATTGCATCCACGACATAAAATCGAGGTGGGGTTTTCTTACTATTTGATTGGATACTTTGTCACCTTTAAATGTTCATTTGAGTGATATTGTTACTTCCTACATGATTTTCAAGTTATTCGTTAACGCATGTTATGACTTTATGAGTTATTCGTTAACGCATGTTTTATTCGCGGGAAACCGTGCATCGTTGGTATAGTCAATGAAAAATAAGTATTTTATTCGCGGGAAACCGTGCATCGTTGGTTCAGCCAGCGCATCGTTGGTATAGCCAGCGCATCATTGGTATAGCCAATGAAAAATAAGTATTTTAATATGCATGTTTGTGAGTTTATGGTTTTATTCATATGTTATATTTAACTGTGACAAAGTTGATCCCACGGAGCTGGTTGTTTTGCTCACCACAATCTATTTAACACTTTACAAATTGACGGAGTTGTGGTGGAGGAACGGTGGATGTGTTTCATGTCATTAAGGAATGCCTTCATGCTATTTTATTTAATTATTTGCATTCAAAATTTAAATTATTTTCATTTTAGAAATGTTCACATCCCCCTTTTTTTTTTTGAACAAGTTTTGGTACTCATTAGTTGAAGTTACGTTTTAATATGATTTTCTTAAAAGTGTTTGAGTATTTATTTACCAAAATATAATTTTCTTGAAAGTGTTTGAGTATTTATTTACCAAAATAATTTCGCTGCCAATTTTTATAAAAACATGCATCGTATAGTATTTTCATCTAGGCCCCTAAAATCGGGATGTGACAAATGGTATTAGAGCAGGTCTACGTTCTTGTAGACCTGTTTAAAATAACGTAGACTTGTTTAAAATAAAAATCTTTTACTTCTTGAGTCAAGAAAATATTTTTACAAAATAATTTAAATTATGTATTGTTAAACATAAGTTATGACATCCACCACCGCCCACCGCACCGCTACGACTCCAAGGTATAATATGAAATTTTATTTGATCTATTGTTATTGATCATGGAAAGATGATAACATGATATGAACATGCATCACATGCTACATACGTTCCAAGTTATAAGTTCAAAATGATATCATGATATTAAGTGCATTCACTACATGCTATTTAAAATTTCAATACAGTACATGCATGCATATTTTATAATACATTCTGATTTTCGAGGACGAATATATTTTAAGAGGGGAAAAATGTAACACCCCTAAAATTCTAAAGTTAGTTATTTTAAAAATATATTTAAATATTTATTTTAAATAAGAGATTTCTTGTGATTTAAAAAAAAAAATTATATCTTATCCCCAATAATCTTGATTCTTGAATGATGATCTTCAATTTATATTTAACCACCAAGAAAAATCAGATTGATTCTACCTCATCTTTTTTCAAATCTCATATACTCATCAATTTCGAAACTAACCATACGTAAATGGTTGATATGAATTAATAGTTATTATATTATTTTTTTACTTGATATCATTAATAGTTATATTAATCTCTTTCATAATTAAACACGGTTTTTTTTTTTAAAATATTAGAAAAATCAAGCACTCTATCTATATTATTTATTAAAAAAATCCCTATACCATATAAGCTCATTTCGAAACAATCCCGATCAAACTTATTTTCAAATTATTATTATTATTATTATTATTACACATTTTTCAACGTGAATGCCTTAAGATTTAATCAAACTTAAATTGATTCTCCCGTCATTTTTTCATTTTATTATTATAAATTTATTGATTTTAATTATTCTAGTCAATCAAATTTAATAAAATATATTTATAAATTTCCCATCCAATTCATATTTGAGGTTAGTTAAATTTGAGATTTTCATGGAAGATTCAATTATTTAAATCCTAACTTTTTGCACAAGAAAAACTTATTTCCTCTCCTATAAATAGAGGCCCTAATTGTAAAATAAAAGGCACGCATACAAAAGTTTCACAAAACAATTCCAGTTTTATTTCTTATACTCTCGATTCATGGAAGTCAACAACATCAAGAATCAAAGTTATTACATTCATTGCATCCACGACATAAAATCGAGGTGGGATTTTCTTACTATTTGATTGGATACTTTGTCACCTTTAAATGTTCATTTGAGTGATATTGTTACTTGCTACATGATTTTCAAGTTATTCGTTAACGCATGTTATGACTTTATGAGTTATTCGTTAACGCATGTTTTATTCGCGGGAAATCGTGCATCGTTGGTTCAGCCAGCGCATCATTGGTATAGCCAATGAAAAATAAGTATTTTATTCGCGGGAAACCGTGCATCGTTGGTATAGCCAGCGCATCATTATTATAGCCAATGAAAAATAAGTATTTTAATATGCATGTTTGTGAGTTTATGATTTTATTCATATGTTATATTTAACTGTGACAAAGTTGATCCCACTGAGCTGGTTGTTTTGCTCACCCCAATCTATTTAACACTTTACAGATTGACGGAGTTGTGGTGGAGGAACGGTGGATGTGTTTCATGTCATTAAGGAATGCCTTCATGCTATTTCATTTAATTATTTGCATTCAAAATTTAAATTATTTTCATTTTAGAAATGTTCACATCCCTTTTTTTTTTTGAACAAGTTTTGGTACTCATTAGTTGAAGTTACGTTTTAATATGATTTTCTTAAAAGTGTTTGAGTATTTATTTACCAAAATATAATTTTCTTAAAAGTGTTTGAGTACTATTTATTTACCAAAATAATTCCGCTGCCAATTTTTATAAAAACATGCATCGTATAGTATTTTCATCTAGGCCCCTAAAATCGGGATGTGACAGGTAGTCTTCTTACACAAGAAGAGTGATACACAAACACTCCTACCTGATCTGTTGAAGAAGATTCAAGTTGAGAAGAATCAGTCCATTGTCAAGATACGGAGTGACAAGGGTACTGAATTCATTAACTGCTATATCAAAGAATTTTGCTCTAAACGTGGTATCCAGCACCTTACTAGTGCAGCAAGGACACCGCAACAAAACGGAGTAGCAGAACGAATGAACAAAACCCTTAAGGAGGCCTGTAGGACCATGCTGACAGAGTATAATACTCCTCAGAAGTTTTGGGCAGAGGCGATCAATACTGCATGCCACTCCCAGAACAGAAGTGCTATCAATAAGGCACTAGGTAAGACGCCCTATGAGGTATGGAAAGGTCGAAAACCCAGAGTGTCATATTTCCATATATTTGGTTGCAAGTGTTTTATCCATAACAATGGGAAAAGCAAGTTGAATGCATTCGATGCTAAAGCAGACGAGGGGATATTCTTAGGGTACTCCTCGACTAGCAAAACATTTAGAGTATTCAACTACTCTACCCTCTGTGTGGAAGAAACACCACATGTGGTTTTCGATGAATCTATACAAGACTCATCTGCCGACCAGATTAGTAAGAAATTAACTGATCTATCGATCCAAACTGATCAAGAATCAGAAGTATATGAATTTGTTTAAGCCTATAACCCGTTCATAAAAGCTCTCGAATCAGATGACAAGGAGAAGGTAAGTGCTCAAAGTAAACCTACTAGACCAGTTGACATGCCTAAACTAGTTGACTCGTCTACTCCTGTCAAATCTTCTGATACAAATGATGTTGAAATGCATGATGCTATAGTTGATTTAGATGATGATAGTATATATACTAAGGCTTCAAAAACATGGAAATCTGCTCATGATACTGAAAATATCATTGGTGACTCTACTGTTGGTGTAAAGACTAGACGACAACTCTTTGAGTCGCAAGAACAGCTTAGTCCATCTTTGTTTTGCTGGTGTTGTTTCCTCTCATCTATCGAGCCTAAGACCGTTAATGAGGCATTGGCTGATAGTAATTGGATCATTGCTATGCAAGACGAGTTGAACCAGTTTGTTCGAAACGACGTCTGGGAACTTGTCGATAGACCCACACATCATAATGTAGTTGGCACACGATGGATTTTCAAAAATAAGAAAGATGAGAATGATGTAGTCGTTAGAAACAAGGCTAGACTAGTAGCCCAAGGCTATTCTCAAGCTGAAGGCATAGATTATGATGAAACTTATGCACCTGTTGCTAGACTAGAAGCCATTAGATTGTTTCTTGCATATGCTGCTTATATGAAGTTTACTGTATATCGAATGGATGTTAAAAGTGCATTTCTTAACGATATTCTTGCGGAAGAAATATATGTAGAACAACCTCCAGGTTTCGAAGTAAAAGGCAACCAAGTGTACAAGCTGAAGAAAGCCCTATACGGATTAATGCAAGCTCCCAGAGCATGGTACGATACTCTTTCTCAATTTCTATTGGAAAATGGTTTTACTAAGGGCAAGGTCGATAGAACCTTGTTTATAAGACAAGAAGGTAAGGATATCCTACTTGTTCAAATTTACGTGGATGATATCATTTTCGGATCACCCAACAAAAAGCTGAGTGAAAGTTTTTCAACACTCATGCAAAGTAAGTTTGAAATGTCAATGATGGGAGAAATGACTTATTTTCTTGGACTTCAAGTAAAACAAACTCCCGATGGGATTTTCATAAATCAAGCCAAGTATACTCGCAATCTACTAGACAAGTATGGTATTAAAACTTGTAAATCTTCTGGAGTACCTATGCTACCTACTTACAGAATGGATCCAGACGAGAACGGTAAGTGTGCGGATCAAACGCATTATCGAGGTCTTATTGGTTCATTGCTGTACTTGACTGCTAGTAGACCTGACATTGCATTTTCTGTTGGCGTATGTGCTCGATTTCAAGCTAATCCAAAAGAGAGTCATATGGAAACCACTAAACGGATACTAAAATATTTGAAAGGAACCATCAATCGTGGTATATGGTATCCTTCAAATGATGATTTATCCCTAAGTGGCTACTTTGATTCTAATTTTGGAGGATGTAGAATAGATAGGAAATCTACATCTGGTTCTTATCAATTCTTAGGCACAAAACTCATTTCATGGTTTTCAAAGAAGCAGACAAGTGTTGCTACCTCTACTACTGAAGCTGAGTACATGGCTGCTGGTAGTTGTTGTAGTCAATTATTGTGGCTTATTCAACAGCTTAGAGATTATAATATCTGTGAATCAAATGTTCCTATATTCTGTGACAGTAATAGTGCTATTGCCATTACATAAAATCCTGTTTTGCACACACGTTGTAAGCATGTTGACGTGAAGCATCATTTCATACGTGATCATGTAGAAAAGAAGGATATTCGCATGGGAAAGATTCACACTGATTTTCAAAGAGCTAACATTTTTACAAAACCATTACCTTAGGCTCGTTTTCGTGAATTATGCATTAGTTTAGGACTAATTGATCTAGATCCTACTTGTATGTAGTTATGTACTAACCAGACAGGTACATCACAAAGAAGAAAGGACAAGTTACCACAAAAACAGAGCACTCGTCTACCCGTCAACAAGTCAGGTAAACAAGGTCAAACAAGATGACCAAACAACCCGATGAGGAAGCTGGTAAAGCTGAGGGTAATACTAAGGGAATAAACATTTAAGGGGGAATCTATGATTTCTTAAATATCCTTATGTTGACCTTTAAGTTTGTTAAAAGTCATCTTGTTCGAAACATTGAAGTTCTGTAGTTGATTGATATTCAAAAGTATTTATTCTATTACTTGTACCTATATTCACACGTCGCATAAGATGAGACAGGTACACAAAGTTGTTCGAACAATCAGACAGACAAAGCACAATCGAAGGGGGAACTCGTCTGGTGCTGACAAGTCTACTGATCTGTTCTGATGAACTCGAACAGACAAGATAAGCTCACTCGTGATTTTAAATTTCTATAAGTGTTTGAGTTGGTTGTTTAAGGACAATAATGTAATTTGGTATGAAAATTTGGAAAACCTAGGATTGGTTGAATACACTCCATTTTAATGAGGTGTATACACTCAGTTCCCGCCTAATTTCTACTACGCTAGGTCAGATGAGTACACTCTTCTGTCCTAACCAATAGAAAAGGTGGATTCCAAAATTTACAAAATCAAATCACATAATCGTCTCGATTACGCAACTGAATTCCAAAGGTCCCAACCGTTGGATCAAACCTTTTAATCAAGGCCGTTGATTCAAAACTACTCTTATAACAAAACCACTCAACTATCCTAAAATCATTCCTCACTATTCACTTTGATAATTTCTTAAGAATTCCTAATTTCTTGCAAATCTCTTAAACTGCAAAGCATATCACACTCATTTCTGCTATAATGTCGATTGTTTCTATGTTCGATGTGAGAACTAACATGCAGGCAAGATTTGATCTGGGCAAGTATGCTACCGAAGGCAAGGTGCATGTAGAAGGATCGGTGTTCTTCAGTGGAAGACACTCGGAAGGAAACAAAGAGATCCTTATTAAATGTTACAGGTGTGGTTTTAGACCATACTTGGAGGCATTTCCGAAAGTAGTGTTTGAGGAAGAAGTGCTCGAGTTCTATGCAACTGCTACTCGACAAGGCGACTCAATTGAAGCTTTTATTGGAAGAAGCCGAGTTGAAATCACTCGAGAATTTGTGTTCGAAACTTTGAAGCTACCGTCTGGATCGATTGATGTCGAAATGTATGCTGCTGGTCAAGAGCTGAGGTATTTGAGCATTTTCTGTGGCAAGAAATTGAAATTTAATCGAGATGGAAAGGTTCCAGCTGTCAAGAAGAAGGACTTGCTAGACAAGTACAGGACTCTACTTGATATCGCCAGCAAGATGTTGCTCGGAGTAACAGGTAGTGTTGGGAATAAAATGAGATATGTTTTGATTCAATACCAAAACCCCCTGAGACATGCCTAAGTCTAAGATGATTATGTTATAAGCATGTTAGAACATATAAAATAAGGCTAGATGAGGAGCTGATATGTTAGGCAGCTCTTAGTTGTTTAGATGCACAATTTGAGGGGGAACATATGCTTTGAAGACTATCAAGAACAAAGTCCCCTTAAGGCTCAAATTCTAGAACAATCACTAAGTCTATTGAAGGCCAAGTATGCTGATCAGGAGAGTTGTCCAGAAGAGTTGTCTCAGCACAATTAAACAAGAACAAATGTTCTGAAGCTTAAAGGTCAACTATGCTGAAGAGATGAAGACAACTATACCCTAAAAGCCTTCAAAGAATGATTCTAAGATAAATTCCAAGTGAAGCAAAGGGAAAAGAGCCAAGTCATCTGAAAAGAGCAAGCCAACTATGCTGATAAGCAAGTTTGCTGATAGTGATAAGCAGAGTTGTCCATTTGATAAGGAATGTTGTCCTATCATTGGAGCAACCTTCAGAAGCCATGTCCAAGTCTTAACAAGTGAATCTTAAAGTCAGACATTGGGAAGAGTGCTGCAGAATGAAGACAAAGTCTTTACAGCCGTTTATTTCCCAAATGAGGACATGTCACTTTCAAGAATCTGTCTTCTAAGTTGAAGAACTAAAAGAAGACATTTATGGACATTTGAGGCTGCCTCTCCAACGGTCAAATCCTTCATTTGTCTATAAATACAAAAGTGTGAAGACCATTTGAAAGCACCTCAACCTTGACAAGAATATCCAACTATCTTACAAGTCAAAGTGCTTTCAAGCTTTCAAAGAGAATATCTTAGTCTTCAAACACTTCATCTAAGCTGAACTCCATTGTATATCCATACAAAGCTTAGAGAGATATCCTATCCTTATACACTGACCTTCATTGTAAAGGATATCTCATTAGTTGGAACCTTACTTCAACCCTTACCTCTTTCAAGTGAGAAGGTTGTAGTAGTAGAAGTGGTAGGAGCTGACTGTTGAGAGAAGAACAGTTCAGTTCTGAGTTGAGAAGAGGGTACTAGGACTCCAGACATCCTAGGGATCAATTCACCAATGAGTGGTGTTCTTGATCAAGTGCACCTTGGCACTATAAAACAAGTTAATTCCAAGAGTGAAGGAATTATCCTGTTCAATCAGGGAAAGTGGATGTAGGAGCTTGAGTCTCTGAACCACTATAAACTCTTGTGTTGATTTACTTACAAGTACTTTCATACATTCAGCACTGCACACAAAACTGAACCTTTCAAAGACATAAGCTATAAACTGTGCAAAAACTGAATTGGACAAGTTCCCTGAAAACTGGACTGTGTTGCTTAAAGTGATTTCAGAACTTAAAGGAGTTTAAACTAAAGGGCCAACCTCCTATTCCGCACTTATAACTAACTTAGATAGTCATTCAACTAAGTACTTAATAGTACTTAGTAGCTTGGTTATCTCTAAGAAGTTATACATTTTCAGCAGAGTTGTCCAAGACAACATTGCTGATCTCTGGTTTGATCATATTTGAAAAAGAAATTGCATACAAGTGTATTCCCCCCCCCATACACTTGTTCTATACTCCTTTTAGGACCAACAAGTGGTATCAGAGCAGGGGTTCAAGGACCACTGCTTCTGAAAATCCATCTTGATTTTCAAAATCACATATTTGGTGTGGTCACTGAACTGATCTATCTGAAATCCAATTATTTGTTGACTGACATTTTATTCTCGAGTCATGGCAAACAACAATGTTGTTCCTCATTATGCTGTTCAAGGAATCAACAATATGGCCACCAATCCAGTCAACCATATTTCACATCACAAGCTGCCCATGTTCTCAATTGAGAACTATGACTTCTGGAAGATCAGAATGAGAGCTCATCTTGCATCTCTTCATATTGACATGCTGAGAGTGATTACAAGAGGACCCTATGTATTCACTCAAATCAACCCCAGAATGACTGAAGATCAAAGAGCTGACATAAGGGAAGAGATTCCCAAAGATGAGGATGATTTCACTGCTGAAGAGAAAAGAAAAGATAACTTGAATTATCTTGCAATGAATACTCTCTACCAAACAATTCCAGATGCAATCATGGGAAGAGTCTACCATTGCACAACAGCCAAAGAAATTTGGGATACTCTTGCTGAAATGTGTGAGGGTACTGAAAAGATAAAGGAGAACAAGCTCCAAGTGGCTGTGCAGAAGTTTGAACAATTCTCAATGGAGCCAGATGAGTCCATTGACAAGTTTGCTGGTAGATTCACTGATGTGATGAATGAAATCAACTCCTTGGGCAAGGTGTACTCCAGGAGAGAAGTTGGATTGAAAATCCTGAGAAGTCTCACTCAAAAGTGGGATGTATATGCTGTAATGATGCAGAACACCAAGGATCTCTCCTCCATACCCATGCAACAAATCTTCTCAGAACTCAAAGCATATGAGTTTGACCTCAACAGAAGAAAGCCAGCAGAGGAATCTTCTCTACCAACCAAGGGAGTGGCATTTAAAGCCAAAGCTGCTGAACCAGAAATGCAGTCCACTCCAAGATCATCAAAGTCAGTCTCTAAGACTGAAATGAAGGAAGAGATGGCCCTCATGGCTAGAAGGTTTGACAAACTCAATTCAAGGTTTGGTAGATACAAGAAATTCTACCAAGACAATAAATTCAGGAGAAGGTACAACTCTCCTGAAGATCAGGCTGAGGACAAAAAGCCTGAAGAGAAAAGATCAGAGGACAAGTACTCTGATAGGAGAAGGTCCAGTAGAGCTGAACCTTCATCATCCAAAAGAAGAGATGAATCCAAGAAGGATGATGATGAAGATCTATGCTACAACTGCAAGAAGAAAGGGCACTTTCAGTATGACTGCCCTGAACTCAGTTCTAAGGAAAGAAGAGAGAGGCAAGCCAAAAGAGATAAGAAGTTCACCAACAGAAAAGCCATGATGGCTGGTGATGAATCTGATAGTGCTGAAAGCTTCAACTCTTCTGATGGACTGTTCTCAAACAGTGATAATGATGATGTGTGCAACATGGCCATTGAGGATGATGAGGTATCCTCCACTTCTAGCTCACCATCATTTCTATTACAGAACACTAGTGGAGTCAACTTGAAACTTTCCTTTGGGAAGTTGATGGAAGATTTCACTAGGCTGCAAGAATTTCATGACAATTGTGTGAGAGAAAATGAAAGACTTTCAATTGAGCTTTCAAAACCTGCTGAGACAGTAGTTGACATTAAATCTACTGAGTTGTACCAACAAGTCCTGAGAGAGCTTGAGGAAGCAAATCTCAGGATAGTTGACCAGCAAGGACAGATTGATGCTCAATTACTTACTCAGAAGAGAAAAAAGTTTGAATTAAAAATTCTTCAAGCAAAATTTGAAAACCTCTCACATGAGTATGACATTCTCAAATCAAGTTAAGAAAGCCTGAAATTAAAGATGTCTGCTTTGAACAAATCCTTTAGAGCAATAGAGGAAATTCAAAGTTATCAAAGACCTATGGCTCAAAGAAGTGGATTAGGTTTTGATCCATTTGAATCTTCACCTTGTCTTAGTGTTGCTTCAACAAGTAACACTAAGAAAATCTTTGTTAAATCAGTGGCACAACAAGCTGAAAATGAAATAATTCAACCACTGAACAAAGGAAAGGGCAAAATGAATGAAATGCCTACTCAAGTACTTCAGGAGACTAGGCCCAAACCTTTGGAAAAGGCCAAGGTTCCTGAATATAAGATGAATGTTGGTCAGCAGAGTAGACCCAATGGAAGGGCAACTCTCCTGAACAATGTTCAGAGAAGTTATTGTTGGGATATGAATCCTAGAACAAGTCCTAAATAATGATAAAAGATAAAGATGAAGTTTTGATAAGCCAAAAGTAGACTTGAATATTTTCTAAGTGTTGACTGATCTAGTCTAGTTAAGAGAAGTCATCTTGAACAGGCCAGTAGAGTTCACAAGACAAGTACTAGTTCACAAGACAAGTACTAGTTTTAAAAGACAAGTATTATTGAAAGATAAGTACGAATTATAAGTACTTCATATTTCTTTATATTAACTGTTTAGATTGTTATTGAGCTATGATTTAATCATTGTATATAGCTCATGATTTTGAATGTAATAGATAGATTCTTTATATAGTTTTCTAAGATGACTAAGCTTTGTAACAAGAGCTTAATGTAATGTAATAGTCTTGTTAGGATTAGATGATAGGACTAGATTAGTTCTATATTGAAATCTAAAGAAGTCTACTGCACAAGACAAGTAGAAGAAGAAGTCTACTACTACTAGACAAGACAGGTACGACTCAAACAAGACAAGACAAGGCAAAAAGACTGAAGTTAGTTACAGAAACGCGTATTGAAGATAAAGATTGAAGGAGTTAGTTAAGAAATAACTAATTAACTGAAGAAACGCGTGAGAGGATAAGAAGAATCAGTTTCAAGTTAGTTTTCAAGAAAAGTTGGTTACACAACTGAAAGTTCTTGGAATTAGAGTTCTATAAATACCGCAAGGTATTAAACGATTAGAAGACGACTGATACGACTACATACAAAAGCGTTATTGAAGATTCAAAAAAAAGAAATTACTCTCAGAGACTGAAGTTCAGAAAGTGAAGCTACACAAGACAAGTGAAGAACAAGAAGGCTACTACTGAACGAAGAGAAGTTTTATTTTTGTTTACTGTTTCAAGTTGCTAGATACTTGTAAATCGCTAGTAAGATCGAAGAGGCACTTGGTAGTGTTGTCGAGAAGATCTAAGTCTTATTTCTTGGGACTTAAAGCTACAAGAACATATTACTCCATTAGACGAGTTAATAAGAATATCACAACTGGGTTTGTGAGAGTGGATGTAGACAAGTTGTCGAACCACTATAAATTGTTTGTGTTGTTTACTTTACTGTTTTGTTTGTTGATTAATTGATTAATTGTTTAATTGCCTAAATACACATCCAAACTAGACTAGTTGAGTATACATAGAACAGAGTTCTCGAAATAAGTTGAGTATAAACTAGAATTGGGCTCATTGTTATATTCTGATTTCCGCATCGTACTTTGATATTTCGAAAGATTTTTGAAAAGTCTATTCACCCCCCTCTAGACGTTTTCACTAGCTTACTCGTTATTAAACTCAACTTGGGACCAACAGTTATCCAAGGTATGATCAGCCTAGGCCAACTCTTCTGAGGAAGCCTCAGCTGAACAGACCTAAGGATAACTATCCTCAAAGGTAAAATAAAATGAGACAACCAAAACCCTTCATGCCAAAGGGTAATGGTCATAAAAAGGCCTATCCTCAAAGATTTCATCAAGCTACACAAAGAACTCATAAGTTCAGGAGATTTGACAACTCTCCTGAAACTTACAGAGTTAATACATTCACACACACCTTCCCAAAGGCATTTAAGGGAAAGGCTGTGTATGTTGATGCACAAGGAAAACAACTTAGCCACCTTGAATCAATCAGGGTAATTAGGCAAGTTTGGGTTCCTAAAGGTACAGCTAACCTCTCAGGACCCAAAATTCAAAGGGTACCTAAAACTTGCTAATTGCAGGTACCTATGGGCCACAAGAGGATGAGGAGTATGAGCAAAAAGTCAGCATGGTACCTTGACAGTGGATGCTCAAGGCACATGACTGGAAACAAAGAACTCCTCACTGACTTCACTGAAAAAGAAGGCCCAAATGTCACATTTGGAGATAGCTCACAAGCAACAACAAAAGGTTATGGTACTTTGATGATTGGTAACATCAAAGTGTCCAATGTATCTTATGTAGCTGGTCTCAAATATAATCTCCTAAGTATCAGTCAATTCTGTGATAAAGGTTTCAATGTTGACTTTTCAAGTGGAAAATGTTTAATCAAAGATAAGACTCAACAAACTCTCTTGACTGGAACTAGGAAGGGAAATGTGTATTTTGCTGACTGGGACAAGTCTACTGATGCTGCATGCTTCATTGCTAAGAGCACTAGTGAACAAAGTTGGTTATGGCATAAAAGGCTAAACCACCTGAACTTTAAATCAATGAACAAACTCGCTAGGAATGCATTGGTAAAAGGACTACCTAATGAGGTTTTCATTAAAGAACATGTTTGTAAACCATGTCAAGAAGGAAAACAGATTAAAGCCTCATTCAAGGGAAAACCAGCCATCTCTACAGAAAGGGTACTTGAACTTTTACATATGGACCTATTTGGACCAATTACCCCTTCAAGCATAAATGGTAGAAAATACACATTGGTTGTAGTAGATGACTTCTCTAGGTTCACATGGGTAGTATTTCTCCTTAATAAGAAGGAAACTCAAGTCAAACTCCCTGAACTGTTAAAGAGACTGTAAAATGAAAAGAGCCTTAATATAATCAAGATAAGATCTGACAAAGGCACTGAGTTCATTAACTCTTACATCAATGAGTATTGCACACTAAATGGAATAGCTCATGAAACCTCAGCAGCTAGAACTCCCCAACAAAATGGAGTTGCAGAAAGAAGGAATAGAACTCTAAAAGAAGCTGCTAGAACCTTAATTGCTGATTCTTATCTACCTAAGAGGTTTTGGGCTGAAGTTATAAGCATTGCATGTTATACTCAAAACAGATGCTTAATCACTAAGGGTCAAGGCAAAACCCCTTATGAACTCTTGAAAGGAAGAATGCCTAAAGTGTCTTATTTCCACATATTTGGTTGTAAGTGCTTCATTCACAACAATGGGAAAGAGCAGTTGAAAGCCTTTGACAGCAAAGCTGATGAGGGGATATTTCTTGGATATTCCCAAATCAGTAGAGCTTTCAGGGTATACAACTGCAAAACCCTAATTGTGGAGGAGACACCTCATGTTGTGTTTGATGAATCCATCTTTGAGATCAGGAACAAAAACCTGGACACTGAAGAGATCACACAAAGAATAACCAGATTAAGCCTAAAAGACAAGGACACTGAATTCATAGATGTTGTCCAAGCCAATCTCCCTGAAACTGTTTCACTGGACAACAATCCTGAAGGCAACATTCCTGAAGCAAACCCCACTGAAGGAAATGGTGAACTGAATGACCCAATCCCAGTTCACACTCAGGTAACAACTACCAATGAAGAAGCAGGCTCTGCTGAGGTAGTTAATGGATCCAATATTCCAGGGGGAACCATAAATGTTGAAAATGTCAATGTTCCTAACATTGAGGACAACATCCCTGAATATGATCCTGAATTAGATCCTGCATTCAATTATCCTGAATTCTATAACACTAGTGACTCAACTTCAGTAGAGGACAACTCTACTGAAGGGATCAGAAAAAGAAGGACTTGGTTGTCTGACCATCCTACTGATCTGATACTTGGTGATCCGAGTATAGGAGTCAAAACCAGAAGTTTTCATGGTGAAAGTGCTCTGTTTTGTTGTTTCTTATCAGAACAGGAACCAAAAGACATTGATGAAGCACTTCAAGATGCAAAATGGATCACAACAATGCAGGAAGAGCTAAACCAATTCACCAGAAATGATGTATGGGAGCTGGTGGATAGACCTTCACATCAAGATGTTATTGGAACCAAGTGGGTGTTCAAGAACAAGAAGAATGAAAATGATGTGATTTTCAGAAACAAGGCCAGATTAGTGGCAAAAGGCTATTATCATTCAGAAGGCATTGACTATGATGAGACCTTTGCACCTGTGGCAAGGCTAGAGGCAATCAGACTCTTCCTAGCCTATGCAGCCCACAGAAGGTTCAAAGTGTACCAAATGGATGTCAAAAGTGCCTTCTTGAATGGAGTTTTAAAAGAAGAAGTCTATGTGGAGCAACCACCTGGTTTTGAGGTTGGAAATCAAGTCTACAGATTAAAGAAAGCTCTATATGGACTCAAGCAAGCTCCAAGAGCCTGGTATGACACACTGTCACAGTTTCTCTTGGATCATGGATTTACCAAAGGAACTGTGGACAGAACTCTCTTCAGAATCACTGAAGGAGAGGACATCTTGCTTGTCCAAATTTATGTGGATGACATAATTTTTGGATCCCCCAATGAGAAGCTGTGTGAGAAGTTCTCAAAGCTTATGCAAAGCAAGTTTGAGATGTCTATGATGGGGTTGATGAACTTCTTTTTGGGTCTTCAATTCAAGCAATCAAAAGAAGGAATCTTCATCAACCAAGCTAAGTACACCAGAGAAATGATCAAGAAGTTTGGGTGTACAACTAGCAAGCCAGTAAGGATCCCTATGAACACAAATTGGAAGATGGATCCTGATGAGAGTGGTACTCCAACCAACTCTACTGAGTATAGAGGAATAATTGGTTCACTCCTCTATCTCACTGCCAGCAGACCTGATATCACCTTTGCAGTAGGTGTCTGTGCAAGATTTCAAGCAAATCCTAAGAAAATCCACCTTGAGGCTGCAAAGAGGATTTTGAGGTATCTCAAAGGCACTGAAAATCTAGGCCTTTGGTACCCTGCTGATGACAACATTGAGCTAACTGGCTACTCAGATGCTGATTATGGAGGATGTTGGATTGACAGAAAGTCCACCTCAGGGACTTGTCAATTCTTGGGCAACAAACTCATATCTTGGTTCTCCAAGAAACAAAATACAGTAGCCACCTCCACCACTGAAGCTGAATATGTTGCAGCTGGAAGTTGTTGTGCTCAAATCCTTTGGCTAAGACAACAACTCAGAGACTACAAAGTCAACTCTACTGAAGTGCCTATTTTCTGTGACAACAATAGTGCCATTGCAATATCACAGAATCCAGTTTTGCACACAAGATGCAAACATGTGGACATCAAGCATCACTTCATTAGAGACCATGTGGAGAAGAAGGACATAAAGTTGGTGAAAATCCACACAGATCATCAAAAAGCTGATATATTGACTAAGCCACTTGCAGAGGCAAGATTTCTAGAGCTATCAGCAGAATTGGGATTACTTGATCCAGGGAAGTTGGACAAGTAAACTCTATTGGAGTTAATGGGAGTAATGGGGAACTAAAATGGTGTTCAGCAGACTTGGTCAAGTCTACTGAAAGTCAGAAGAGATGACCTCAATTATTCAGGACACTTGTCCACATCTTTTCAGGACACTTGTCCAAGTGGGGTCAGATAAGTTGTCTTGGCTATCAAACTATTTTCTTGGTTTGATAAGAACCTATTTTGATATCTGTCCCATTCCATTTACAGATATCATCTTTATGGGATTTAATTTGTCTCCCACCCAAAAGGTCACTTTCCATGCATTAAATGCCAATATTTAACTCTTGTTTGCATTTTCACTTTTCAAGCCATGATCTACCTTGAAAACTCCCCAACCATTAACTAATATTAAATAACTTCCACGTTTTGAATAAAACCAATTACTCACTGTTACATTGGTTTTTGACCATTAGATCAAAATTGGCCAACTCCCCTGAAATCAATCCTGGCCGTCCAATCTTGTTTTCCACTTTTAACAACCGTTGAAAACTCTCAAAACTCACCACCTCATTGACAAACATTCTTTTTAGAATATTCACAAGTTTTAAGAACCCCCACAAACACTTCTTCCCCAAGTATTCGAAACCCTAGCTTTCATCTTCTTCAAACACTCTCAAACTCACTCAAATTCATTTCTGTAACCTTTAATGGCTCCCAAAATCAGACCAGAAATGATCATTGACTTCTCCAACAAGGCTCTAGACCTTGATTTTGGCTATCTAAGCAACAAGAACAACCTTCACTTTGAGCCTATTGTATCTTTTGAAAGTGAAGACCCTGAAGTTACTCCAACTCTTAGATGGCTGAGAAGAGCTGGACTCAAGAAGTTCATGAAAGAGAGGCCAAGCTCTTGTCTGGAGAGCTATATGGCCGAGTTCTTTGCTTTCCTCAAGTGGAGAGGTAAGCCTGAAGATGGTGAAGTTGCTACAAGACTTTCATATGTAGCAGAAGGAGAGGAGGAAGAGAGATTTCACAGGGTGAAATTCTCTGAAGAAGACCTTGAAGGAGCTTTTGGATTGCCTTCTAAGGGAAGGAATCCAGAATTTTATGGTGCTGACCATGAAGAGGAGATAGCACAAGAATGGCTATTGGTCCCAGGTCCCCTCTCTTCCACACAACACAAGAGAACTCTTAAGCCAAAATTTCTCAATCTTTTTGAGGTAATCACCAAGAGTCTCTTGAGCAACACTGGAAGCTTGGAGCAGGTCAACCATCCAAGAATAAGGATTATGGCTGCAGTTATTGATGCTAGTGACAAGGGCATCAAGTTTGATTGGAGGACCTTCATCTTGTCTGAGATGATGAAGGAAAAGGCCAAATTCAAAGTGAAAGTTCACAACAAGGTTGTATTGGAAGGAAAATTCAAGTACTGCACAAAGGCAAGCTTGTTGATTGAAAGGTTTTCCCACTATTCACAAATGCAAACCTTTGCAAAGCCCCTCCCTGCCCAGAAAATAATGTTCAGAAAGCTTAGTAAGAAAACTGAGCAAAGAAGGTTGCAACTGGCTAAACCTGCTGAAGAGAAAACTGAAGAAAAGCCAAAGTTGAAGAAAAGGACTAAGGCCAGAGTTGTGAAAACAAGGAAGGTGTCTCAAATCCCTTCATAAGATAATCCAGGAGCTTCAATTGAGATTGAAGAAGTTGCTGAAGAAGGAGTGCAAGTACCTTCTGATCACTCAGAAGAGTTGAGGCAGAGATACAATGAGACTAGACAAAAGTCTAAAGGTGAAAAGAGGATCAGGGAAGTTGTCCCTGAGAAGGATGGAGAAGGAAGTGGGAGCAGTAGGGCTAGCAAGAGAAGGGCCAAGCCTACTGAAAAGGTGTTAGAGCTTCAGGAGGAAAAGTCTCTACAACTTGCTCTAAGAGAGAGCAGAGCTGAAAGCAGGACCAAGTCTAAGTCAAGGACCAACTCTTTTGGTTCTGGAACTCCAGAATCCAAGGTCCCTGAAGGTCAACCAATAGAGGCCAATCTTCCTGAAACTCAGAATCCTGATCCAAACTCCCCTGAAACTCATGTTACTCCCACAAACCAACCAATCACCCCTGTCAATCTTACTAAGAGATATTCTCCAGAAGGGAGTGTGCAAAGAAGTGGGATAGATGTGCTAGCAGATTTAGCAGTAGATGAGACAAGACTGCAATCACCCCTTGACTCATCCATGCTCAATTATTCAAAGTTTTGAGAAGCTGCACTTCATGAGCCAACCCCCCCGAGCAAAGCCCCTTCAGATCCATTGCTCTCAAAAGCAACTGAAGTACCTTCAACTGCACCCAACCCTTCTGAAGCCAACATCCCTGAACTTAACCTCCCTGAAGCCACACTAGGAGAAGACAGAGCCAACTCCCCTATAACCCAAAGTCCCCATTCAAGTGGAGATGAGGAGGAGTATACTTATGAGAGTATGCTCAGAGGTGGAGCCAAAGCTACTGTGGACAGTTTGTATCCACAACTTGCTGAATTTCCAAGAATTCAGAAGATGTTCCATGATTTGAGGATGCTTGTGGATGTGAAAGACAAAAACATAATGGAGATATAACAAGTCATCCAAGATAAGGGTGCAAACTGGTGGCAAGTGGAGGAGAGCAGACTGCTACACTTTGCTGGTGTGCTAAAAACAAGATTCCTCATTGATGAGGATGTGTTTGCAAAGTTAGTAGATGAGAAGATCATTGAGGAGAAGGAAAGAAAAGCTAAGGGCATCAGACACCCTGATAGTAGCTCAAATGATGATGGTTCCCCTGATGATCCCTCAAATCCCTCAAAACCCAACCCTCCTGAAAACAATCCCAACCCTCCTGAATCCAATATGCTTTCAACCCGTCTCTTAACCTATCATAGAAAAGGATCTGTATCATCAGAGTTGTTGACCAAGGGTGGTAACACAACCAAAGATACATCTGCCAATGAAGGTTCTTTTGAACCCAAGGCACAGTCTAAAGATATTGACGTTCCTACTTTAGAGGCTGGTTTGATTAAGGCCTATTCAGTGTCAGGAAAGTTGGACACTGATCAGCCCTTAATCATTCAGGATGACTCTGTGGCTACTGAAATAAGCACTGTGATCTCCCCACAACTGCCATCTTTGAACCTTGTTGAAGGTGGAGATGTTGCAGGTCTAGGTGAAGGTGTTGAAAATGAGAGCTTAGTTGAAAAATCAGAGGGCGTAGAGGATGAAAGAGAGGTTGTGATCACTAAGATAGTGAGTGTACCACCAAATGAGGGTGATATAAGTGAGGAAGGACAAGCTATTCTTGAAGTCAAATCTGAACTTCAAGAATCTCTTGATGAAAGAAGGCCTGATTCCTTGAGTAAGGACATTATCCATGAAGGAAGAAAAGAAAAAGTTGAAAATGAGAAGAACACTGCTGATGTATCAGAGTCTTATGAAAAAGAAACTGAGGGTGATGAGTGTGTTTTTACTAACCCTTTTGATTTGTCTGATCTTGCAGGTATAACATTTGACCAAATTTTTGCAGATGACTTCTTAACAGATGCTCCCATCCAAGTTGATTCTGGATTTGCACAAGCTTTGCTTGGGATGCAATCAGCAAAGTTGGACTCCTTGACTCATCATGTCCAATCAGCTCATGCAGAAACCACTGGAGCTTTGGATAAACATGGAAGAACTTTAGCATATGTGGAAATGAGGCTAACAGGCTCTAGGGATGTGGTGCTACCCACATTGGAAGCAAGGATAGGAGGAGTGGAATCTGGTCTTCAAACCATTTCCACTGAAGTCCAAAAAGCCAAAGCCACCATGGAGAAAATCTCAAAAGAGGTCAAGAAAGATCAGAAGCTACTCAGAGATAATCACAATGCCAATGTTCAAGCTATTAGGCTAACCATCAAGAAAGCACTTGGCAAGAAGACTGCATTGTAGAAGAAAATAGCAGAGGCACAAAGGCTTGCTATGGTGAAAGCAGCTTCAGAGAAATTTTCCCAAGAAGTAATGGCCAACATTGCTGAAGGTGCAGTGGCCAACCTCACTGAGCTCTTAAAAGCCCAATTGGATGCATCTCTGAAAGAAACCTTGGAGGAGGTTGTTGAGCAAAAAATGAAGCCTGTTCTAGCTTTCCTTAGCTTGAGCAGTGATAGGATGCAGAATATACATGATGAGAATGTATATCTGCTGGAAGAGATGAAATCTCTGAACCTAGCCCAATCCCTGATGGCTACAACCATGAGTGAGCTCAAACCTCAGTGTTTTGATGCTGCCAAAAAGGGGGAAAGGGAAAGAGCAAGGGCCAAAGGTGCCTTGATTATTGGAGGTTCAGACAAGAGCAAGGAAAAAGTTTCTGAAGTTAAAGGAAAAGAGCCAGCAGTGCTGAACTTGGAAGATTTGGATGAAGAGGAGCAGTTAGAAATTGCCTTGAAGAACTCAATGGCTTCAGCACAGGAAGAAAGAGTGAGGCTACAATAAAGACCAGGGGGAGAGGTATCTGGTTTGGACAAAGATGCTGAAGGTGTTCAAACTAGAGGAAAAATGAAGAAGGCCAAAGGAAAGAAAAGAAAAGCTGAGACATTTACTAACTTTCCCAACAGCCTTGATCTGCCCCCTGAGTTTAGAATTGATGATGAAGTGCCTACCTCCAAGAAGGCCAAAAATGCTGAAAAGGACAAAGCTGCTGAAGTGTCCAAGATTGCTGAAAAAGATAAATCCTCTGAGAAAGAAAAGTCTGCTGAGACTAAGTCCTCTAATGGTGCCAAAGCTGTTGAAGATATAGAAGAATTGTGTGAAGAAGGCTTTGGACCAGGACCAAAGAAGAAGAAAGTTGTGTTGTTGAATGATCCATCAAAGTTGTTTCATGAAGGGTATGGCAAAGACCCTGAAACTCAACAGAAGTTGGCCATGACGAGGGCCCAAGAGAAGATGGACTTGATGGATGAAGCACAAAGAGCAAGAGACAAAAGAAGAGCAGATTTTCAAAAGCCTAGAAGGAAGAGAGCAACTTACAACAAGTTGAAGCCATAGCTCTTGATCCCCATGGACACCAAATATCCTCACTTGGATAAATGGGTGCCAATTCAACTAAATGACTCATGGGAGGAAGCCAAAAGGGAGTTTGTCTATGACTTCTATGTCATTGACAGATGGAATGGAAGAGATGCCAACTCAACTTTTGCTGAGTTCATGATAGAGTATCACTGAGAACTTTATCAACAACTACTTGCAGCTGCTGATATTGCAAGAATTGAACTCACTGCCCCCAAGCCAATCATATATATGCCCCCAAAGTTGGATGGGTGGATTGATCAGAACAATATTTTTCAAGAGTTTGTTGAAATCCTGAAGTTGAATAGGATGCATCTTGGACCTAAGGGCACTAATCAAGAGGCTATGGAGCTTAAGAAGAGGGTGTGGGAACAATATGGGATGGTGCCACCTCCTGAAGATGATCTCTGAAATTGGCTAAGTCCTCTTAATCCCTTTCTGCTGATCTGACTGTATTGAATACTGATTTTCTGAAATTGGTCATCTATGCTGAAGTTTGGTCAAGAATGCTGATGTGGTGTGCTCTGAAAATATGTTTGCTCTGATATGCTTTTATGCTCTGATACTTGAAGATTTAGATGCTATTAAGTATTTAGTATATGCTCTGATACCTTGTAATGATATGCTCTAATGTAATAGTGTTTTGGATTCATGCTCTGATAAGTTAACTTCAACTATCAACATGCTTGTAATGATTTTCAAATGAATGATAGTTGAACTTACTTTGAATCAAGAAACATTATTGCAGAAATCTCTCTATGCCTATAGTTGAAACCTATTTGCAACATGAATGGTGAGTACACTAACACATTCTTTTTCAGGATAATTGACCCTAGTCATGTCTTCTGAAGATAAATGTAATAGGTGTAGTCAAGTCACTTTTGCATAAAATGTATAGGTTTTGGCATCATCAAAAAGGGGGAAATTGTTGGGAATAAAATGAGATATGTTTTGATTCAATACCAAAACCCCCTGAGACATGCCTAAGTCTAAGATGATTATGTTTTAAGCATGTTAGAACATATAGAATAAGGCTAGATGAGGAGCTGATATGTTAGGCAGCTCTTAGTTGTTTAGATGCACAATTTGAGGGGGAACATATGCTTTGAAGACTATCAAGAACAAAGTCCCCTTAAGGCTCAAATTCTGGAACAATCACTAAGTCTATTGAAGGCCAAGTATGCTGATCAGAAGAGTTGTCTCAGCACAATTAAACAAGAACAAATGTTCTGAAGCTTAAAGGTCAACTATGCTGAAGAGATGAAGACAACTATACCCTAAAAGCCTTCAAAGAATGATGCTAAGATCAATTCCAAGTGAAGCAAATGGAAAAGAGCCAAGTCATCTGAAAAGAGCAAGCCAACTATGCTGATAAGCAAGTCTGCTGATAGTGATAAGCAGAGTTGTCCATTTGATAAGGAATGTTGTCCTATCATTGGAGCAACCTTCAGAAGCCATGTCCAAGTCTTAACAAGTGAATCTTAAAGTCAGACATTGGGAAGAGTGCTGCAGAATGAAGACAAAGTATTTACAGCCGTTTATTTCCCAAATGAGGACATGTCACTTTCAAGAATCTGTCTTCTAAGTTGAAGAACTAAAAGAAGACATTTATGGACATTTGAGGCTGCCTCTCCAACGGGCAAATCCTTCATTTGTCTATAAATACAGAAGTGTGAAGACCATTTGAAAGCACCTCAACCTTGACAAGAATATCCAACTATCCTACAAGTCAAAATGCTTTCAAGCTTTCAAAGAGACTATCTTAGTCTTCAAACACTTCATCTAAGCTGAACTCCATTGTATATCCATACAAAGCTTAGAGAGATATCCTATCCTTATACACTGACCTTCATTGTAAAGGATATCTCATTAGTTGGAACCTTACTTCAACCCTTACCTCTTTCAAGTGAGAAAGTGAGAAGGTTGTAGTAGTAGAAGTGGTAGGAGCTGACTGTTGAGAGAAGAACAGTTCAGTTCTGAGTTGAGAAGAGGGTACTAGGACTCTAGACATCCTAGGGATCAATTCACCAAGGAGTGGTGTTCTTGATCAAGTGCACCTTGGCACTATAAAACAAGTTAATTCCAAGAGTGAATGAATTATCCTGTTCAATCAGAGAAAGTGGATGTAGGAGCTTGAGTCTCTGAACCACTATAAACTCTTGTGTTGATTTACTTACAAGTACTTTCATACATTCAGCACTGCACACAAAACTGAACCTTTCAGAGACATAAGCTATAAACTGTGCAAAAACTGAATTGGACAAGTTCCCTGAAAACTGGACTGTGTTGCTTAAAGTGATTTCAGAACTTAAAGGAGTTTAAACTAAAGGGCCAACCACCTATTCCGCACTTATAACTATCTTAGATAGTCATTCAACTAAGTACTTAATAGTACTTAGTAGCTTGGTTATCTCTAAGAAGTTATACATTTTCAGCAGAGTTGTCCAAGACAACATTGCTGATCTCTGGTTTGATCATATTTGAAAAAGAAATTGCATACAAGTGTATTCCCCCCCCCCCCCATACACTTGTTCTATACTCCTTTCAGGACCAACAGGTAGTTATGATTCAGTAACACTCCAAAAGGCGAGAGTGATGGCTGCAATTTATGATGAAATTCTTGATGGAAATTGGTACAAGCTCTTCATTGATCGTCTGATGTATTTTGAGAAGAATGTTCGCGTGGATCCAGATTCTGCTGAATGGATCGTATCAGCTGCAGTTAGCTTTGGGAACAAGCTAAGTATTATTCTACCCGTCTTACTGCCAAACAAGACGAGTTGGAGCAAAGGCAAGCCGTTTCATGTCTTAAAGCACTATTTGAAGAAAGATGTGTTGGAAAGACAAGCGGAAGGAAGAGCTGCTGAGCGTGGTCAAGTTATGATTGATCCACGAAATGCTATGATAGAAGCCGTCTCGTCTAGTGCTGAGGAAGGCGAGTCGGATGTCGAAAATTATGAAGACATGGCTGGTATTGGTACTAGTGATGCTTTAGTAGCATATGTCTCGGATGAAGCGATGATTGAGCAAATTGATTCGGAAGAGACTCAATCAGACAAGGAGATAGAGAAGGAAGTCAAGGGTGCTGAAGTATATCGACTGGTGAGAGTCGAGTCAAGTCCATCTCCAGACAAGTCGACTGAAAAGGTTAGTACTTCTACTCGACCTATTTCAATTCCTCTTGATCTCCCGGTGCGAACCAAGGCAAGATCACTTCGATCTCGTGCCAAACCTATACCCAAAACCCCCGTGTTGGCAGCACAACCACTGAGAGCCAACATAACCCAAGACACTACTATATTCGATACAACTGATACTCCGACAGTTGTCAAACCAAACCTAACCACATCAAAGCCCCCAGAAACCACAATCCAAATTCCCTCAACCTTAACACAATATGTTGAACCCGTTTACCCATCTATTTCGGGAACCCCTCTAGTTGCCACTGCAACAACTGATTTAAGGACCCCACTTACTCAGACCCCTCCTGTTAATAGATTTGAAGCCCTAGTCGACTACCCAATGTGTCTACGCGAGAAGAGGCTGCGTGCACAAATGACTAGAAATTTGAAGAAGATCTTACCTTCAGTTGAGATCGACACATCTTCAGAAGTGTATGAAAAATTATTAAGGATATGCACTTGGGTTGCTTTGAAGAAGGGCCCAACTGAAGATTTATTCGAGGTTATTGTCGGAATGGGTGGAATTTCGAACTTTCAAGACTGGGAGATGGAGCAGCAAGAGAATAGTGGAGTAAAAGACCACTCCGAACTCCTCCCAGCACATGCCTTAACCGTTCTGGTAAAGAGAATGCTGAACATATCGGATGAGGTGTTGTCTTCGGAAGCCAAGTTCGATGTTGGAATTCAAGTCTCTGAATCTGATCTTGTGGAAGACGAGCTAATGATTGAAGCTGAACCAGTGGAGTAAGTAAAGTCTATTGATCCTTCTATTGATTTGGAAAACGTCTCAGACCAGCTCAGAGGCATAGTGTTCAAATTTCAAGTGGAACATGCTGACAGTCCACGAACGGATGTTGGTCAAATCAATCGTTATGCTGAAAAATACTTCCCTGCTGAGCTTTGTAGTTATGTGAAGAAGCTTGGTGATATGGTGAAAAAGGACTCCGACGAAGCTGAAAGGCGATTCAAAGAAGCTAAGTTGGCTATCGTTCCATATTGTCCTCCTTTGAATCTGAAAGCAATTGCTGGAAGTGTAATTCCAGACAAAGAAGTGGAAGCCAGGAAAGACTTGGTCTTGTCTACTGAGGTAGAAGATAAGTTTATTGAAGTTCATGTGTTAGATGAAGATGAAGTTATGGCTGAAGCTGAGGAAGTCATGCCTGATATTGCTGATGTTCAACCTACTCTTATCTTTCCTGAAGGTTATCTAGACGAGTTGAAGACAGACCTGAAGCAAGTAGTCCAGTCGTCTATCGATGAATTCTTGAAGTCTGATATGAAGGAAGTTCTTGCCGAGCAAAATCAAGCTCTAGTATCAAAAGAATTAATTGTTGGAGAAGTCAATCAAATGGATTAGACGTTCAGACAAGAGATGTATGTCCAACTAGGAGACTTCTTGAAAAGACAAGTTGACTATTCGGAAAAGTGTTCTATTAATTTTGCAAGATCGTTGGCCGAAGAATCAAAGAAGATGGAAAGACTGTATCGAGTGAAGATTGAGATAGCAGATGCTCAAAGAAGAGAAGCACAAGATCAGTTGGTGCAAGCTAGAACTCTTCTACGAGACATGTCTGAGGAGAACAGACTACTTCAATTAACTGCTACTCATTTCAAGAATGAATTGAATTTATCTACTCAGAAGCTGGAGCTAGTTGCTACCAAACTAGACAAGATGAGTCATGATAAATCGTATCAAAGGCAGATAGAAATTGCTGCTGAAGCTATGAAAGAAGCAATGAAGGAAGAGATGACTCGTTTTACCTCTCTATTCACTCTTCAGGCTAGTGATGAAGCCAAAAAGGGGGAAGAGAATCAAAAGGTGAAGTTAGCTAAAAGTCAAGAAGTGAAGTTAGCCGAATCTGCTGTTGCTGAACCAGAAGAGACTGGTAGACCGAAAAGAAGAAGGCTAGTCAAGAAAGCAGATCTTGAACAGGCTAGTGCAAGTGCAGAAGAGCAGAAAAGATTGGCTAAAGGTAAAGGTGTTGCGATAGAAGATGTTCAAACCAGAACAAGACAAGTCAAGAGAAAACTTGATCTTGAGAAAAAGAAAGAAGAATTAGGTGACATCCTTGCTGATATTGGTGATGAAGAGGTTGAAGCTCTTCATAAGAAGCAGAAGATTGAGGATGATCATTATGCTAACAAGAAAGTGTTAGGTAAACACATCCACAGGTTGCAAAAGTTGAAGGCTGATCGAGAAAAGATCGAGGATGCTTACATTGATAACTTCATTGACAATGAACATAAAGATGCATGGTTTAAAGTCAAGTTGAAGTGGGAGCTGGATCATTGGATTATTCACAAGTTTGGAGACTCAGACAGCAAAGAAGAGTTGTATGCAATTTTTGACAAGTTCATGGAAGTGCAAGATAAGAATTTGTGGAACTTGATCATGAGGATTGCAACTGCTGTATGTTTCAATATTCTTGTTCCTATCTTTCCTAAATGGATAACTCCGATGCTAGGATCTGGAAAGAGAATCGACTTCAACAAAATCAAGAAATTTGAAGAAGAACTCCCCGAGAAAGAGAAGATAGAGAATGAAGATCATATCTTAGATATTCATAAAAGACTCCTTGAGGCGTTCTGTGTTCCTAATCTAGATGAAGGTAATATTAGTAAGTAATTGTAAGTATTTTTATTTATTTCTTTTATTTTGATTAAGTATGTGTAATCTACTGATCTTATATGAATGAATGAAAAAGATAACATATTTTGGTGAAAGACAAGATAACTACTTAACTAGTCTACTATTGAGAAATAATTCAAGTAGTTTTGGCTTCATCAAAAAGGGGAAAATTGTTGGGATATGAATCCTGATATAAGTCCTAAATTGATGTTGAAGTAGTTTTGATAAGCCAAAAGAAGACTTGAATAATTTCTAAGTGTTGACTGATCTAGTCTAGTTATGAAGTCGTCTTGAACAGATCAGTAGAGTTCACAAGTAAAGTTCACAAGAACAGTTTATAATAAAAGTTAAGTGTTGAAAGACGAGTACAATTTATAAGTACTTTGTATATTTATTAGGATTTGTATTGAGCTATTTGAACAATGTATAGAAGCTCATGATTTCGAATGTATATTCATTGTATAGATCTTAAGGTGACTAAGCTGAAGTTATAAAGCTTAAAGTAATGTAATAGTCTTGTTAGGATTAGGTGATAGGACTAGTATAGTGTTAGTTCATTATCGAAGTCTACTATTGAAGAAGAAGACTAAAGATTGCGCAAGACAAGACAAGTGCTAAAGAAGACTAAATATGTCTAAGTATAGAGACAAGACAGGTGCGCGACAAAGGAAGAAGTTGTTAAGTAAGAAACGCGTATTGAAGATAAGGATTAAAGCATTAGTTATGGAATAACTAATTAACTGAAGAAACGCGTGGATGGATAAGAAGAAAAAGTTATGTTGGGATATGAATCCTAGAACAAGTCCTAAATGATGAATAAAAGATGAAGTTTTGATAAAGCCAAAAGTAGTATGAATATTTTCTAAGTGTTGACTGATCTAGTCTAGTTGAGTTAAGTCATCTTGTACAAGACCAGTAGAGTTCACATAAGTTCACATGAAAAGATAAGTACAGTTTATAAGTACTTCATATGTGTTTACAGTATTTGTTTAAGTTTGTTACTGAGCTATTTAAATGTTGTATAGAGCTCATGATGTTTTTATATGTAATAGATTAGTTTTATTGTATAGTTTATAAGTTGACTAAGCTTGTATTATGAAAGCTTAAAGTAATGTAATAGTCTTGATAGGTTTAGTATAGTCTACTGATTGAACAAGGAAGACCCGACAAGAAGAGTTGAAGTCTACTACTCAAGACACGAGGACTACAAGACAAGACAAGTACATACAAGTCTACTCAAGACAAGTCAACGTGAAGATAGTTAGTTAGAAGCGCGTGAAAAGATAAAGATATAGAAGTTAGTTATGGAATAACTAATTCACAACAAGAAACGCGTATATGGATAAGAAGATTCAGTTGAAGGTAGTTATCAAGAAAAGTTGGTTACAACTGAATAGTTCTTGATTTCAGAAGTTTATAAATACTTCATGGTGGTGATCATTTGAAGACGACTGATACACTGAAAATCTACATACTCAAAGTAAAGATATATTCGAAGTTTACTCTCAGAGTTGATTGAAGTTCAGATAGAAGCCAGAAGACAAGTGAAGAATCAAGAAGGCTACTACTGAAGATCAGAGAAGTTTTTAGTTTAGTTTTGTTATTTTTCAAGGTGCTAGATACTTGTAAAATTTCTAGTTAGATCGTAGACATATCTGGAGGTATAGTCTGTTGAAGATCTAAGTCTTCTTCTTGGGACTTTAAAGACAGGAACATACACTTGTACTCGATTGGAAGAGTTTAGTGGAAACATCACAACTGGGTTTGTGAGAGTGGATGTAGACAAGTTGTCGAACCACTATAAATCTCGTGTTTGATTTACTTTACTGTTTTGTTTAGTTAATTGAATTACATAACTGAACTAGACTAGCTGAGTATACATAAAACATAGTTCTCGAATTAAGTTGAGTATAAACTTTAATTGGGCTCATTGTTAATTTCGTATTCCGCACATTGTAATTCTGATATATCGAAAGATTTTAGAAAAGTCTATTCACCCCCCTCTAGACATTTTCTTTAGCTTCCCTCGATATTAACTCAACTTAGGGACCTACAAGTGGTATCAGAGCAGTAGTTTTTGAACTGCTGTTTCTTGATAACCGACTTAAGACTTAGGGTGAAGTCTTGGTCTTTGATTGTTCTTGTATACGTGTTCTTGATCAAATATTCTTGTTATATCTGTTTCGTGCTCCCTGTTCTTGACTTATCTGTTATTCTTGATCATAACTCTACTTAGCACTTATTTCTTGAAATCATGTCTCTTGAGATCAGCGCTAACAAGTTACCTAAGTTCCAGGTTCAAGATTATGACTATTGGAAACTAAGGATGGAAGCCATCTTCAGTTCCACTCACGACTTAATGATCTCCGTCATCACTGAAGGTCCGATAGTGACCATGATCCCAAACACTGCTGCCCTCGACGCAAATCAACCCGTGGGTACATTCGTCAAGAAACCAAGGTCAGAACTAACCTCAGAAGAAATGAGACAGAATAATTTGGATAGCTTGGCCAAGAATTACATCTTACACACTCTTCCTAATGAGTATCTGGGAAAAGTGTTAAAATGTAAAACTGCCAAAGAAATGTGGGATCGCTTAGCCATCATTTGTGAAGGGACATCCCTAATCAAAGAAAGCAAGCTTTCCACTGCAGTCCAAAGATTCGAATCATTTCATATGAAAGCTGGTGAAACAATAGACCAGTTGGATACTCATTTTACCAAAATCATGAATGACTTGGAAGTCCTTGGTAAATCTTATACTCCACGTGAAATCAATCTTAGGATTCTCAAAAGCCTTGATAGTCGATGGAAAATGGTAAAAATGCTTGTTAAGAATACCCAAGATATAGATGTATGGACAGCAGAAACCATGTTTCAAACTCTAAAGGCCCATGAGTTTGATTTAGACGAAGATGAACCTATAGTAAGTAGCGACAGAGAACATGCTGTATCTAAGAACGTTGCTTTTAAGGCTAGTTCGTCTAAGGTAGACAGGTTGAAGTCTAAGACTAGGTCTACTTCTGTGAAAGACGAGTTAGACACTGATCTTAGTCTGAAGGATCAGGTAAGCCTCATGGTTAGAAAGTTTGATAGGCTGAATAAACGTTTCGGAAGATATAAGAAGTTCTATAGAGAGCATAGAGGGTCTGCTTCTAAGAACTCGTCTGAAACCAGACGAGATCGAAACTCGTCCGAAAGGAGAGACGAAGTCTCGAAAGGTAACAGACAAGATAGAGAGTCTGATGGTAGGAAGATTACTCGTTCTGATAGACGTGATAAACGAAGGAACAACTCTCCTATTAAAAAGGCTACTAATGATCTCGTGTGCTATAACTGTGAAAAGCCAGGTCACTACATATATGAATGTCCAGACCTGAGTACCGATGATCGAGAAGAACGCAAAGCACGAAGGGAAAGAAGATACAACCGTGGTAAGAAGGCAATGATGGTCAATGATGACTCTGAGTCTGACTCGGACGAGTTGCCATCATCCTCATCTAGCTACCCGTCTGAACCAGATCACGATGAAGCCTTCATAGTAGATGATGGTCTATGCTGCATGGCTAAAATCGACCAAGAGGTATCATCTGCTACTTCTTTTCAATCTTGTGATGAATCAGATTCTGATGAAAGTGACACTGCCAGTAGCAAAGTAGGGAGTAGCCTTCAGCACTCTACTAGTGCAGTTGAAGACGACCTCCTACTTGCCAACAAGGCATTCATTGAAGTCAGTGACGAAAACATCATTTTAAGACAAGAAATCATTGATCTTAAGGAAGCCCAGTCTAAAGTAGATCCTAATATAACAGTCCTAAATGAACGCTTGCAAGAAGAGTTGAGTCAACTCAAAGGCAAGTGTGCATTGACAGACAAGTTGTATCAAGACCTACTTAAGACACATGCTACTGAGAAACATGAATTCAATGTTTTACAAAGCAAGTTCAAAAAGCTTGAAGAACGTAATAAGTTCTTAGAAACCGAGGTTGTCACTCTAGACCTTAAACTTACTGACCTGGTTAACTCTTCAAAGGTTAACCTTGAATTGTCAGATAGGTATAGGGCTCCTGCTGACAAGACAGGTATAGGTGCTGAGACACCCAGCTCGTCTACTCAAGTTCCTAAGAACCCTACTATTTTCATCTCAAGCTCTTTGACTAATGATAAAGGAAAAGAACCAATGATATACGATATTGATACTCCATCTAAAGGTACTGTACCAAAACAAGCTCAAGTTAACATTCCGATTACCAAAGGAGGTAAAAAGAAAGTTAACAACAAGCCTGTTCCGTTTAAGTCAAGTCAACAAAGGACTAGGAATCGTGGACGACCAAATCAGGTCAGATACGAGGATTGGTATCCTGAGGAGACTAGTACTAGACAAGTACAGACTAGACGACAAGAGCCTAGACCTCCTTTCATAAGACAGTCTCAACTCTACTCGTCTAGACCTAGACAGGAAGGTCCAAAATATCGTACACAAGCTGTTCTATATCCTCCACCTTTGTCATATGATATCAAAGGAGAAGAAAGACCTAAACATGTCTATAAACCATATGGACCTAATGCATATAAACCCTACTCTGACTATCATAGACAAGTGCCTGCTCAAGTAGAGATTAAGTCAAAAGGCTATCTCCAAAGAGTAGACCCGAACTCGACTGATAGGCCAGATAAGGACAACAAGGTCTTATTTTGCAACAAATATGGTCGAAAGCTTAGAAGATCAAACTTGTTCAGGACCCCAATGTACATTTGGATTCCATTGAACTCGACTAACCCCCAAGGACCCCAATAAACAAGGAGGGTACCTAAATTATGAAATATCATCCATTGCAGGGTCGACTCGATCTATACAAGAAGGGTGGCTCAACAGGAGAAACTTGGTACATAGACAGTGGCTGTTCGCACCACATGACTGGTACCAAGACTCTCTTATCAAGCTACCATGAGCAAGAAGGACCAAAAGTAATATTTGGTGATAGCTCCACTGCTGTTACCAAAGGATTCGGCTACATTCGGAATGGAGACATAGAGATTCAAGATGTTTCTTATGTTGAAGGCTTGAAATACAATTTACTCTCTGTTTCACAATTTTGTGATCGTGGATACAAGGTGCAGTTCAAGAGTCAGAAATGTGAAATCATTGAAAAAAGGACACACACAGTCCTACTGGTCGGCATAAGACAAGGAAGTGTGTACATAGTGAATTGGAACAGTTGTCCGAGGGACACCTGTCTACTTACTAAGAATCCTAAAGAACTTGGCTGGCTATGGCATAGACGCCTCTGTCATCTAAACTTTAAGGTTCTTAATAAGATAGCCAGAGACTACCTTGTGGAAGGTATTCCCAATGAAGTCTACTATAAGTCACATGTATGCACATCCTGTCAGAAAGGTAAACAGGTAAAGGGTTCTTTTAAATCTATTCCATCCCTCTCAACAAGTAGAGTTCTTGAACTTCTACATATGGACTTACATGGCCCAATAACTCCTCCAACTTTGAACGGTAGAAGGTACACACTTGTTGTGGTAGACGACTATTCTAAGTTCACTTGGGTAGTCTTCTTACACAAGAAGAGTGATACACAAACACTTTTGCCTGATCTGTTGAAGAAGTTACAGGTTGAGAAGAATCAGTCAATTGTCAAGATCCGTAGTGACAAGGGTACTGAATTCATTAACTGCTATATTAAAGATTTTTGTTCTAAGCGTGGCATCCAGCACCTTACTAGTGCAGCAAGGACACCACAACAAAATGGAGTAGCAGAGCGAAGGAACAGAACTCTTAAGGAGGCCTGCAGGACCATGCTGACAGAGTATAATACGCCTCAGAAGTTTTGGGCAGAAGCTATCAATACTGCATGCCACTCACAAAATAGAAGTGCTATCAATAAAGCACTAGGTAAGACACCCTATGAGGTATGGAAAGGTAGAAAACCCAGAGTTTCATATTTTCATATATTTGGATGTAAGTGTTTTATCCATAACAATGGGAAAAGCAAGTTGAATGCATTCGATGCTAAAGCAGACGAGGGGATATTCTTAGGATACTCCTCAACTAGCAAAGCATTCAGAGTATTCAACTACTCTACCCTATGTGTGGAAGAAACACCACATGTGGTTTTCGAAGAATCTCAAAAGGACACGTCTGCCAACAAGATCAGTGAGAAAGTTACTGAGCTAACTATCGAATCTGATAAAGATTCAGAGGTATATGAATCCGTTCAAGCATACAATCCATTCATGAAAGCTCTCGAGTCAGATGACCAGAAGAAGGTAAGTGCTCAAGGTAACTCTACTAGACCAGTTGACATGCCTAAACTAGTCGACTCGTCTACTCCTATTAAATCTTCTGATGATAATGATGTTGACATGCATGATGCTGTACATGATATAGATGATAGTACTATTGTTAAGAATAGAAATACATGGAAATCAGCGCATAATACTGAAAATATTATTGGTGACTCTACTGTTGGTGTGAAGACTAGACGACAACTCTTTGAGTCGCAAGAACAATTTAGTCCATCTCTGTTTTGCTGGTGTTGTTTCCTCTCATCTATCGAGCCTAAAACCATTAATGAGGCATTGGCTGATAGTAATTGGATCATTGCAATGCAAGACGAGTTGAATCAGTTTGTTCGAAATGACGTCTGGGAACTTGTCGATAGACCTAGACATCATAATGTAGTTGGTACTCGATGGATTTTCAATAATAAGAAAGATGAGAATGATGTAGTTGTTCGTAATAAAGCTAGACTAGTCGCCCAAGGCTATTCACAAGCTGAAGGCATAGATTATGATGAAACATATGCTCCTGTTGCTAGACTAGAAGCCATACGATTGTTCCTTGCATATGCTGTTTACATGAAATTTACTGTATATCAAATGGATGTTAAAAGTGCATTTCTTAACGGTATTCTTGCGGAAGAAGTGTATGTTGAAGAATGCTTTATATGGACTAAAGCAAGCTCCAAGAGCCTGGTATGATACTCTTTCTCAATTTCTATTAGAAAATGGTTTTACTAAGGGCAAGGTAGATAGAACCTTGTTTAGAAGACAAGAAGGGAAAGACATTTTACTCGTCCAAATTTACGTAGATGACATCATTTTTGGTTCACCTAACAAAAAGCTAAGTGAAAGTTTCTCAACACTCATGCAAAGTAAATTTGAGATGTCTATGATGGGTGAAATGAATTACTTTCTTGGACTTCAAGTAAAACAGACCCCAGAAGGGATTTTCATAAATCAAGCAAAATATACTCGTAATCTACTAGACAAGTATGGTATTAAGACATGTAAATCTTCTGGAGTACCTATGCAACCTACCTACAGGATGGATCCAGACGAGAATGGTAAATGTACTGATCAAACTCATTACCGAGGTCTTATTGGTTCATTACTCTACTTGACTGCTAGTAGACCTGATATTGCATTTTCTGTTGGTGTATGTGCTCGCTTTCAAGCTAATCCAAAAGAGAGTCATATGGAAACCACTAAAAGGATATTGAAATATTTGAAAGGAACCATCAATCGTGGTATATGGTATCCTTCAAATGATGATTTATCTCTAAGTGGCTACTCTGATTCTGATTTTGGTGGTTGTAGAATAGATAGGAAATCTACATCTGGTTCTTGTCAATTCTTAGGCACAAAACTCATTTCATGGTTTTCGAAAAAGCAGACAAGTGTTGCTACCTCTACTACTGAAGCCGAGTACATGGCTGCTGGTAGTTGTTGTAGTCAATTATTATGGCTTATTCAACAGCTTAGAGATTATAATATCTGTGAATCAAATGTTCCTATATTTTGTGATAGTAATAGTGCAATTGCCATTTTACAAAATCCTGTTCTGCACACACGTTGTAAGCATGTTGATGTGAAACACCATTTCATACGTGATCATGTAGAAAAGAAGGATATTCGCATGGAAAAGATTCATACTGATTTTCAAAGAGCTGATATTTTCACAAAACCATTAGCTGAGGCCCGATTTCGTGAATTATGCATTAGTCTAGGACTAATTGATCTTGATCCTACTAGTATGTAGAGATGTACTAACCAGACAGGTACAGTCCTAAGAAGAAAGGAGAAATAGACAAGTTACCACAAAAGGCACAGAGCACTCATCTACTCACTCAACAGACAGGTATACAAGGTCAGACAAGTTGACCAAACAACCCGATGAGGAAGCTGGTAAAGCTGAGGGTAATACTAAGGGAATAAACATTTAAGGGGGAATCCTTGATTTCTTAAAGATCCTTATGTTGACTCTTTAGTTTTGTAACAGTCATCTTGTTTGGACCTTGATCATTGATCATTAATTAATATTCATTCGAATTAGTCTACTCGACTATCTGTCGTACAAAATAAGACAGGTACATAAAGCTGTTCGACGTTCAGAATAGACACGCACAGTTGAAGGGGGAACTCGACTAGTACTCATAAGACTACTCGTCTTTTGAAATTGAGTCTACTCGCCTTATGAAGCTTAGGCCTACTCATCTGTTCTGGATGGACTCGAACAGACAAGCTAAGTTTTCTTTGATTTAAATGGGTTATGTGTTAAGTGTTTACTCGAAACAAATTAAAGATGTTAAAGTAATTTGATAGTGTTAAAATTTGAATATCCTAGAATTGGATTTATACACCCCCAGTTAATGAGGTGTACACATTCAATTCGCGCCAAAATATGAATATGTTAGGTCAGATGAGTACACTCCTCATTCTACCAATAAGAAAGGTGGATTTCAATGTTTACAAAAGCAAATCACATTTTCGTCTCGGTTCCGTAACCGAATGCCAAAGGTCTTAACTGTTGGATCTAATCCCTCGATCTTGACCGTTGGATCAAAAATTCAGTTTTTAAACAAAACCCAACACTTGCACACATCTTGCCTCATGTTTTCATAACTCTACTACTTGCTCACAGTTGATTTCCTGCATAATCTACTTTCTTGTTCATTACGAATCATTTAACATGTCGATTCGATCTATTTTCGATGTAAGTACCAACATTCAGGCACCGTTCGATCTCGGGAGATATATAAATGACAACAAGGTGCATGTTGAACCATCTCTGTTTTTCCAAGGAAATCACACGGTCGGAAATGCAGAAATCTTGACCAAATGCACCAGATGCGGTCTAAAACCTTACTTGGAGGCGTTTCCTCAAGTTGTTTTGGAGGAAGAAGTTTTGGAATTCTATGCTAACGCCAGCAGAAGAGGAGATGTTATCGAATCATTTATCGGTTCAAATCGAGTGGAAATCACTCATGAAGCTCTATTTGAAAAATTGAAGTTGCCCATCGGAACGATTGATGTGGAAAAGTACGCTGAAGGACAGGAGATGAGGTATTTAAGCATCTTCTGTGGAAAGAAAATGAAGTTGAAACCGGATGGTAAAGCTACTACAGCCAAGAAGGGTGAACTCTTGGAAAAATATCGCACTCTGCTGGACATAGCAAGCAAGATGCTTCTATGTGCCACTGGGTCTCATGATTCAGTTACCCAAGTCAAAACAAGGATTATGGCAGTTATCTATGATGGAATTACTGAGGGTAATTGGTTTAAGTTGATAGCTGACAGGATGATGTACTTCGAAAGAAGTGTTAGGGTGGATGTTGATACTCGGAACTGGGTCGTATCTCAAGCAGTTGGATATGGAAACAAGCTGAGTATATTACTCCCACTTTTGATGCCCAACAAGACTACTTGGAGCAAGGGAAAGCCCTTTCATCCTCTTAAGTTCTATTTAAAGAAAGAGGCACTGAAGAAGCAAGCTGCTGTAAGGCCAGCTGCTCCTAGGCACGTTCAATTTGATGATTCAGAAGTGTTGCCGTATGCGGATTCGGAGAGTTCTTCACAAGCTGGGTCTGAGGAAGCAGAGTCCAGTGCAGACGACTCGGAGAAGACTCAGTCAGATGAAGAGTCAAATCAAGAGAAGGAGTCGAGTGAACAAATTCCTGAGATGTACACTCTAGTGAGAGTTGATTCGCCTACTCGTCTAGTCGAGTCGGGTTCACAGGTTGGTACTTCTACTCAATCTGTTTCAATTCCTCTCTCTCTCCCATCTACTTCTATCCGAACCAAGGCTAGATCACATCGATCTAGGCCTCGTCCTTTACCCACAACCTCACATGTACTGGCGGCATTACCGCTTAGAGCCAGTCATCCCCAAATCACTCCCAAACAAGATACAACTGATACTCCGACAGTTGTCATACCTGACCTAGCCACATCAAAGCCCATAGAGACCACTGCCTTTACTCCCTCTCCCTCACCAGAATATGGTGAACCCTCCAACCCATCTACTTCAGACAAGACGCCAGTTGCCACTGCAACAGCTGAGTTAGAGACCCCATCTACTCAGGACCCGTCTATTGTTAGATTTGAATCCCTGGTATATTATCCGATGTGTCTGCGAGAGAAGAGGATTCGTGCTCGAGTTTCAAGAAATCTGAAGAAGCAGCTCTCGACTCTTGACATCGACACAGCTTCTGAACAGTTTGAGAAGCTAGTCAGGGTTTGCACTTGGTTCGCTTTGAAGAAGTCTTCTACGGATGATCTTTTTGAAGTCATTCAAGGCAAGGGCGGAATCTCCAACTTTATGGATTGGGAGATGGAACAGAAAGAAAATAGTGGAGTTAAGGATCACTCCGAGCTATTCCCTCGCAAAGCCTTGGTTGATTTAGTCAAAAAGCTGCTGAATATTCCGGATGGTGTCATTGAGGATGTGTTCGCATTTGACGTCGGAACCCAGACTGATCTAGTGGAAGACGAGATCAAGCAGGAAGTAGCTGAGATGGCAGTTCAGACTTCAGAACAATTGGAAGAAATTGTTGAAAGTGATGAAGATGAAGTCGACTCACTCATGCTTGGTAAAGAAGATGATGAGTTCTTAGATGCTGAGATGTTTGATGAGGATGAAATCAAAGCCATTGATGATGAAGTTGTTGGAACTCCCATGTCTACTCAAGTTGTTCCAGAAAGATTTCTGGATGAATTAAAGACGGATCTAAGAAGTGTTGTTCATACTGCCATAGACGAGTTCTTAAACTTGAAGATGAAGGATGTGCTAGTTGAACAGAATCAGTCACTTGTTGACAACTCCAGAGACTTAATTGTTGGTGAAGTCAACAAGATGGACTCAACTTTCCGAGAAGAGATGTTTGCTCAATTTGAAGACTTTCTGAAGAAACAAGTTGATTTTTCGGAAAAGAGGTCAATCTCGTTTGCTCGATCACTAGCTGAAGAGTCAAGCAAAATGGAGAGACTCTACAGAGTTAAAGTTGCTATTGCTGATGAACAGAGACGGGAAGCACAAGATCAATTGGTGGGTTCTCGGGATGTTCTAAATGAGTTAACTACACATAATACTCTTCTTCGTCAGACGGCTACTCATTTGAAAGATGAACTGGTTCTATGTACAAGAAAGTTGGAACTGGTTACTGATAGATTAGACAAGATGAGTCATGAGAAAACGCATCAGAAACACATTGAGTCAGCTGCTGAAGCTATGAAGGAAGCTATGAAAGAAGAGATGACTCGCTTTACTTCTCTTTTCACTCTTAAGGCAAGTGATGAAGCCAAAAAGGGGGAAGAGACAAGTAGAGTTGAAGATGAAGTTGTGAAATCTGCTAGTGCTGAACCTGAGATGAAAGCTGCTGCTACTGCGATTGAAGAACTAAGAAGGCCTAAAAGAGGCAGATTAGTGAAGAAGGCAGATCTAGAGCATGCTGAAACAGAAAAGCAGAAGAGATTAGAGAAAGGCAAAGCTGTTGCGTCTCCTGAAGCAGAGATTCAGACCAGACGAGTTAAGAGAAAGCTGAATATTGAAGAGCCAACTGCTACTGCAACAGTTGAGAAGAAACAAAGAATTGCTGATGATGAGATTCATTATGCAAGCAAAAAGAAGATTACTAAGCATATTGAAAACCTGCAGAAGTTGAAAGCTGATGAAGACAAGATGGAAGACAAGTTCATTGATCACTTCATAGATAATGAGCATAGAGCTGAATGGATTGAAGTGAAGAGTCAATGGGAACTTGATCATTGGATAATTAGGAAGTATGGTGATGCTGAAAGTCAAGATGAACTGTATTCTTTATTTGACAGGTTCATGGAAGGACAACATAGGAAGCTATGGCATCTAATCTTGAGGATTTCTGCTGGTGCTAACTTCAACATTCTTGTTCCTGAATTTCCTGAATGGAAATGTCCCATGACCAGCTCAGGTAAAAGGGTTGATATTAATCAGATCAAGAAATTTGAAGAAGAGCTACTTGATAAAGAGAAGATTGAAGATGAAGACCATATCTGTCTAATACACAAGAGACTCCTTGATGCGTTCTGCGTTCCAAATCCAGAAGGAGGTACTCTTTCAGATTAGTTTTGTTTGTTTGAAGTTTAGTTTTTTTGTTCTGATACTTAGGTGTTTTTTGTTATTCAAAGTATGTGTAATCTACTGATCTATTTTTGAATGAATGAAAGATAAGTACTATTTGATGTTAAAAGACAAGGTAACTACTTAACTAGTCTACTTATGAGAAAAGATTCAAGTAGTTTTGGCTTCATCAAAAAGGGGGAAATTGTTGGGATATGAATCCTAGAACAAGTCCTAAATGATGAATAAAAGATGAAGTTTTGATAAAGCCAAAAGTAGTATGAATATTTTCTAAGTGTTGACTGATCTAGTCTAGTTGAGTTAAGTCATCTTGTACAAGACCAGTAGAGTTCACATAAGTTCACATGAAAAGATAAGTACAGTTTATAAGTACTTCATATGTGTTTACAGTATTTGTTTAAGTTTGTTACTGAGCTATTTAAATGTTGTATAGAGCTCATGATATTTTTATATGTAATAGATTAGTTTTATTGTATAGTTTATAAGTTGACTAAGCTTGTATTATGAAAGCTTAAAGTAATGTAATAGTCTTGATAGGTTTAGTATAGTCTACTGATTGAACAAGGAAGACCCGACAAGAAGAGTTGAAGTCTACTACTCAAGACAGGAGGACTACAAGACAAGACAAGTACATACAAGTCTACTCAAGACAAGTCAACGTGAAGATAGTTAGTTAGAAGCGCGTGAAAAGATAAAGATATAGAAGTTAGTTATGGAATAACTAATTCACAACAAGAAATGCGTATATGGATAAGAAGATTCAGTTGAAGGTAGTTATCAAGAAAAGTTGGTTACAACTGAATAGTTCTTGATTTCAGAAGTTTATAAATACTTCATGGTGGTGATCATTTGAAGACGACTGATACACTGAAAATCTACATACTCAAAGTAAAGATATATTCGAAGTTTACTCTCAGAGTTGATTGAAGTTCAGATAGAAGCCAGAAGACAAGTGAAGAATCAAGAAGGCTACTACTGAAGATCAGAGAAGTTTTTAGTTTTGTTTTGTTATTTTTCAAGGTGCTAGATACTTGTAAAATTTCTAGTTAGATCGTAGACATATCTGGAGGTATAGTCTGTTGAAGATCTAAGTCTTCTTCTTGGGACTTTAAAGACAGGAACATACACTTGTACTCGATTGGAAGAGTTTAGTGGAAACATCACAACTGGGTTTGTGAGAGTGGATGTAGACAAGTTGTCGAACCACTATAAATCTCGTGTTTGATTTACTTTACTGTTTTGTTTAGTTAATTGAATTACATAACTGAACTAGACTAGCTGAGTATACATAAAACAGAGTTCTCGAATTAAGTTGAGTATAAACTTTAATTGGGCTCATTGTTAATTTCGTATTCCGCACATTGTAATTCTGATATATCGAAAGATTTTAGAAAAGTCTATTCACCCCCCTCTAGACATTTTCTTTAGCTTCCCTCGATATTAACTCAACTTAGGGACCTACAAGTTAGAAGTCAGTTATCAAGAAAAGTTGGTTACATAACAGAATGTTCTTGAAGTTGAATGTTTATAAATACCCCATGGTATTCAACGATTGAAGACTACCGATACACTGATATTCTATATACTATTGAAGCAAATTACGAAGTATTCAAAGAAAAACAAACTTGCAGAGTATTAGTTCAGAAAGTTCAAGCCAGAAGACAAGTGAAGAAATAAGAAGGTTACTATTGAGCTAAAGAGAAGTTTTATTTCTGTTGTTTTGTTTCAAGTGGCTAGTTACTTGTATTTAACTAGTTAGATCGAAGATATATCTGGTGATATAATCGAGAAGATCAAAGTCTTATTTCTTGGGACTTAAAGCCACAAGAACACACTACTCGATTGGAAGAGTAATAAGAATTTCACGACTGGAGTTGTGAGAGTGGATGTAGACAAGTTGTCGAACCACTATAAATCCTTATGTTGATTTACTTTACTGTTTGTTTGTGTGTTTATTTGCTTAATTGATTAATTGCTTATAAAAACAAGACAAGTAGAGCGTTCATACAAAAGTTCGAATTTCGAATATAAGTTGAGTATAAACTTGATTGGGCTCATTATTACTTTGATATTCCGCATTTGTGTATTCTGATATATTGAAAGATTTTTAAAAGTCTATTCACCTCTCCCCTCTAGACTTTTACTAGCTTACTCAATATTATAAACTCAACTTGGGACCAACATAAGGAATTGAGTTGACCAAAAGTCAACTTTTTTTAAAAAAAGTGTATATTGAAAAGTGTAAGTCATTATAACAAAAAAGTGCAACACAATATTACTGAAAAGTGTAGGTCGCTATAATTAAAAAATGTAACACAGTTTTTAATGAAAAGTGTAAGTTATTATAACTAAAATGTATAACACAATATTACTGAAAAGTGCACGTCTATATAACTAAAATGTGCAATATAACATTACTAAAATGTGTATGTTAATATAACTGAAAATATTATTTTAAAAAGTGTAAGTCAATACAATTAAAAAGTGTAATAAAAAACTCAATTTCTTATATGAATTCAATTCCATAGGAGACCTACCCATTATTATAAGGACATTGTACTTGATCATATTCAGTTACTTAAGTATTATTGACTTTATTAATAATATTCGATAATACACTTATAGAATGTTATGTTTGATTGTTTGCATTTATTTTTATATGTGTTCCCATGAACTAATGATGACATTGAGATGTGAGATCTCGATTGACTATATCATGGTGGGTAGGTCTCCTATGGAATTGAGTCTATATATGAAATTGAGTTGACTAAGTCAACGATCAACCATTGACCGTTGGCTTGGTCAACTCTTTTTTTTTCAATTGTCATGACTTACACTTTTCAAAATAATATTTTCAGTTATATTAACGTACACTTTTTAGTAATGTTATATTGCACATTGTAGTTATATAAACATGTACTTTTCAGTAAAATTGTGTTATACATTTTAGTTATAATAACTTACACTTTTCATTAAAAATATTGTGTTGCACTTTTCAGTTATACTGACATGCACTTTTTAATAATATTGTGTTGCACTTTTCAGTTATACTAACTTGCACTTTCTAGTTATAATGACTTACACTTTTCATTAAAAGTTATGTTGCACTTTTCAATTATAGCGACTTACACTTTTTAATAAAAAAATGTGTTACACTTTTTAGTAATGTTGACTTACACTTTTCAACACACACGTTTTCGAAAAAAAATTACCAACATAAAAAAAATTATAAAAAAATATATTTAAAAAAATTTACAAAAAAAAAATAAAAAAAAATTGACCAAGTCAACTCTGTTTCTTGTATAAAATTGATTCTATACAAGACCAATCATATCATGGTTCTTAAAGTGGCCCCAATCAAGGATTATTGAGATTGGGATATCGATGATACGATTGAGATTGGTGTGCGATCTGCATCATATTCTTAGAGGATGTAGTGGTTCTCACAACTACGAGGTACTAGGTATCTCATGTGTTGGGGTCAATACACGACCGACGCTTGCACTCCTAACGAGGTAGATTAGGCATGTGTTGGGCACACCATACAGTACATGTTCGCGATAGTTGAACCAAGAATAAGATTCATTCCTCAAAATAGATTTGTAGAGGATACTCGTCTTCTCATAACTAATTGGATCGTTAGTCATTGGTCAATGCACATCACATTTGGAATGATGTTCAAATGCGACAATGTGAACAATTAGTAGAATGGGATAACGTGATTAAATTATTGGAATAGACACATCATCATGTTCTAGATTTAATCACAGTATTCGTGAATGAAAGGATAATATTATTGTGAGCTTCACATTATAGGTTGTTGTTGTATCCTCGTAAAATACCTCACATATTGAGATTGTTTGGTTCATTGTCTAGGTTCTACTAAGGCCGTTAGTTTGACTAATCGCTTGATATGTGAGGGCCTATGGGTCACACAACAAGTAATCTTAATTTACGAATTAAAATTGAATGAATTAATTATTTGATTTGATCAAAATATTTAATTTATGGAGAAATATAGAATAATTCTATTGGATAGAATTATAACTTATTTAATTAAATTAGATTTAATTAATAAGATGATATAGTAGGTATATCGTAATTACTTAATACTCACTCCGTCCCATACTTGAGGACCCAAACTAATTGGGCACGGGTTTTAATAAATAAATTGTTTATTGGAGTATTATTATGTAAGATAAAGTGAGTGTAGTAAAGACTTTTCAACTTTATAAATAGTAATAAAGTTACTTTTTAGTGTAATAAAGTAGTGACATTTGTTGTAATATTGTGATTTTTAAGGAGTTTGTTTAAAAGTGTTTTTGCTATTTTAGATAACGTGTCATCAAGTAAGGAACGCCCAAAATAGTAAAATGGGTCATCAAGTATGGGACGAAGGGAGTATATTGTGTGATAAATATGGTAAGAGATATTTTATTATATATTGGATTTGCCAATAAAAAAAAAAAAAATATATATATATATATATATACATGGGCTCAAACCCATGTATATAAATGGGTTTTTGTTTTTCTGTTTTACTATATAAAGACCTCTAGGGTTAGAGGTTATACGATACAACTTTATCACTCACAATAATTATCCGATTCTCTCTATACAATTCTTCTATCGAGTTCGTTTAGAGAATTTCAATTTGGATCACAAGTTCGTAGACGAGGATTACGTGGATACCGTAGTAGAGTATTGTATTAAAAAAAATCATAACTTTCTAAATAAGACCCGAAATCGTATGATATATTGGATTCCAAACTCAAAATACTTCAACATTATAAACTTTATTCTTCTAGAAAATAAAAAAATCAAAATTATCTTTGGCTAAAATGTCACGGTAGTGACTTTCAATACTTCATCCAGAAGTGGCGAGGTTAGGAGATGGGAAGAGAAAATTATTAAGACATAACACTAATTAATATATATATATACAGTAAAACCTCTCAAAAAGAATACTTTATTTATTAAGGAATAAACTCTCTTTAGGAATAAAAATTCATGGTCCCAACTTGAGACCATTTATAATTTGGAATAAACTCCATATTGTCATAATTCATATTTTTTCAAGTCCCAACATAAAGAAATACTCCTCCATTTAGAAATAAATCATAATAATATATATAATTTTACAATAGATTTAAGTTGATTTAAAATACTTGTTCAAGGTTGATTGTGACAATGATTTAATCTTTTGTGTTGTAACCTTATCCTTCAACTTACGTGTAAGAAAATGATTTAATCTTTTGTGTTGTAACCTTAGCCATTATATGCGTGAAGAAAATGTTGATTTGATGTAATTGATAAAAAAAAATGTATTATACATAGTATTTATAGATGAAAAAATTAAAGCAATCAAAAGCAAGTACATGCATCTATGGTGGGTAACTCTTGAGTATTGTCTTTTCATATTACGTGAGTAAATTAGTTTAATTAAGTTCAACACATTACACCATGTACATGTATCTACTAATTATACCATTATATAATATACATGCATTTAAAAAAAAAAAAAAAAAAACTTATAACTCTATTTAGGAATAACCCCCATTTAGGAATATTTTTTTGTGGTCCCAAGAATATGACTATAGAGAGGTTTTACTGTAATATGATAATATTTAAGTATATATATTATTATATTTTCATTGAAATACTGTAACATTAATTGGTAAGTATATATATTAATACATCAATATATTTTTAATTTATTAGACTAAGCATTGATCATATATATACACACATACTCAATAAATATTAGAATCGAGCTTTAAAGTTGAGTATAGATAAAAATATATTACTGTAACATCGTGTCATTTAGTATTGGAAATTGGTAAAGTCTAGTATGCACTCGAGTGCATGTTGTACACCTTAGTCCATGTGCACTTTTCAGTTTACTGACTTACACTTTTTGGTAAATAGTGTTGCACTTTTCAATTATTACTAAAAATATTATTGTACAGTTTAATAATTGAAAAGTGCAACACCATTTACCAAAAAGTGTAAGTCAGTAAATTGAAAAGTGCAACATGGACTAGGGTGCACAACATGCACTCGAGTCCATAGCAGACCAACCCTTGAAAATTATAGAATTAGAGATGTTTGTGGGAATTGTATATTCTATTGATATGTGGAGAACTAATTTATACAGATTACAAATAAGTAAATATGGAAAGATCTATACAATCTCTAGGATATACAAAAATCTCAATTACGTGCAATCAAATATTCTAAGGGAATGTTCAAGGATCATTCCTTAATATGCCCCCGCAAAATTGATGTGCCATTAGCCACATAAATTTTGGATCGCAACTGCAAGAATCGTGCTCGAGACAAGGGCTTCGTCAGGACATCCGCTAATTGATCAAGGGTGTTGACATATGCCACAGAAAAATTTCCTTGTGCAGACAAATCTCTCACAAAATGTAAATCCAAGGTAATATGTTTCATTCTTGAATGCATGATTGGGTAGGGCTGAAAACGAGCCCAAACAAACCAAACACTACTATGTACAAGCTCGGCTCGAATTTCAAGGCTATGAAACTTGGCTCGGCTCGAGCTGAAGCGAGCCACAAATCTGGTGTTTGAACTCGTCTCGAATGAAGGTGATTTTGTTCATAAGCTGCTCGGCTCAGCTCGATGGTGACACAATGTTGCAGTCAACTAAAACCTTCAGGCTGTAGTACACTTTTTCTGCACTTTGTTGTCCTTTTTTCTGCAATGCTGCTGAGCTGTTGTACTTTTTTGCTGCAATGTTGCAGCAGCAGTCCCATTTTTCCTACTATTGTCCTGTTTTCTTTATTTTTAATTAGTAAACAAGCAATATATTAAAGGGGTAAGTGAGAAATTGCTATAAGAGCATCTCCAATGCTAGGAATGAATTTGGAGGTTTGAATTTGCCACCTATATGCCACGTGTGTGCCACCTCAAAAGTTTCATACCCCTTCCTTTAAAATACTCCTTCCTCTCCAATACTTCCTTCCCCAAAAATAACTATTCATGGTCCCACCATCAAATTATATTTATTTTTATCATCTTTATTTATTATTTATTTGATTTATAGTTTTACTTCTTTAATTATAATATTTAAATTATGCAAGTACTTGGAACTTTTTTTTGCAAGAACTTTTTTTTTTATTGAAAATATAATAAGGAGTAAAAATAAAATAATACAAGAACTTGGAACATAAATTAAAATAACATTTTTTTTTAATTTTCTTCGTATCGTGCCCATATGTGCTCAATTAGGTCCATTTGGAGTTGTTGATGTTTACGTTTATCACGAAGTTCAGATCTTGCATTAAGGTAGTGGTTGAATGCTTCGGTAGATCCTTGAATTATAGATGAATTGTTGACGTTGTTGATGTTGTTTGTGTTGGTTTCATCCGACCAATCTATTGTTGCGTCTCCTTCATGCTCGACTATCATGTTATGTAAAACAATACAAACAATCATGATTTCTTTCAAATTACTCTTGTACCAAAAACGGCCCGGACCCCTGATCATTGCCCAACGAGCTTGAAGCACCCCAAATGCCCGTTCAACGTCCTTCCTAGCAGCTTCTTGCATTTCCTTAAACTTTTTTTTCTTAGGATCGTGAGGACATTGAAAGCTCTTAACAAAAGTTGGCCATTCCGGATATATCCGATCAGTTAGGTAATATCCTTGTGTATATTGCCGACCGTTTACAACAAAATCCATATTCGGCGCACGCCCTAGCACAACCTCGTTGAACAAAGGGGATTGGTTAAGCACATTGATATCATTATTTGACCCTGCGATACCAAAGTAAGCGTGCCATATCCACAAGTCTTGTGACGCAACCGCTTCAAGCATAATTGTTGGGACTCCATGATCACCTCGATTGTATTGACCTTTCCAAGCAACCGGACAATTTTTTCATTCCCAATGCATACAATCAAGACTCCCCAACATACCGGGGAAGTCGTGCCTCTGCTCATGCATTTGATACAAATGTTGGACGTCAGTGGCAGTAGGCGTCCTCAGGTAGTGTGGTCCAAACACGTCAATCACGCATCGACAAAATTTAAACAAGCAATCAATGGCCGTTGATTCAGCAACTCGTAGGTATTCATCATAATGGTCGGCTGGACCTCCATATGCCAATTGACGAATTGCTACTGCACACTTCTGTAGTGGTGAGAAGCCTTTTTTTCCCACTGCATCAACTCTCCACTGAAAATATGGATCATGAGATTCCAAAGCTCCAACAATACGAAGAAATAGATCTTTACCCATTCGAAAACGTCTTCGAAAGATATTACTTCCATATGTTGGATTTTCAGCGAAGTAATCATTCATAAGACGAGTGTGTGCACCCTCACGGTCACGATTGATGTACTTTCTCCTCTTACGAGTGCTATGAGAAGTATTCATCATCTCATTAAGAACCCGTCTGCGCTCTTGTACCTCGCGCACCAATTGTTTCACCGAGTATTGATTAATCAGCTCATTCAACTCATCATCTTCACTTTCGCTTGAATCTGAATAATTATAAGATGAAGTCATGATTAGTATGATTGAAAATATTTGTGAGGATTATGAAACTTATGTAGTGAAGAAAATGAGAAGTCTAATTTCTAAAATATATAATGATATTTTCAACGGCTAGTTTTACAACGGCTAGTTTTGCAACGGCTAGTTTTACAACGGCTAGTTTTGCAACGGCTAGTTTTACAACGGCTAGTTTTGCAACGGCTAGTTTTGCAACGACTATTTTTACAACGGCTAATTTTGCAACGATTATTTTTACAACGGCTAGTTTTACAACGATTAATTTTTTTTTAAATATTATTTAGTACAAGTTGAGAATAAATAAATAATAATTTATATATCAAAAGGATCATTAATCTTCTTTTTTTCCTACACGATTGGACTTTTAAATTAAATAAGAGTAGTTGATATGAATTTTGGAAATATGCATGTCAATTAAATTCCAGTGTGTAATTATTTAGTGAATTTTGGAAATATGCATGTCAATTAAATTCCAGGTTCATTAATATTTTTATAGATTAAAATTATTTAGAGATATCCATTCCAGTGTGTACGTAATTAGAATAGTTGATAAACATTATCCTATTTACTCATTCTGTATATATATGAAGGATTCTTGATTTATAGTAATTTATAAAGCACATGCTAATAAATGTAGCAAAAGCGCTTGTACAGAATTTAAGTGAGAAAACAAGAGGTTGGGACTACCACACCAACAAAAGTATTTAATACACATAATTAGTAGAGAAAACACAAATTATCCTACTTACTTGATAACCAATACAAACAATACATAAGTAAAAATAAACCTAGACAATTACTCAGTGGTCCACTTCTTCCTAATTTTGTCACAATATAAGTTGTGTAATTGAAGTTGATCGGGTGTCATATTTGTGGTATTTGCCATGAGAATTTTCCACTCACCCTTTTGCACTATTTGTTCCAATGCCTCCGTGTTTTTAGTAACTTTATTCATTGTTGTGTCTTCTACTTCACACATCCTCTTATTCCATTCTTCGGCCGTTTCTGGGTTAGCTTTTTCCTTAACTTTTCCCCTAGCTTTTTTCTTTGCTTCCTTCTGCCCAATTGGACGAGTACGCTGAGCACTAACATCCTCGTTTTCACTCGTACCTACATTGGAAGAGGAGTATCCGCCAAACTCATTGGTCTTCATCTTCTTTGATGGACGAATATCTTTATCACACTTTTCGAACTTGGGACATCTCTTCAACTGTAGCCAACAACCACGAAGTTTAAAACCGTGCTTAAGGTGCTCATTCTTGAAAACTTTTTGTGCCTTTTCGTAGATATCTGCATCACTGCTCCCGCTCGGCCACACGTCCAACAGTTGATTGTAGATTGCACAAAACCATTTTACTTGCTTCTGAATGGCATAAAATTTTGTTTTCAACACTGTTGCCGACCTCTCAGGTTTATTTACGGGACGACTTTTGTTATACTCAATAGCAATCCTCTGCCACATTTTCTCTAACTTCCGATCATTTCCAATCACTGAATCTGTGCTAATATTGATCCAACACTCTGTTAGCAATTCATTCTCTTCATCAGTGTATGTTGTCGACAACTTCTCATCAGATTTTGACACACCGTCGATATTAATGCCACCTACTTCCGGAGGAGAACACTGTGCTTGGAATTGAAATGATCTCACAGAAGATGGAGTTCCGCCTTCTCCGTAGGTGCTCGTTCCGTCAGTGCTAGTCCTTCTCGATGAGTTTGAAGGGGATATTACGTATGGAGGAAGGGGAGGCATGGGATGATAGTGATAAAATGGAGCCCCAGAAGAACTCATAGGAAAATTTAAGTTAAAGGGAAAATTTGGGGAATTTGGATAATTTGGGGAATTTAGGGAATTTGAGGAGATGAAGTTTTCAGGACGAATATTAGAACCTTGAGGACGATTGTCGAAATTTTGTGTATGAATATTGGAGTTTTGAGAAGATGCATTTCCTCCAAAACTACTAGAATTATAAAAATTTATCCAAGCATTGTGATCCATTTTGAGAGATGAATTGAGAAATATAGATGAAGATAGAAATAATTAAAATTACAACTTCTATTTATAAAAGAGTTAAAAATGAATGCTTGTTTTTTTTTACCGTTAGAAAATGTTATTTTGATACCACAAATCTGACTTTTTTTTTTTGTTACAAAATTTACTTATTACATTGTTATTAAAAAGAGAAAAAAAAGTAAATTAATTAAAATGGCAAAATTTTAAATCAGTAACAATAAAGAAAAAAAGAAAGAGATAAATGGGGAAATTTTGGCAACGGGTATTTTGGGGGACCCACAACTGTCATGATGGCAGTGATTGAATCCCTCCTCCACGCGCACATTTAAGTTCACTCTCCACTCTTCTTTGTATTTTTCTTGAGTTTGAAACTCACACCCAAAACTTTTACTCTCACTTCCATCCTCATTTTTTTCTCCTTCCCAGGAAGCAACAAGCCTTCCTATTTTTTCATTCATATGCCACATCATACAACTGACAATCACTCCTTCCTCATTTATTGGGTAGGGGAAGCACTCCACATGGGATTCCTTCCTCCCATTGGAGATGCTCTAAGGCATGTCCCAAAATACAATAGTTGAGAGCAGAAGCAAAAGGTATGAAAAAACCAAAAGAAAAAGTTACAGCAACCTTACCTTATTCCTTTAAACTCCTGGATTGATAAACCAAAAGAAAAAGTTACATTTTGGGTTGATAAATCCATTTCTATAATTGAAGTTTGAGCACCTAAGCTCTTTTAAATCCAATCAGCTCCAAAGTCAAATGACACAATGCTTATAAATGGTAATTAAATCTAGCACAAATTGCACAATCGGTAATAAAATAAGTAAGCAACTCAAATATTCTATTTAATTGAAAAACAATGAACAAAACTGATAATTAAACAACTCCAAAATTTATTAATAAAACTGAGTCTCATTACACCAAAGAAAAAAAACTGCATAATCTAATAAAAAGCTTAATATATGATACTCCAACTTGTTGAACACGTTCATAGAGATTACCTACAAAAAATAAGATGACAAAATTAAGAATATTGTTTTTATTGTATAATTGCATAAGTAAAACTAGATTACCTCCAACTTTACTTTATGTAGCATCACTTAAGTTAACTTTTTGCATGTCCTCATCATCAAGCTACATATATATAAAAATTTATGTTATTTAACATAACTTCATTCTTTAAAAATACAATTGTGTATAAAGTAAAAATACCTCTTCAAGTTTTGCAACCTTCCACTCAGAACGCAACCAATCCCCTGTACATATAATTTATTGAACAGTCTCAGGCTTTAAAGAACTTCGATATTGATCAAGAACTCTTCCTCCAGCACTAAAAGCAGATTCTGAAGCAACAGTTGTTATGGGAATAGATAATATATCTCGTGCCATATTAGATAGGGTCTGAAACTTCAAAGTATTCATTTTCCACCAATCCAAGACATTGAAATCAACATCCAATTCTTCATTGCAAATATACAGGCCTTCTTCAAGGTAGATATCCAATTCAGATTTGTTAGGAACAACAGAATCTAATTCTTGTGCCCACAAGTCAAATTCTGTTCTACCTTTAGTTTTACCCCTTATTCTTCCTCCACCAGAATTTTCAACCAAGAACCTTGCCTCTTTTGTATTATTACTTGATCTTGTTTCACCAAAACACGATTAGAAATATATTCTGCATAGAGATCATATAAATTAAAACGCACCAACTCAATCTCCTCATTCGCCTTAGTAGATGGATAAATTTTGGAGTAGCAAAACTCAATCAATTTCATCTTATATCTAGGATCAAGAACAGCACCCATAGCCATCAACAAACTGCAATCTCTCCAATACTTATCAAATTTTTCCCTCATTTTCAAAGCCAATCTTTTAACATAATCAACATTATCACCACAAGACTTTTCATTTAAAATTTGTCTTATTTTCCAAACTTCAGGCATGAACAGATTTGATGTGGGATAATTGACACCGAAAAATAAAAGTGTTGCATCATTGAAAGCTTCTAAAAACTTACAAACCTCAAGTGCCTCATCCCAATCTTTAGAAGATGGCAACCACTGGTAATGTGGATCCCTTTCTTGGTATCTGGGAAACACATCCTTAAATGTTAAAGCTGATACTAACATAGCATAAGTGGAATTCCACCGAGTCGGCACATCAAGGATTAAACCTTTTGAGGTTGGAAGCTGAAGTTGCTTTACAATCTCAGTGAACTTATGAAGTCGAGATGGTGACATTTTAAGATACTTGACACTTTCACGAACATTTCCAATGACACTCTTAATTTGGTTAAGACCATCTTGCACCATAAGATTTAATACATGTGCACAACATCGTACATGAAAAACTTTCCCCTTAAAATAAAGCTTTCCTTTTAATGAGAAGTTATCTTTCAGGTTCCTCACAACTACATCATTAGTTGAGGCATTATCAAAGGTTATAGAAGATATTTTATTCTCAATCCCCCAATCAATAAGACATTCAGAAATGCAATCAGATATAGCTAATCCAGTGTGTAGGGGTGGTAATGCACAAAAGTTCAGGATACGTTTCTGCAACTTCCACTCCGAATCAAGAAAATGACATGTAAGACACATATACCCAATATTATGATTAGAGGTCCACAAGTCAGAGGTTAAACTAAACCTTTCAACACTCTCAAATATGACTTTTAGCTTCTTTTTTTCTAAAGCATATAACTTCATGCAATCACTTTTCAATGTAACACGTGACATCTTCTCAAACCTTGGATTCAATGTTTTGCAAAACATCACAAAAAATTCATGTTCCAACATTCGAAATGAATACTCATGCACAATAACCATTTTTTCTAAGCATTCTCGTACCTTTTCTTTGTCATAATTGTAACTTGTAAGTAGTAATTGTACCCCTTGAGCCACCTCCAAAGTCACTTGGACCTAAAGGTTGAGTAGTCAAAAGTCTTTGATTCTTAGTAGAGGCAAGACGAACTGAACAACTCTCTAAGTGTCGATGGAATTGGGTGGTTGAACCTTGAGAATTGATAGAAATCAGTGCACCACAATATTTACACTTTGCTTTTTCCTTACCATCATTCATCGTAATAACTGTGAACTCCAACCAAACTTTTGATTTCCTTTTCCGTTCTTTCTTATTTGGATCAGCAACATCAATTTCGTTGTTCCCTTGAATTTGAACATTTTTAGTGGCTTCATCTGTCATGTCTTCAATAACTATTGCTTCTTGTTGCTCGTTGAGAGAAGAATCCATTATTTGGGATCAATTCACCACTGTACATAAAATATAGATAATAAATGCCAAACAGATTCAACACTGATACTCTATTTTCTAGCTAATGGAAATGAATTTTCACCAATAAAAAAAAGTAGTAGCAGATGGTATGAATGTAAGGTAAACAAAACTCTATTGCAAACTGATTATAACAAATTTATATTGCAAACTAACTTGATATGAATGTAACATAATAACAGTAGCAAATGATACAATCTTATAGAGTAAAATAGATGAAAACTATCCTAGGAATATTATCAAACACCTGGTGTGCATTACCTGAATGAAGGAATCTTGAAAAATATTGATGGGTAGAATCAAAAACTCATTCAAAGAAATGCGATGGGAAGTAGATGAGATTCAAAAAGGTTGTGTAACAGTGTAAGTGCAGTGTGTTCAATAAAACAATCAACCCCAATTTTATAGCAACAATGCGTGACTTATGCGTCTCTTGATTTTCAATTTTCATTATTCCATATGAACTTTCCATTTTCCAATTTAAATATTAATTGCAGACTGTTTGATTCTTCAAATCCTTTAAATGCACGCCATAAACTCCTCTATCAATACCAATGTACCATTAAAACAAAGAAAATACTAAAAATTTAGAAAAGTAAACATACTCGCGAGCTTCACGAATCGAACAACCAATTGTCCAAGCTCGGCTTGAAATTTATGTCGAACACAAAATAGTGTTCAAGCTCGGTTCAAAATGAAGGCGAACGATCTCAAACGAGTCACCGACGAGCCGAGCCCGAGCCGAGGGGCGAGCTGCTCGAATTGATTTACAGCCCTATGATTGGGTGCAAGGCAAGGCGTGTTGCACCGAGATTGTCACATAAAATACGTGGTGGCGTAGGAAGAGACAGGCCAAGCTCACGAAATAAATGAAAGATCCAACATACCTCGGATGTAGTGGTGGCAAGGGCCCGATATTCCGCCTCAGTGGATGAGCGACCAACACCCTTTTGTTTCGAGATCTCCACGATATAGGATTTGGTCCAACAAAGATGACATAAGCTGATGTAGACTTGCCATCAACCAGATTTCCGCCAAAATCTGAGTCCGAATATGCTGTCAAAGATAGAGAGGATGGGGTGCGGAGTAATAGACCATGTTGTAGAGAGCCCTTTAAATAGTGCAAGAGACGCTTAACCGCCAACCAATCATCGTGAGTTGGGTTTGCTATAGATTGTGCAAGACGATTAACCGCAAATGATATATCCAGTCGTGAGATAGTTAAATACTGCAGCCCCCCAATTGCTCCTCGATATTCTATTAGATCAACATCACCAGAAACTGAAAGTAACGAGCCTGTGGCCATGGGTGCACTTACAGGCTTGGATCCGTCCATGTGAAGCCGACGAAGGAGATCCACCAAGTATTTTTGTTGAGAAAGGAATAAACCATCACGACACCGAACAATTTCCACTCCAAGAAAGTAAGTGAGTGGACCTAAATCCTTCACAGCAATCTGTGTCTCCAAGTGGGAAGTGAGTCGAGCAATTAGAAAAGGGCTCGAGCCTATTAAGATCATATCATCAACATAAACAAGAACAAGCATATATTTATTAGTTTGAGAATAAATAAATAAGGAAGTATTAGCTTTGGACTGAGAAAAACCAAAGGTGAGGAGGGCTGAACTTAAGGCTTGATACCAAGCCCGTGGTGCTTGGCGTAGACCATAGAGTGATTTCCGTAACCGACACACATGATGTGGAGCTGATTAATCAATAAAACCAGGTGGTTGCACCATGTATACTGGATCAGAGAGAGTGCCATGTAGAAATGCATTACTAATATCAAGTTGTCGAAGCTCCCATTTATGAAATAGAGCCAAAGTGAGGACTGTCCGGATCGTCACAGGTTTAACAACAGGACTGAATGTTTCTCGATAGTCCAGCCCCGGCCTTTGATGGAACCCCTTTGCAACAAGGCGAGCTTTGAACCTATCAATCGAACCATCTGGACGACGCTTAATAGTGAACACCAATTTGCAGCCAATGACATTGGAATTCGGAGGAGGGGAAATAAGATCTCATGTCCCATGTTTGGATAAAGTAGTGAATTCCTCATCCATAGCATTCCGCCAACGAGGATCCTTAAGAGCAAGAGCAACCGACGATGGAGCAACCTCACCCTCAATCGGATGAATGGTGGACAAAAACACCTTTGGTTTAAAAATATTATTTTGACTTCTGGTAGTCATCCCATGTCTTCGAATAGGTTCAGTGGAGGGTATGGAAGCTGGTATCAAGACATCGGATGACGACGAGGGTACCTGCACCAAGGATGGCGATGAGGATGACACAGTCCCGGTTTGTTGAGAATCTTTATTTGGGCCAATGTGTACTTCAGTGAGTGGAATGCTAAATGTATGAGGAGATGGTGTAGGGGATGAGGACGGATGCTTGAGACTCAACTCTGGAAACACATGCTCATTAAATCGAACATGGCGAGAAATAAATAAACGACCTGTAGATGTATCAAGACATTTATATGCACTTTGAGAAGTAGAATAACCAAGAAAGATACATGGTCGTGAGCTGGGTTCCAGTTTATGTGACATGTAAGGACGGAGCCATGGGTAGCAAACACATCCAAATGTTCGAAGCTTTCGATATTCAGGTGGTTGTGAAAATAATAAATCAAACAGACTAACATTTCGCAGAGTATAGAGAAGGTAATCTATTAATTAGGTAGACAGCAGTTTGAAAAGCATATGACCAAAACGTGTGAGGTAATTTTGCATAGTGTAATAAAGCTTTACCAGTTTCCACCACATGCCGATGACGACGTTCTACCAAACCGTTCTGTTCAGGTGTATGTGGAGCTGTGGATAACCAATTGATACCACGAGACTCGAGAACCGATTTTAACGCAATAAATTCACCACCATTATCATTGTAAAAGTTCAGAATCTTGGATCCAAATTGACACTCAACCAAAGGATAAAACTTTTCAAAAATTGGTCGAACTTGAGACTTGCAACTCATAGGAAAAATCCACGAATAACGAGTAAATGCATCAACAATTAACAAGTAATAACGAAATCCATCAACAGATACCACAGTAGGTCCCCAAACATCCGCATAAACATAATGTAAAGGATGTAAAGCAATCAAAGATGAAGCCACAAACTACAATTTATGAGTTTTCTCGTGGCTAGAGGTGCCCCCGTAACTCGATCCTTCACAGTAAAAGACCAGGGAAAAAATTCCACATACACGTCATTAGATCGAGTAAACTGATGAACAGATAACAGATTTTGTTGAGCCTTGGGAACACATAAAACATTATCCAGTGTAAATATACGCTTAGGAAAAGGAAGTAAGGATATACCAGTATGTGAAATTGGCATGGAAGAGCCATCAGTGAGGTGAACTTCCTCAGTACCATCATACTCCGAGTGAAGAGATAAATTGCCCATATCAGATGTTAAATTATGAGATGCACCGGAGTCCATCATCCATGAGTTCGGAGGAGGTAACGGGCTCGGGGATCGGGCCATGTTGGCCATAGGCGGTGGACAGCGACATGTGAGTGCACTATGACCAGGGGCCTGACATAATTGGCAGATAATCGGTGATGCGGAATGAAAATTCGGGGAGTTATTATACCTGTTGTTGCTAGAATGGTGGCGACCCCTTCCACTTTTGTCGCGGTACCCTCTGAATGGCGGATATTTGTCCCTGTGGTATGATCTGGGTTTCTGATGGGAATGAGGAGACCCACGGTGATGATGGCTTTGGGTCGAATGTGCAGAAATCACCATGTTAGATGAGTGTTCCTCCAGGCTGTTTAAAAATGACTCCTGAGTAACCAGCATATCCATGAGGGCAGGGAAGGATAATGAATGAGGTTGCGCCCGAAACGATGCCACGATATCGCGAAATTTAGGGCCCAAACCATTGAGGACAAAAATTGTAAAATCATCGTCAGACATTGGAGTATCAATAAGTGCCAATTCATCTGCCTTCGCCTTTAATGAGTGAAGAAATTCTGTAACAGTGCGCTCTTTAATTTGCGCTTTACCAAGATCAGATTTCAACTGCAGCACTCTCGTACGCAAGTTGCCTACAAGGATCTGGTGAAGGGTAGTCCACGCATCACGAGCTGTGGTCGCAGTAGAGGCAAATGGTGAAACCTCCGTAGTGAGAGATCCCATAATCATAGCAAGGATTAATTGATCCTGGCGAAACCATTGTTTATGTGATGGGGATTTCGGATCAGGGGCTGTGACTTCACCATTAACATACCCCTGAAGATCCAAGCCATTTAGTATGGCCATGATATGAGAGCGCCACTGTGGGAAATTTTGTCGCGTCAATTTCTGTATGTGTTGCACCGATGTTGGGATGGAAACGAGAGAGTTTGAGGGATCGGATGAAGTATCCCCGGATGAAGTATCCCCGGTGATGACGGGGGTGGAGTTGTTGTCATCGGAGTTAGGCATAGTGTGGAAATGAGAATTGTGACAAAAAAGAAGAAGATGGGGGTGTGACCTAGGGTTTAGCAGAGCGGAAGAGAAGAGAAGGATCGTACAGATGATACCATATAGAATTAGAGATGTTTGTGGGAATTGTATATTCTATTGATATGTGGAGAACTAATTTATACAGATTACAAATAAGTAAATATGTATACAATCTCTAGGATATACAAAAATCATGCAATCAAATATTCAAGGCTCATTCCTTAATAAAAATTATCTAAAATGATCACTTCAATTATTACAAATAGAAGACATTGCTTATTTAATTATTTTGTACGTTGAATTCGGTGCATTTTTTTCCTCCATCGCGCATTTTTTAACAAACCTAGTTCAGTTTTTTTTTATTCTACTACATGGTCAACCTAGTTTCGTCCTTGACTTCATCCACAACTTCTATAATGCTTTAAAAAGTAAACACAACATATCTACACTTCTAATCACTCATATATCATATTATAGTCTACAAGTTATCATAACCCAATAATTCATATGAACATCATATATAGAGCTTTAAAACATTGGCACTATGAACATTGAGCTTAAAAGAACCGTCTTTGATGATTCCTTCTACATCTTGATCAATGTCTATAAGGTAGAATAATCCTTGTAAACTTGGATACGAGTATCTACCATGCAAAAGGAGTTAGTAACTATAAGAGGTGAAAATTGATTTTAATGGAAAAGAAAATATAATCTTTTTCCTTCAAATCAATTATTTTCAACTCATGCAATTTATTAGTTAAATATATATCAAAAATTTCAAGTATTCATACTTACCCTCTCCGGCCAATTCAAGTTCTCGAGGCAACGTGGGGGATTTTCTGGGCCTTTTTCATATTTCATTTCTGGGCTTCTTTCCTAACAAACGGGCCCTAGGGTACTTCGGTTATACCGTGGACATGCACAACCGAACCGTCTGATTACTTTTTTTTTTTCCTCCATTTTTGCTCGTTTTTTTTCTTTTCATTTTAACATATTTTTTAGAAAATACATTATTAGAATTTAATAAAAAAATATATAACTTAAAAATATACATAAAAAATAGAAGATTTGTGTATTAAAAAAATAAAAAAAATATTAAAAAAAGGCCAAACCCGCAGTTTGTAAAAAATATAAAATCGAAATCGAACCATCATTTTTCAGTTACAGTTCAATTTTTGAACCGTAATCGGCGGTTAAAATTATTAGCTCACTAATGACTCATCGAAAGGTGGTGATTTAATTTGCAATTAACCCTATTTATAAATGACCTATTAAAACGGATTAGGTCTGTAAAGCCAGCCCCCAAAATGTTTAACAATGGCTTATAAGGTTTACGGAAAAATAAAAAATTTAAAATTATAAATAATTTTATTGTATTTTGTCGGAGTGTATTGATCAACCGTTAACAAACATTCATGTTAGTTCTGTCCTTCACTTAAGCTATTATGTATCTCGCGCAGCTTCAAAAAATGGTTCCAGTAGAAATTAAGTTTGATGTCCAACTTACCAATTCAGTCAGCCCTACTTCATTTACATGATTTGTTAGTGATACTGTATATTGATTGATCTATGACCTACTACTATACTGTATGTATGAACTCATCATGGTTCTGGATTAACATCAGCACTCTTGAGGTCCCAAGCACCGCCTTGAGACACACACAGTTCCTGCAAAACCTGCAACAAAACCACATGTAAATATCATTTTCAGAAACTCACAAAAAAATATTGAAATGGTTAGTTATGGAGAAATTGATTAACGGTAAAAGTTGATAGCTTTTCTGCTTTTGACAGCTTATTTAATCTGATAAAAGAGATAAAAACATAAATAATTGATTCTGAAAAGTAAATTAAGAGTTTGTACAACTTTTTGCAAAACACACAACATGCAACTGGGAGTATTACTTTTAGTTAGTTTGACCTGAGTAACATGGCCAGGCAGGCTAAATAACGAGTCATTTCAGTTTCATCAATATAGAAAAGCTCATTACCTTGTTATACTCAACCGGAGTTATTTCCCTTTCAAGTTTCAGTTTTGCAGCCTCGTGTATGGTAGCCTTTTTAAGCTTTGCATTTGGTCCTTCAGCACAAAAAAGATCAATAACAACTCTCCTGCAAAGGAAAGTACTGAGCATTAACAATTTTGATGGTATTGAATAATTATTCAGTAAAATAAGTTTAATATCTATGGATATAATAACCTGAATGGATCAAATTTTATATTATCTGTAGAGGATATCGGGACAAAGATTCCGTGAATATTAACAGCTACTTGACTGATGATTTCCTGAAGCTCCTCTGGAAAAGCATCAATACTATTTGCTGCAGCCACTGCCCCTCGGGCAAATCCCGTTGTTGAACGGGCAGACCCAGAAACTTCCAATGCCATGTCCCTTAACTGTTGTCTTATTTGATGAAAACTGATGTAGCATAAAATACAAAAGATCAAATTAAATCTCACATAAAGGCCCTCTTCCCCTCATGATTCGTTTGGTTCAATAGAAAGTAAGAAATGCAGGAATTAAAATTCCGAGTCTTGAGAAAATATCACCTTTTGCAATATAACAAATTTCTTTGGGAATTTGTAATAACTTAGAATAAGTGCTGGGTAATAAAGAAGAACTATGTCATGGCAACTGAAGTTAACTCATTTTTTAATTTTACTATTTACCAACTGAAGCTAAAGTATAACATGAAACAGGTCAACTTAAACATATCCTTGCAATCATACAAAAAAAAAAAAAAAGATACATTTAGCATAGACCTTCAAAGTGTCCAACAACTTGTGAATTTGGCATTCCAGTGAGATTTGAAGATTCAAAATGATATTTAAATTACAGAATTGCACAACGTTAAGAAAGTAAGAATGCATTCAAACTCAAAATGAAGGGAATATGAAACACAGCAGCATATCACACAAGTTATCAAAAAACGGATTATTTTGTGAAGAAGCAGAAAAAGAATTTTAGAGTGATCAGTGCATTAAGTGGGAAAAGATGGCAGCAACAACAACACGAACTTCCACTCGTTTCAATCAAGCAATTATAATTGTTAGAAGAATTTGAAAATAAAAGCTTCACAAGAGAAATGATCTCACTTGCAAACCTTTGTATCCTTGAAAAGTCTTTGAACAGCTTTAAGTGTTTGCTCTCGAACTTCTTCAGACATCCCAGTTTTACTGCTTGACGTCTTTGTAGCTTGTTTGTTGGAACCTTTTGATGTTGTGGGGTGGTCGGTGGCACTATTCTTTGAAGAATTCTTCGAAGCAGCCCCTTTTTTCCCACCAATATGCTCAATAATATGCTTCCCAAAGCTTTCCCACTCTTCCTCTTGTTTCTTTACAACAGAGGGATTGAGTTTTATGAAACTCGAATCAGGAGACTCTTTCAGTTTCCAATCTTTAAAGCAGGGTCTCTCTGTAGCCATTACATTTAGAACTTCTTTCATAGCTTTATTCATAAGAGTATTTTTGAGTAACTCAGAGTCTTTAATGATCAGATTCTTGCTAAATAGAAGAAGAACATAATCCCTAGCTAAAACACGGGGTCCTCCCTCTGGTCCATAGACCAGAGAGCTTTTAGGAACCCAGAGTCCATGAACTAAGCGAGCAAGTTCCTGCAAGACAGCTAAAACTTCTTCAGGAGGTTCATCTGGGGCCAGGTACTTAAGAGCGTCAAATCTGTGAAGTTGAGGGCCCTGTTCCACCAAAATCACAAATCGATCAATTGTTGGAAATATAATATACTTATATTAGTGCATGACAAAGGAGAAGAGAGCAGACGTGGAAAACAAAGAAGAAATGGGGGCAAGAACTAGAAAGGATCTAGAGCCCTATTTTAATTATCTTTGTGAAACGGAGGGAGTAATATGTATTTCTAGTTTGCCACAGGTAAAAATAATATCTGAAACCGTTGTTATGGACACATTATGATTTGCAGTAACAACCAGAATAGCTGCCTAGAGTAACATATTAGTCCTAACTGTGAACAGATATGAATTCAGCAAGCTGACAAGCAGCAAATTGAACAATAGAAAAAGTCTGCAATGTACAATTTTGATATCGAGATAATTAGTTCCAGACCTCACAGAGCCAAGTTTGGAATCGTTCTTTCAACGGTAAAGCCAGCAAAGACCTGCAATATCATCAATATATGAGATCAACATTGATATCTCGCATACAATTGCCCAAAATCTACTCAGAAACATGAGACATGATGCTGGAATTTCTGTAAAACAGGCATGCTAACAGTAAATCAGTAATTAGCAACAAAAAAAAACATGGCAGCATTTATCAGAATAGTGCAGCAGGACAAATGAACAGATAGATGGGAAAAAAGTAATATCACAAAATGCACGTCAAGAAATGCAATGACATGAAATTTCCATATCCAAGGAAATATTAATATGAAGCATATAAATGACAGACTTCAATGATAAGTTCCCACTATTCACTAGAATCCTTTGCAGAGTGAAAACCAAAAACCTTAGGAGGCTGAAATAAGATCCAAGAACTGAAGGTAAGGGTCATGTCTTTCATCCATCCAACTCAATAAGGTTCAGTTAAAAATAATTTATTTTCATTTGAAGAATCATTCACCCTTCTGAGTTTTTAAGAGATGCTATAGCAATCGGGCATACAGAAGCGATGTTTTCTGAATCAACTCTCAAGCAAAACAAGCCCTCATTATTCAATTAAACAAATGGACATAAGAAAAAGGTCATGAAAAAAGATCTGTATAGAACTGTAACCTATTCAAGACAATAGTTTTAGAATGAATGGACCCTTTAGTATGCGACAACACGTATAATTAATGCACTGTATAGCCAAAGTGGCTAGAGACAGCAAATTTCAAATTGTTATCCTTGCTAATAAATCAACAGACAAAAATCAGAATTCAGAAACCATATCCTCCAACTGCAATTTGGATACCTTTGTGGAGGGGCTTTGGAACTGAGGCTATCACTGGAGGAGGCAGGACACAAGCTATGCAGATAGTCATGCCTACAAATTTGAAGAAAAAAAAAAAGATTTAAAAACAAATACACAGTCTCTTCAAAGCTAGCATAATTTAAGAAACATCTTCCATTAAAGCATTCAGAAAAATGGACTTGTAAATGCATACGAGCTCATGGAGAAGTTAATCTGTGTCCCTTCTCGTTTCATTACTTTTTGTAGGTATCCTTCTGCCAGATTACTCCTCACACTATGGTACTTGAGAGGAACCCATTCCTGACAGGAACAAAGAGCAGTGACAAAAATAGATTTGAAAAGTCTGAAACTATTTGACTTTTAGAATATTCTGGAAATTTTAATTAGAATATTCTGAAAACTTTAATTAAGAAAAAACAGGCAGCGAGAGCCTTCCATAATAGCAGCAAATTACAAGGACGTACATGTGTATCAATTCATCCTACCTGTGAGCAGTATATGCAAAGTCTTTGGCTCTAATTATTGGTAAATGAGGTTCAAATTGTCCATCAAACAAATTGTAGAAAGAAAACAAAACCAACCTCTAAAAGTACATCTAAAATAAGCAAATATAAGGTTGATCATTAAGGAGCACTTAGCTAGTGCAAAAGGCCATTATTTCGCTGATTGAATAGGTTAATCATTTACTTCACTCTAAGGGTGATTTTCCAGGGGCCGTTTGCAGAAATTTTGGTTGAATTCCCAATTCTAAAATGTGGCACCAACATATTTGAACAAGGGAATAGAAAAAATAATAGGATACAGAAACCATACAACTATACAGTACTAATAATAGAAACTTTGTATTTTGAATATGGAAAAACAACAAAGGTCCTTAACATACACCTTACATGTGAACTATGACTATATTAGTTAACTCAGGTAAACATCCATTAGCTATCAGAAATATATTTTATGGAAAGTCAACAGAGAATCAACTACTTCAAGCATAACCTAATCTTATAGATTAAGGATGACACAGATATACTATCATCAAGAAAAAGAAGAGAGACAATATATACATACCGCTCCGACATCCTTGGTCTGCTCCACAGTTTTGGTCTGTAAGGAATTAAGTGGAGAAGCAAAATGTTATAATGATGACACAAATAAGGACATCTCTAATGGTAAGATATACAGGAATAAAAATAGAACTATGTATAGGACCATTAGAAAGCTGTTTCATAACTCTTGACATCATTAAAATGTAGTGACATTTCAAATACAATGGTAAAGAGGAAAAAATACTTTATAAACAGAATATATTTTATGATCCACAATTATATAACTTACCGATAAAATTTCTTGTCAAGCATGCCAGAGAAAGACAACTAACCTGTTTCTTAGATGTTGAAGGTTTTACTTCTTGGGGCTCTTCTAACTTCACTGCATCAGTAGTCTTCCTTTTAGATTGCTTAGAATTAGAATCGAGATGACGCATTGATGCTCTGAGTTGTACTACTGCATGAATAGGACTCAAGTATAACTGCATGAAAGACAAAAGGTTATAAAGGAAAAACATTAAAATTCATTTCAGCATCTGGAGAGACATCAAGATCCAAAAGAAAATAAACTGGGCCTTAAAGGAGATGAAAGACCGTGCCTTATTTCCGGAGAGAACGCCAACAGCACACCCACTTGTAGGAGGTGGCTTCCATGATGTAGAAAGAGTCTAGCATGATATCAAATGCAAAGATATGACTAAATAGTGATTTCCTTGATGAAACAATAGAGCAACTAGATAAATAATACAACAATAGGGGAAGGTCTGAGAATCATAAAATGACAATAAGATGGAAGTTATCAGCCTAAGGCCAAATTAAAGTTTCTTGTCTTCCGAATTTTGGCTCACAAAATGGATTGACCTAAATTACTCACTTATATGCAATGAAATAAATTGATCACTTTCAAGTAAACCCAAAACTTTAAATAATTAGATATCCCAAAGGTGAACCTGTTTTTTCATCTGCACTCTGGGATCAGCGTTAGAGTCATAATTCTTGGAGTCTGTATCAATAGACAAATCAATCTCCACTTCTGCAGTTTCTGGTTTCACTCTCACCTAAAATATAATCCACAACTTGTTGAAACATTAACATAATTTTCGATTTAGCTTACAGATGAGTTCTTTTATCATGAGAAAACAATAACATCAAAGATTTTCAACACAAAATCAATTGCAGATAAAAGATTGTCCATACCTCTTCGCATCGTTCGTCTAATCCATATGGCCGCCACTGTGACCTAAGCGGATATTGAAACACATACATCTGAGGAATAGTAAGAATTTCCGTTGTCATTTGAATTCCATCAATAGAAACACAAAAACATAAATTGGTCACTTACCTGAGTCTGAGGATCAATGGAAGGAGTAAAATAAACATCGAATTCTTTAACAACTTCATCTTCAGGCTCAACATCAACTCCGCTTGCATCGATATCCATTAAATCATCTCCCACCTCTTCTTTCACATCAGGCTTCACCTCGACGTCAATATCAATTGCATTGTTAGCATTTTCGGGCTTCGCACCAACATCTTCTTTCTTGGTTGCAAACTCGGGCTCGACGCCAACATCCACTTTTGATGGTGGCCGTGATTCAGTTTTGGGTTTAAGAGAACCCTTAGGCGCGAACCGAGATGGCCGGTTCCGGCCCTTGGTCGGGAGCTCGTCCAGGTCGAGGTCCAGGTCCATGTCATCCATGGATTGATCTATAAAGAACAAATATGGAACTGTTTGATGAAATGCGCCTATAGATTGGAGGGTTTAGGACTTAGGGTTTAATAGTAACAGGCTGGCTCATGATGCACAAAATTTTAAGACTCCGCTTGACAGGCGTGACAACTTACAAATTTTTATAACAAGAATTTCAACCACAAATTAATCAGCAAACACCGAAGCAGAAAATTAACAATGATGATCTTTGGATAAACACCACTGGCACATACAACAATTGAATACTGATGAATCCCAACTTCCTCTCTCTCTCTCTCTCCTTCCAATGAAAAAGAAACAAAAAATGTTTGAATCAACCAGAACTGAGTGGAATGGGGGAGTTCATCAATCAGTTTTGGTAGTATTTTATAGGAGTAGTATTTATCAAAACATTGCAAAATTACAATGACATTCTGGCTTACAAATTGATGCAGAGATTAGAATCAATTATTTTCAACTCATGCAATTTATTAGTTAAATATATATCAAAATTGTTTCAACAAATCATACTTACCCTCCCCTGTTTTGCCAATTTATTAGACCAAAATTTATGGTAGATGACAAGATGCTATCATGCTACAAAGCTAAGCACATAAGACTTTCTTCTTAAAACAAGATTTAGAAACCCACATAAATTAAGAATTCAAACAGCAAAAGGATGAAGGCCAAGAATGATAAGCTAAGTTAAATATAAGAAACACATGCTAAGTACATTGTTATAACGTTTTTAAGAGCTTAGAATCTTCATCTGGAAATTCGGTGAAAAGAAAAAATTAGGAACAACTGATATAACCTTAAAAAGAGGTAATTACCTGCTCTGCTCAACGATTGAAAATGGCGGACAAGTGAGGGAAATGCTCAAAACCCTGATGCGTTCGTTAACCCCCAAATTACATATAAAAAGACTATTCTACCCTTTTATTAATTATACAAAATATAATTCAATCAATACTAATTTATACATTAACAGAGTCTACACCAAGTCAACGTCTCTCCGCCGATTCACACCTAATTTTAAAAAGTCTTTAAATATTCAATAGTCTATATCTATGAATTTTATTGAATTCTATTAAAAAAAAATATAAATAAATTGCACTATCCAAAATCTCTCTAAAAACATGAGATTTCAATGGATTCTGCGGATACCACCCCACCCGCAAGCTTTGGGTCAAGTCAGATTCGCTCCATATTAAATATGAGTCAGGTTTGGATCTTATATCCAATCCGCAACCCGTGGGTATCCGACCCGTCCGAATTAATATATAAACTTTATATATATATATATATATATATATATATATTAGTGAAATACTTTTTTTATATATATACTAGTGCAGTACCCGGATTAAAAAAAAATAAACACTTTATTTAAACGATTAATTCAAATTAATTATAGTAATTTTTTTAATTAATTTTATGATTTATATGTATAATAACAATAACTTATTATCAACATTAATTATAACTTATTTAAAATAATACTCCGTAATTCAAAAGAAAAATTAAAAAGATAATTAATAAAAAATTAACATTCGGAGTAATTTATGATATTTAGATTAATTAAATTAATTTGAGCAATGTACTTTTAAATAATCTTTTATTAAAATACTCTTAACTTTCTTTAATTTTTTATGAACTTATTACTATGCACATATTTTAGTTTTCTCATCCGTTATCATACCTTTGATAAATTAGACTTTAGAAAATTTTCATAATAAATTTAGGGTCATAGGAATTGTAAATCTCAACAATCATAAAAATTCAATAGGACAACTAATGTCTTTTTTTCTCCCTGTTGATAATTTGATACCCTTGATTTCATTTTCATTAGTAGTAAATTTTTTCACATGTGAGTTGTAAAAAAAAAAATGTGGAAGGCTACGAATAATAACAATTAAACCAAGAAAAAAAAAGTTATTGTTAGTAAAGAAATGTAAAGCTACCAATAATAATAATTTTAAACCAATAAAAAAAACAGCAAAAATTATGCACCATATAAAAAAATTGAAACAAAAAAGAAAAATAAGATTTTGGAATTTATGTACTTATAAAAAAATCATATATTGAATTACTAAAATCGTCACATACGAACATTATAAAACAGAAACTCTATAGAAAAGTAAAACATTAATATATATATATATATGTTAGCACAATTTATATCGAGAGATTGAATAATAAAAATATATATATAAATTGAGAAGAATCAAACTCAACGATTTCTAAAACTCATTATCCAAAAAAATGTGTTGTTATTCGAACCGAGCCTTAACGAGACTCGGCTCGGCTCGACTCGTTAAGGCTCGACTCGTTTAGCTTAACGAGCCGAGCTCGAGCTCGTTAAATACTCGATTTACTAACGAGCCGGCTCGAGCTCGACTTGTTAGGCTCGATAACTAAATTTTTGTAAAAAAATCCATTAGGCTCGTTTGGCTCGGCTCGACTCGATAGGCTCGTTAAGCTCGTTAGACTCGTTAACGAGTCGAGCCGAGCTCAATTTTTAACTCGGTAATGTTATCGAGTCGAGCTCGAACCTCGGCTCGAATAACAGCCCCACCGATGATAGAGAGAATGTATAGAGAAACTGAAAGAATAGAGAATATACCGAAGAAGATGTCTGAATGTAGGGAGGAACTGAATTTACATAAGAAAGAAAAGGTGATTAAACATCATAAAACAGGAAATCATAGAATATTAAGAATGACGCATTCTTATCCAAAATTAAAGCGGTTACAAAAAAAATTAAATATAAAATAAAAATACAAAATAATAGGAACCGAAGAACTGAGAGAGAATATGGAAGAGGCTAAATGCGTAGAGAGGAACTGAGAGAGAATATACATAAGAAAAGGCACATAAGAAGAGGGCGGATCATAAAACAACAGAAAGTCGACAACGGAGAAAATAGAGATGAGCAAAAACACCATTTATATCGAAGAACTGAGAGAGAAGAGAAATAGAATCTGAAAGAGAATGTAGGGAGGAAGAAGAGACAAAATAAAAGTAAGGAATATTAGGAATGAACGGATTCTTATCTAAAATTAAAACGGTTACAAAAAATAAATATAAAAATACAAAATAATAGGAATGCAGAATTTAAAAAAAAAAAAAAAACTTGTCAAAAGCATTTAAATAAAAAATCTGCAAAAGAAAAAAAAAACTATAAAAAAAACCGACTCACAATGCAGAATTTCAAAATAAAAAGAGGAGAGAAAGCCACGTACGATACAAAAAAAAAACTGTGAAATATACATTGTAAAGATTATTGGTCAAATATTTTATATAATATATATATATATATAATATTAATTTTAAAAAAAAACACTTCACATTAAAAATAACTCTTTGCATCAATATCGGAGTTTATGAAAGTTTATGAAAATTTACGAAATCAATAAAAAAAAAAATTCCACAATCTGTCAAGTAATAAAATATTCTACAATCCTGTCCAGTCATAAATCAATAAAAGAAAAGAAGTAAGTCAAACTCTCTGGACTCTATGAATTTTATTTTATAAATCCACGTAAAAGAAATTTTAATAGAATCTCAATTGAATACACCCTCCTCACAAAAAAAAATATTTCAAATTTTATTTTTCCGAAAAAGTAGCAAATTTTCGAAAATAAAATCGAAAATTTCAAAAACAAATTCCGAAAAAAAGCAAAAAGTTCGAAAAAAAACTTCATTTTTTCTGTTTTTTGCACAAACATTTTTTTAATTTTTTGCATTCTGTCACCAAAATCAAACTCTTTTTTCATCATCACTCTTCACCAAACAAAATACCAAAAAAAAAAAAAAAATCCCAGATGAACAATATTATGAGCAGAAGATGAACAAAATTCAAGAGTACAAACTAAAACAAAATAAATATAAAAAAATACGAACCACGACTGTGACGGCAACGGGTGTGCCGCTGGGTTGGGGGCGACGACGACCGACGCTTGTGCTGTTGGGTTGGAGGCGACGGGAGGCGGCCTTCAAATCCACCATTCAAATTAACTCCACTTATTTGAATTATAAATGCATTTAAAATTCTTAGCTTTTTTTTTAGTTAAAACCATGTATATACATCTATTTTTAAAACCTTTCATTTTACTATTACATCTTTATTACAGATAAACCCGCCCCGATAGGAACGGGGGCGGGGCGGATCACCACGGATTCGGTATAAATTGTCATACCTAAAGAGGATGTTTTTTCATGAAATTTAGGTGCTTCCCTAAAGAGGATGTTTTTTCATGAAATTTAGGTGCTTTCTAGATGACCGCGGAAATTCTCAAGATAGGCATCAATTACTCCTTAAAAGAAAATAGATAGATTAAGTGTGATTCCATGTCAAATTTGCAAACACCGCCTATCTGAATCAAAATATGCTTCTCCAGTTATTTTATAACTAATGTGGAAATAAGAAGATATGATAAAAGAAACAAAAAAATAAAGAGAAATAAGTATTAGAATAACTCACATCAACAATCATCTTGTCAATCTTACAAATGTCTATCTTCTCAACAGAGGCTTGACGAGATACTTCACGCAAGACACCACCATCCCCACCTCCAATTACTAGAAATAAAAAGAAACTTCTATTCAAACCTTACATAGAGGATAATAAACTAGACATAAAATTATGTTTTGTCTGATATTGAACAAGTCTTTTCATAACTAAGACAAAAGACGGGTTTCTATAAATTTTAGTTCTTTGTTTCCTCACATTTTCCTTGATGGAAAATACCTATATTTCAGCTACTAAACTATTTTCTTAAGCTCTGAGTTCAAATACCTTTTTCGGGTTTTGGATTGAGCACAACGGGAGGTGAGTTATCATTTCTTTATAAGAAGATTCATCCCTCTCAGTGAGTTGAATTACACTATCCAAGCTAGACAAGAACCTTCCCATAAGTAGATGACTGCAACAGAACAATTAAAAGGAAATAACTTCTAATGACACAAAAGAAAGTAGTCACCAAATACCATAAGAAAAAAAAAAAAAAAAACTTACAAAGTTGCAAATTAATACAATATAGGTAATTATTTTTCAAAGCATGCGATACCTGAAAAAAATAACATTCTGGTAATCAGATTTCCCTTGAAATAATATTTTTTCTACTTTCAATGAGTGTGCTTCTCTTGCAATGCTTCCGAAGTGCTATAGTTAGAACCATGTTACTCTCAAAGACGAGTTAGATCAAAATAAGTATACATATCATACACAAAAATTGTGTATATATGGACGGTGCATGAAACATGCATATACATATCATACACAAAATTTGCACGAAATGTGCACGTACGGATCATGCACGAAATGTGCACGAAGTGTGGACCTACGGATTGTGCACATGACATTTGTATTTTATTCACTATAAGAAAAAAAGCATTTTGTTACACATCTTTCGCCTCACACACACACACACATATATATATATATATATATATATATATATAAGTAGACCTCCGAAATTTCGGGGCCCAGGGTGATAGCCCCTACCGCCCTGCCTCAGGGCCACCCCTGTATACATGAATAGATTGAGCAGAAGGAGCAGAAGATTGCATGTAAGCCAGTTTCATTTCATGAAAGAGTGTTGCCTTCTCCTCAGACTCCTCCTCGAAATTAAATTTCAAGGGAAGGATATTGTGACTTGTCTCCTCCTCCTCATCCTCTTTTTTTTTGTGTACCAATATTCTTAACATCACACCTCTCTCTCGTTCTTCTCCTATCCATTAAAGTAAGTGAAAGAAATAAGAGAGAGAGATGAATTTGAGTGTTGAAAGATAAAAATGGGATAATGTTAGAAGAAAGCCACACAGTCGGCACTCCACTGCATTGCTGACAACTTTATTTTGTGTAAAATCATTAGGATTGATTGATGTTGCAAATATAATGTCTTTAAAGTTGTTTGCAACTGATTTTTTCTTTGGTTTGTAGCATGCAAATGTCCATGAGAGAGAGAATATAGGCATTGCCACTTTGGTGCAATGGGAGATTCTACAGGGATTTAGATCTGAAATGAAAAAGACATGAAATTGAATTATTCTCATTAGAAGTTCAATGCGAAAGTTACAAAAGATATATATTACATAATGTGTATGTGTACATGGATGTGCAAATTATGGTTCAAACCGATCGAACCGACAGAACCAAACCAAACCGTTAAATATGGTTCGATTTTTAGTTTACGATTCGGTTTACGATTTTGAGAATTGATCTTTTTTGTAGTTTTAATTTTGCCTACGGGATTTCATATATTTTGGTACCCACTTTGCCTACGGAATCTCGTGTATTATTCTATGAAATTTCGGTAGGCTCACATTTCCGTAGGCAAATAGTGAATTCCCTACGGATATATGTTCACTTAGGCCACAGATAAATGGGACTTAAATATACAAATTCATGGAACTTGAAGCAATCCATGGAACTTGAATATACTCACGTTTTGGATTACAACGTTTGGAAAATGGAGTTTCGATACACATATGTAAATGTTGTTTATAATTTTTTTGAAGTATTGGATAACGTTGTTTGTATTTAGTTATTTTTTATGTTATTATTGAATAATGTTATTTGTATTTAGTCATATTGTTGCATGATTATGTAGTTGAAAATAATATATTGCTCCTTCTCCCGATTTATTAAAAGAACATCGTGAATGCAAAAACTCAATGTTGATGTTGATATAAGTGTTTTGTTTAATGATCCAACACTAACAACCGAGTGTTGTGTTTAATGTTTCCAACACTTATAACAACATCAGAATTTTCCCTTCCTTTTCTCACTAACTCTGATCTTACACTTGTTGTCTAGTAATGTCCCCAGAGCAGACTACTTGATACACTAAGTAGAGATTCTGCTTAGAGTGTGTAATTCTGAAATGGAGTATCCACTTTCACTCGCACTAAAGCCTCATATTCTAGATGGCGCGAACTATGCCTTCTGGAAACCAAAGATGAGAATGTACATCAAATCCATTGATGAACGAGCCTAGAGGAGTGTTCTTGCTGGTTGGACTCAACCAAGAATCACGGAGGATGAAGACAATGAAGCTCGAATCAAGAGAGAGCTCGACTGGACAAATGATAAAATCACAGCTGCAAGTTACAATTCAAAGGCGTTGAATGCAATCTTCACCTCAACTGATGCCTCAATGTTCAAAATCATATCAAATTGTATTTCGTCTAAGGATGCATGGGATCGACTGCAAGAGTATTGTGAAGGATCAGATAGTGTACGAAGAACCAGACTTCGTATGCTTGGAATCCAGTTCGATAATTTGAGGATGAAAGAAGATGAAACCATTTCATCTTACAATGAAAAGCTGACTGAGATTTCAAATGAAGCTCATTCTCTTGGAGATTCAATATCCAATACAAGGTTAGTACATAAAATTCTTAGATTTGTTCCTAAAAGGTTTGAACCTAAGATATGTGCTATAGAAGAAGATAAGGATATTGATGTGTTAAGTCAAAATGAATTGATTGGTATTTTGAAAACTTATGAAATTAATATTTCTGAAAAGACTGATAATGAAAAGAAAGTGCTTGTTTTCAAAGGTGATGACTCATCATCTGCATCATCATGTTCTGGAAAGTCTCCATATGTTACTGAAATCGATTCTGATGAAGATGAAATTGAGGAATATCTTAACAATCCTGATTATATGACATTTATTACCAAACAGTTTAAAACATTCATGAGGAACAAGAACAATAGGTTTAAGGATAACATTCAACCTAAGGTCCAGATTAATAACACTCAACAATTGCTTGTTAGGAAAAATACGTTTAATCCTTCTAGACAATTAGAAAGAGGTAACAGGTTTAGATCTGATCAAGATTATAGGAAGAATGTTAAATGTGATGCATGTTCTGGATATGATCATTATGTTAATGAATGTGCCAACACCACTCTAAAAAAGAAACTTAATTTCAATGCTACTTTAAGTGATAAGTCTGATGTTGAACATGATCCTGAAAAAGATCTTGAAAAAGCTTTCTCTACAGGAATTGAATATGATGATACTTTTGATGATGATCTGGATGATTATTACGATGTGAGGACAAATGAGCCATCATTTGAGAAATCACTGAATAATAATGCTCCAGAATTTAACTGTTTCACAAGTTCTGTTATAGAAACAGGTACATCAAGTAAAGCAGGTTTATCCAGAAGAGATTCTGACATTCAAGACTTGTCTAGCACTGTTTTTAAACTTGAAAGTCTTTTAACAAAGAAGGATAAAGAAATTTATAAACTCAAAGAAAGACTAGAAGTGTTTATTCTTGACTTTAAGAAACATTCTTATGAAAAACCTTTAACAAATGAAAAAGTTTTCAAGATATCTTCTGAAACTGAGAAACTTAACCACATAATTAAGTCTCGGAGCTTTGAAAATTTTGACTTAAGAGAATCTATTACCAAGTTTGAGGGTATTCTAACAAGAAAAGATATTGAGATATCTAAACTTGAAGATAGGTTGAAGGAAGTCTCACTAAGCTTTAAAAGATTTTCTAAAGGAAAGATGAAACTAGAAGACTCTTTTATAACCAACAACTCAAGAAGAACATGTATTGGCTACCAAGGTAAAAATTCCAAGAAGTCTGAACTTAAGAAACCTACTGTTTTTGTAAAAGCTGAAGTGAATTACAATCCTAGTGTTTCTGCTAAATCTCAGATCAATATAAAAGATGTGGTTTGCCATTACTGTTTTAAAAAGGGTCATAAAAGTCCTCAATGTTTTTGAAGAAGAAAAATCATCTGAAAACTTCTGTATTGCCTGAAATGACTCAACATTCAAGATCAACATTCATGATTGTTGGCTAGAACACTTTTGGTTCAAGGACCTTGTAAATACTTTTGATGAAGTTTATGAATTAGTATTTTGCTTTATTGGTGTTTGTGTAGCTTAAATCAATTTGAATATTTGGGTTTACTTACAAAACATGTCATTAGTGTACAATAGTGATGTGTTAATCTCGATTAATTAAAATTGGATTGAGAAATTTCTTTTGATTGATTGATTGCAGATATTCGACCTAATTTTATTGTGAAATCGAGAGATGATCAATGATTAGGAGGATGTGTGATGATCTTATGGGCTCAATTGAGTTTTATGATGCAATTTAGGTAGAGATACTAGATTGGATTGTATTTCTCTTGGTTTATTTGGATTGAAAGGACTTTTAACTCATTATTTTGTGATCAATCTTATAGAAAAAGCACAAAACCACTTGAGTAGATTGTTAATCAGAGATAGATTCATTAGTGTTGCATGTGCCTTGGAACCTACTTTCTCTTATTTGAGTTTCACTCGTATTTCCCTCGTTTTTGTGATTTGCATGAACCAACTTGATCGAATTTCTTTGTTGATCATGAAAGGAGTATATAACAAATGTATGGGGGGGGGGGACACACTTGTATGCAAATCTTTTTCAAACTTAAGCAAATTAGGCTTCAACAAGGTTGTCCTGGACAACTTTTCTGATATGTATAACTTTCAAAAGATAATCAAACTACTAAGTACTTGACTTGGACGTATTTTTTGCACTTTTAAAACTATACGATCCCCACAAGAGTATGGGTTCGTTAATAGTAAGATAAGTATACCAAGTAAAATTTCGTTCCAAGGACTTAATTAAGTGAGAATGAGTCCCTAAAGTTGCAAGTTATCATGCTATTGTAGTAACTAAATGATGTGTTTGGATTTTCGGGAATAAGCACAAAAGTAGTAAACTATATTAACTAAAGTAATAAGAACTAGTGACAAGAAATGACAATCTATCTAACTTTCTTTTGGAAAGTGCAAGAGTAGTGTATTACCTCGGGTGTTTCCGTTTTGTGAGCAATTGAGTGAACTAGTGAACCAATTACATGATTTTACGACAAATTTGGGTCAAGCTAAAGGCTATCACATAAGTGTGCAAACCCCCTCGAAAGGCATAGGTAAACATCGTGCATTGATTAGCAATTATAGGATCTAACCAAATACCATAAGCTCCTAAGATAGTGTTGCATAAGCACTTTCAACACGGTTACTAATGCTTATGAAACGCCCTCTCACCAAACTCCTAGACGACCTCTATTTGTTTAGTGTCTAAGGTTGTCGGTCTAGCCATTAACACCCCTCTCGGGTGAGCTAATTACTAATTAACTTCTATTCAATCGACCAAAGCTCACACTCACACTCCCAATCATGCTATCCAACTCTCGTTGCAATAAACATAATCGAACATGCTCGCTAATAGGGTTAATCAACCAAATGAATCAATCAAAGTACAACTCTAGAAACATAAAAACCCAAATTATAAGCTAATCATGCAATTAATCCACAATTACACTAAATTCTCATCAAAACATCCACACCCAAGGCAATTTAGGATTAGCCCATGGTTCTAGAAGAGAATCCCATGGCTACAATGCAAGAATTCACAAAACCCATAACAATTAAGAAATAAATGAAAGAAATAAGAGATTTACTAAATTGAAATGAGAATTAAAGAGATATCACCTTAAAACTTGAAATGTAGCTACAAACTTCAATTACTTACAAAGTCCAATGGAAATCTTCACTTGAATTGTCAAACTAAACAAGAATCTAAGCTATCTATCAAAAGGAAATTGCAAAATATGAAAAACACCTATGACTATGTGTGATTGTGTGTGTGAATTCTCTCCAATGTGTGTAATTCCCTTCAAAAACGAACGTGTGGCCTTTTATACCCTCCCCCTTGAGCTTGGCACGTGTTTCTAGGGCAAAAATGAAGTGGGGCAATTTTTCTCTGCAACTCGGCCGAGTTGGGGTCACTCGGCCGAGTTTATCACTTATAAAAACGTTATGCGACTTTTCCAGCCGAGTGGTCTTCAATTCCAGTGGCTACTGTATTCCACCTTACTCGGCCGAGTTGGCTCACTCGGCCGAGTGTGCAGTAAATTCAAAACTTGCAGATTCGGCCGAGTTGACCCACTCGGCCGAGTGTGCAGTAAATTCAAAACTTGCAGATTCGGCCGAGTTGACCCACTCGGCCGAGTTCCCTCCTTTTCTTCTCGTTTCATGCATAACTCTCTATCCCGATGCCCGATCGGCTTGATTCTCGTCTCATTTCGACCCTCTTCTTGATGCCTTTCTTGTGGTTGACTCATTTGATTGATCCAACTGCTAGATTTCTCATAATTTACTTCAAAACTCCTTGCTTTACCTAAAAATCAAACAAAACATTCATGTATCAACATATCTAACAATTAGCTCATGATTACACGAAAGTTGTAAGAATTTATTGCTATCTAGAGCATAATTGACCCACAAATTCGAGCAATCTCACGACAAATCACCCCCCCAAACTTAAAGACTTGCTTGTCCCCAAGCAAAGAAAAGAACACAGGAGAGTGATTGTGAAGAATTTGAACTATGGATCCAATTAAAATAATGATATGATCAAGTGAACTTCCAATGAACCATTATCAACCATGAACTCCCCTACCAACTTCATGCAAGTTGTGATTACAACAAGGAAAAATCAAGCACTTGATTCACAATCCTCACAAGAAGTGTTTCTCTCATTCACACAAGTAAATTGAGGCTATGCTTTCACTCATCAATTTAATCACATCACATAATCACCATAAGCTTGCCACCAATCTCATCTATTTACCACTTTGTTATGCTTCACAATGGGATCAAAAGGACTTCGATTTGGATGTAACGTTGGCTCTTTGGAAACGGTGGGAAGAATTTGGAAAATGTGACTCAACTAGTGGAGGACAACGAACCATTTTTTTTTTCTTTTCATTTTCTCCTTTCATTCAAAACAAACCATCCATCATCCTCACTTTTCTTTTCATTCTCAAGAATTTTCTTCCTTTGTTTTTTTTTTCAAGAGTCCTCTTTTGGCTCTTAAGCACATGTTTTTGGGAGATCCCCTCTTTTTTTTTTTTTTTATTATTTGTCACTCTCTTTTCTAGGGGCTCCCATTTTTTTTTTCTTTGCTCAAACACCCCACACACATATCAAATTAAAACTCATGTTTTTCCACTTTTCACTTGTCCTCCACTAGTAAATGGCAAAGGCTTATAAAGTTCAAGAGGTTAAACATTTTAGGTTGCCAAAAGATCAAGTTTTAAGGCTCAAATTGGCTAACTACGGAAACTTCTTTTTGGTATGGGAATATTTGGCTAAGTGACTATTAATAACAAAAGATGGCCTAAATCATATCCCATTGTTTCACACACTTGTGGTTTCAAGCAAGACGTATGGCAAGTTCTAGAATTATGGACAATGATCAATTCACTCTCAAATAAACAACCGGATCATGATTGGTTCAAGGATCAATTCTCACCGGTTTTCAAAGATGTGAATACAAGCATTATCATAAGCCTAGTTCTTCTCACCACACACATTCACAAGGTAAGCTCATCCATGAGTCAACTTTCATCACATAGAATTTCACAACATCAATCATTCAATCAACATTCACCAATAATCCAAAATTCATTCACAATCAAACCATCCATCCATCAAGATAAGATAAACATCAACACACGATTAAGAAAATTAAAAGCACAAATCCATCAAGTACAAAACGAGGTACCAAGAGTATCATCAAACAACAAAAAGAAAGAAAATAGTTTCAATACGGGTGGTACAACCAAATCGAAATGATAGTTTACTTGTTCAACTTCAAAGTAAGAGATAGAGGGTGGAGAAGAGGACTCCCTTTCATTGATCGGGTGGTGGTGGGTATTGGTAGTGGTTTTGCCCGATATGCCACCCTTCCATGCGTTGGATTGCATCGTTCACGTGTGTCCAATGCTCTTCTTGGCTCCTTTGGAAGGCTGCCTCGGTTGCCCACCTTGCTTCATCATATCTCCTATAACCATCCTCAACAATCCACCTAGCCCTTTGGTCACTAACGAAAGTCTCTTGCCCCAACCACCTTTGCTCTTGCTCTCGTGCAAAGTCCGCTTGAGCCTTCATGTAGTTCTCCCATTGTGCATGGGAGGGACCGGCTCCATCGTCCTCGATACCCTCATTCTCTCCATGCTCTTGAGCACCCCCACCTTCAATTCCACGCACCTCCTCTTCTTCTTCTTCATTATTAATTGATCCTTCTTGAATTACTCGAATGTGTGCATTAGTGTTGAGGCCAAGGTTCTCAAGAATCTTCTTCTTTCCCTTAATGAGAGTGGTTAGGCTTGTGTTAGGGAGAGGGAAATCTTGGCCATTTGAACATTTGTAGAACAATCTCCCACCAACTTCTTTCAAAATGAGCATCTTCTTCATCACATGTATCCCCAAGTTGTCACCCCCAACTTCCCTTAAACCCGAGGTGTCGATGCCAAAATGGTCGGCAAATAGAGTGATCATCCCCCCAATCATGACCTTCGACCTTGTAGCCCAGCTGGTCCGAATCCTCTCAAGTTGGTGTACGAAGTAGTACGCGGCATTGAACTTTTGCCCGTACACTAAGCACCACAAGATATAGAGTTCGTCCTTGTTCACCGATCCACTTTCTGCCCTAGCTAAAAGAGTGTTGCAAAGGATCTTCTCTATGTATCTAAGAGCAGGGTTTCGGATATTAGTGGCCTTGGCTTGGGTGGAGTGATAGGCTTCATTGGAGGATGTTATCAACCTCCAAAATTCTTGCTCCTTGAATGCCTTCTTTTGAGCTATTAACCTCCTCTCTACATCCCTTGGTGCGCCCAATATCTCATTAATGACGTCGAGGGAGAGGTTTCTAGGCTCATTCCACATTCGGAAGGTGATGTGGGTTGGGATATGGGTTCTAGCTTCTTTTTCCACCTTTATAGTGCATAGAACCTCGGCCGTGAGCTTTGCGTAGGTTTTCGGCTCTTTGATGATGAAGTCCCCCATTCCGACCTTCTCAAACATACCATAGACATCCCCTGCTATTCCCATCTCGTTCATGCACCTATCATCGGGGAACCTTGTGCGTGCCACTTCGTCCACTATCCTAAAAAACAGCGGTTCAAGACGTTCGAGCTCTAGTGGAGAAAAGTCGATCCCCAAAGAGTTAGGGGTGACTTTTCTTTTCCTCGTGTTCACCTTGTTAGCAATCCAATGAGCACCGTCATCACTGGACATCTTTACCTAGGCTCCTACACCAAACAAATTTTCTCAATTAAACTAAAAAATGTGCATTCTTTCCATTTTCAACAAAATATTCCACCAAACATGTTATTTACAAATTTTCAAGACCATAACCTCAACAAAACATCAATTCACATGAAGCTCTAACAATGAATGGTGAAATTTTCAAGACAAATCATCAATTTGAACTCAAACTTTGGTGCATACAAAGTGTTTGTGAAAATGCTTCAATGAAAGTAGTAGTCCAATTCACAAAATTGAAGACAAATTCAACCTACCCATGCAAAATTGACACCAAATTTGAGTTCCTAGCCCCTCTAATCATGTAAAATCACTACAACCCATCACAATCAACCATCCCCACAACAACTTCAAGCAAAAATTCAAAAAGATTCATACTTTATTCACATCACAAGTTTATTTCACCAAAACTCAAAAATAAATGCTTCACCTTGCATAAATTTACATAGGAAACATACCTTGAGTGATGAAACACAACAAATTAAAGCTCAAAGTGGTGAGAAAGCAAGAACTCCCTTTTTCTCCTTGCAAGAATTCGAACTCTTTGGTGTATGATGGAGACTGGAGGGAGAAGGGGTGGATTTTGGTGTTTTGGGAAGGGTTTTGGTCGATTTTGGGTGTAGAATGGTGAGGGAGGCGGAATTTTGGTGCTAGGGTTTGGGGAAATGAGTGAAAAAATAAGGAAAATTGTATTTATACATGGGGAAGCCGCACAGAAACTCGGCCGAGTTAGGTCACTCGGCCGAGTGGTTTCGAGTTCCAGAAATGTTTATACTTCGCGCTCAACTCGGCCGAGTTAGGTCACTCGGCCGAGTGGTTCCCAGATTCCAGAATGTATTTCTATTTCCCTCAACTCGGCCGTGTTGGCTCACTCGGCCGAGTGCGCAGTTTTTTTAAAACTCTCAGATTCGGCCGTGTTGGCTCACTCGGCCGAGTGCGCAGTTTTTTTAAAACTCTCAGATTTGGCCGAGTTGTGTCACTCGGCCGAGTACCTGCTTTTACCCAAAATTCTTCGTTTTCGAATGCTAACCTGATTTTCGGCTCGATTCGAGTCAGGGCACTCGTTCGATCAAACCGAATTTATCTTTTCCAGCTCCAAGCTTCACCATATCACCAATTTTTGGCTTTTCTCTCGTTTCCAAAAGCTCACGACTCCATGAATTTTCAAAATTTTGAACTTATGCCAAATCAATTTGTTTGCACCAACAAAACAACCATTAATGCACACAAGTGATCAACATTGCTCATGTGCTTGTTGCAAAATTTCTTTTAAAACGATCATACCCCCCAAACTTTTTCATTGCCAAGCAATTAAAAGTTTGGAAAAAGAGTGATAAAACGAAATTGCAACAAGCAACAATCTCTATGCACTAACTTAAAATCCCACTACTCAAGACTTCAACATCACCATGCAAAAAGTTATCAAACACAAGCCATACAAATGTATTGAAATCATAGCATCAAAGACCTATGCTCAACATCCACATAATCCAAGCACAAAAATCAAAAGACAATATCCCTACCCCCCCAAACTTGATTTTTGCAAAGCAAACTCAAGTTTAGGATGGGGTGTACCTCATGGTGATTATCCATCCCTCTTGTGCACCGATCATATGCCCATAAACCAAGCTCCTCATTCGTTGGTCAAACGTCCATAAGAAGAGACCTACCATAAGAGAAACCCTACACACTTCATGAGAAAAAAAAACAAACAACTAGAAATAAAAACTAACTACTAAAGCAAGGAAAACAATGGGTTGCCTCCCATTTAGCGCTAGGTTTAACGTCCTATGCCGAACGGAACTCCGTTAGTTCAAGGGTCACGAAGGCCAACTAGATGTACTACCCCCTTGTCGGGAAGGGAGTAGTAATGCTTAACTCGGTGGCCATTCACTTTGAATTCTTCTCCTTTTTCATTAACAAGATCGAGGAAGCCCGTAGGAAACACTTTCTTAACACGGAATGGACCTTTCCACTTTGATTTCAGCTTTCCGGGAAATAGATGCAACCTCGAATCGTAGAGTAACACTTCATCCCCCTCTTCAAAGATTTTCATTGATAGCCGTGCATCATGCCATCGTTTAGTCTTTTCTCGAAATAGTTGAGAACTTGCATAAGCCTCTTCACGAAATTCCTCAAGTTCGTGCAATTGAAGGAGCCTTTTCTCTCCACACAAATCGCTGTCCAAGTTAACCTTTCTCAAAGCCCAAAGTGCTTGATGCTCCACCTCAACGGGAAGATGACAAGCCTTCCCAAAAACTAATTGGTAAGGTGACATCCCAAGTGGGGTTTTATAAGCTGTCCTATATGCCCAAAGAGCATCCGGGAGCTTATTCGCCCAATCCTTTCGGCTTGTGCTCACCGTCCTTTCCAATATCTTTTTGATATGTCGATTTGACACTTCGGCCAACCCATTTGTTTGGAGATGATAATGAGTTGCCACCTTGTGTGTAACACCATACTTTGCAAGAAGTTTCTCCATCATTTTGTTCACGAAATGACTCCCCCCATCACTAATGAGAGCCCTAGGAACACCAAATCGAGTGAAGATTCCCTTCAAAAAGATCATCACCGTGTTTGCATCGTTAGCCCTCGTGGCAACGGCCTCAATCCATTTTGACACATAGTCAACCCCAAGTAAAATGTAGGTTAAACCATTGGAAGACGGAAACGGTCCCATGAAGTCTATCCCCCACACATCAAACAACTCAACCTCTACGATGTTGTTCAAAGGCATCTCGTTCTTCTTGGAAATCCCACCACCACGTTGACATTTATCACATCGGAGTACAAACTCTTTACACGACAGGAACACCCAAGGCCAATAGAATCCCGATTGGAGCACTTTTAACGCCGTCTTCTCACCCCCATAATGCCCACCACATGGAGACGAGTGACAATGATTCATTATATCTTCCCATTCCTCCTTCGGGACACACTTCCTAATAATGGAATCGACACCCCTTCTCAACAAATGAGGATCGTCCCAAATGTAACTCCCCACGTCCTTCAAAAATTTCTTCTTTTCATAGGTGTTTGCCCCAAATGGCATGCTCCCACTTGCCAAGTAATTGGTGATGTCCGCATACCAAGGGCCCTCATCGTGAATCTTTCCCACAAATGCTCCATGGACACGTAACAACCTCTCATCCGGGAACTCTTCTTTTACTTCTCCAAATTCTTCCTTGAATTCTTTAGCTCTCTCAATCCGGGACAAGTGATCGGCTATCACATTGTCACTCCCCTTCTTATCCTTGATCTCAATGTCAAATTCTTGAAGAAGTAAGATCCATCGGATTAGCCTTGGCTTTGCATCCTTCTTTCCCATTAGGTAACGAATAGCGGCATGGTCCGTGTACACAATAGTTTTCGCACCTACTAGGTAAGGTTGAAACTTATCGAATGCATACACAACCGCTAGAAGTTCCTTCTCCGTAGTTGTGTAATTCACTTGAGCTCCATTGAATGTTTTTGAAGCATAATATATAGCTCGGAATACCTTCTCCCTTACTTGCCCAAGAACTACCCCCATTGCCACGTCACTAGCATCACACATCAATGTAAACGGTTCCGTCCAATCCGGTGCTACTAAAATGGGAGTGTGGATCAATGCTTCCTTCAATGCACTAAAAGCATTCAAACAAGCATCATCAAAAACAAAAGGGACATCCTTTTCAAGTAAATGTGAAAGGGGTTTAGAAAGTTTAGAGAAGTTTTGAATGAACCGTCTATAAAAACCGGCGTGGCCCAAGAATGAACGAATTCCTCTCTCGTTTGATGGAGGAGGGAGCTTCTCTATTGCAACTATCTTTGCCCGATCAACCTGCAAACCTTTAGAAGACACATGATGACCAAGTACCACCCCTTCCTTAACCATGAAATGGCACTTTTCCCAATTAAGGACAAGGTTGGTATTTTGGCATCTTTTAAGCACTAACTCCAAATGATCCAAACATGTGTCAAATGAGTTCCCAAACACCGAAAAATCATCCATGAAAACTTCCATCACTCTCTCAATTAAATCATGGAAAATAGAGATCATGCACCTTTGGAATGTTGCCGGTGCATTGCATAACCCAAAGGGCATGCGTCTCCAAGCAAACGTTCCATAGGAACATGTAAAGGTTGTCTTCTCTTGGTCTTCGGGGGCAATCATTATTTGATTGTACCCGGAATAACCATCGAGGAAACAATAGTAAGCAAATCCACCAAGTCTATCTAGCATTTGATCCATAAAGGGTAGGGGAAAGTGGTCTTTACATGTAACCTTATTCAACTCTCTATAATCCACACACACTCTCCACCCGGTTGCTACCCGTGTAGCAATTACCTCATTTTGATCGGTCGTGATGACCGTCATTCCCCCTTTTTTAGTTACGACATGCAATGGTGATACCCACGGACTATCACTAATATGAAAAATCATACCCGAGTCTAGAAACTTGATTACCTCTTTCCTAATGACCTTTTGCAATATAGGATTTACTCGCCTTTGAGGTTGAACTATAGGTTTAACATCACTCTCGGTCCTAATCCTATGCATGCATATAGACGGATTAATCCCTTTCAAGTCATCAATGGTCCAACCTAAGGCTTTCTTATTCCTAGCAAGCACAACCAACAATTTATCCAACTCACCATCATTTTAACAAAGAAGAGACGATAACGGGGTACCTCATTTCGTTATCCAAGTAAGCATACTTGAGGTGATCCGGTAACGGCTTCATCTTCTCTTTCTTCTCTTCCGGCCCTTGTCCTCCTTCAACGGGGATATCAAGTGGTAGTATTGGAGGTCTCCTTCTCATCTCCATTGCATCAACTTCTTCTATTGATTCCCTATAAGAACTTGCCAACAAATCATTAGAGACAACCAAAGAATCACATAGAAATGAATAAATAGAATGAGTTAAAGACGTGTTAGAGAAATCTTCCCATTCATTTTGCACCATGTCGTCAACCACATCTAAAAAATTGCAAGACTCCACTTCTCCAAGCTCTTTCAAAGACTTGTAAATTGAAAATGTGATTTCTTCATGATTGAAACTCAATTTCAATTCCCCTTTCTTCACATTGATCATTGCCTCCCCCGTTGCAAGGAAAGGTCTCCCAAGGATCAAAGGTACGTGCTCATCCTTCGCCATATCAAGAATGACGAAGTCCACGGGAAATATATATGAATCGATCCACTTTCACCAAAACATCTTCCACTATCCCTCTTGGCGTCTTCACCGATCGATCGGCTAGATGAAGGGTCATTGTTGTTGGTATCAACTCCCCCATATCCAACCTCTTGTAAATCGAGTAGGGCATAAGGTTGATGTTTGCTCCTAAGTCACACAAAGCCCAAATTGCCTCACTACCCCCAATTTCACAAGGAATTGTGAAACTACTCGGATCTTTCAACTTAGTAGGTAGATTTCTTTGTAGTAAAGCACTACACTCCTCCGATAGATTGATTGTTTGATGAACTCCAAGTTTCTTCTTGTTGGCAATCAAATCCTTGAGAAACTTCATGTAGTGGGGCATTTGGTCCAAGGCATCAAGAAGAGGAAGATTGATGTGGGTCTTTTTAAAGATCTCCATGAATTTGCTAAACTTCTCATTCAACTTCTTTTTCATATACCTTTGAGGGAATGGAAGTGGTACATGAGTAATGGGAATCCCCCATTTGTCAAATGGTACATCATGCTTCTTCTCTCTTAGCTCTTTAGCAATTTTCCATTTTGGGGGTCCTTGGGCTCTTCACTTCCTCATCTCCACTTTCCTCCTCCTTCTTTTCTTTCTCTTCATTTTTATCATCCTTCATTCCTTCAACTTCCAACTCCTCATCTTGCTTTCCTTCCTCAACTTCTTCAATCTCTTCATTTTCTTTCTCATCCTCAACATCCGTAGGCATTTTTGGCCCTTCATAAGAAGTGCCACTCCTCAATTTAATTGCTTTACAATGCTCTTTCGGATTCACTTCGGTTGTCGATGGAAATCTTCCTTTGTTTGGTTGAGATCCAATTGAAGTTGCCATTTGTCCCATTTCAAATTCCATCGACTTTTGATTACTCATAAGTTGGGCAAGCATTGAGTCGGTGGATTTTTGGTTACTCATGAGTTGGGCAAGCATTGAGTCGGTGGATTTTTGGTTACTCATGAGTTGGGCAAGGATGGAGTCGGATGCTTCGGATTTCTTCTCACTTGTCTCCATTCTCTTCATGAGGAGTGCAAGACTCTCATCCGTGGAGGACTTCCCTTCTCCACTTGGAAGTTTTGCTCCGGGATCAAATCCGGGAGGATATTGAATAGCACCCTTAGGGTTGGAATATGACAAGTTCTCATTCCTTCGAAAATTCGAGTTTTGAGGAGTTTGGTATTGAGGGGATGGTCCCCCTTGTCCTTGAGATGATGAAGATTGCCCTTGGAATCGATTTTGAGTAGGACCTTGAAAGCCTTGACCACGATTTTGATATGGTGGTTGCCCTTGATATTGTCTATTCCCTTGAAAGTTTTGAGGATACCCTTGTTGACCCATGTATTGCACTTCTTCCATAGGTCCCATTTGAGGGTCCTCTTGCACAAAGGGTAAATGATTATCTCTTGATTGAGATAAAACATTCACTTTTTCAATGAGTGTGTCCATCATCTCTCTCATGCTATCATTAACATCCACTTGAGCTACCCGATTTTGTGCTCCACGGTTTACTCTCATCTTGAAAGTATTGCTTGATATTCCTTCAATTATGTCATTGATCTCCTCCACCGATTTCATCCAAATTGAACCCCCCGCACAAGCATCAATGTGGTGTTGATCTTCCAATCGTAACTCACCAACAAACCAACATGTTGTTTGTTCTATTGGGAAACCATGATGGGGGCATGTGATGAGAAGATTCGTAAACCTTTCCCATGCCTCTTTGATTCCCTCCGTTGGACCTTGTTGGAATGTAGAGATATTTTGTTTGGCTTCCATAGTCTTTGAAGGAGGGTAGTACTTCAATAGAAATCTTTTCTTCAACTCCTCCCACGTCCTCACTTCTCCGGCGGGAATGCTTGATTGTAGCCAAGCTTTTACTTTCCCCGTCAATGTGAATGGGAATAGCCTCATCTTTTTAGCATCTTCCGACACTCCGTTTTGCTTGAGAGTGTCGGCCATCTCCAAGAATTGAGCAAGGTGTTCATTCGGGTCTTCCTCAAATCCTTCCTCCGTCCTTCCTTCAAATTGTCTCTCCCTCAACATCCTTAATAAAGAGGCACTAATCTCAAAATTATTTGCCTCCACCCTTGGTCTTGCCAACCCATCGTAATTCTCTCTTGGTTGAGGCTCAAAATATTCCCTCATTGGCCTTCCATGGTACACACGTTGAGGCTCTTCTATATGTGGAGGGGGAGGGATGTATTCCTCTTGAATGTGTTGAGGGTGAGGGTATTGGTAAGGTGGAGGGTAAGGGTGTTGAGGTGGTGGAAATTGATGTGGTGGAGGTGGATAGTAGGCTTGTTGTGGAGGTGGATAAGGGTAAGGATAGTATCCTTGATATGGAAGGTGGTTTTGAGGTGGATATTGTGGATTTGGGTTATGGAGATTTGGTGGTGGGTTTGGAGGTGGATTCCCTCCAACTTGGTTTGCAACTTGGTGGTTCTCTCTTTGAGGATCATCATCTCCATTTGGTGGAGGATTCATCTCTTCAATGTTTTCCATCTCAAATGGTTCTTCTATGACTCTTTGTCGATTCCTACTTCGATTCCTTCTTCTTGCGTGTGCCTCGATCTCAAGGTCTAATGGTTCAAGAGTTCCTCCACGTGATCTTGTGATCATGCACCTACAAAAGGAAAATGTCAAAGCCCACAAAGATGAACAAAAACAAAATAACAAAAGGAAATGATACTATCAATAACACTCAACAAACTATAAGTCTCACTAACAACACTCTCTTAAGTCCCCGGCAGCGGCGCCATTGACTTGGACGTATTTTTTGCACTTTTAAAACTATACGATCCCCACAAGCGTATGGGTTCGTTAATAGTAAGATAAGTATACCAAGTAAAATTTCGTTCCAAGGACTTAATTAAGTGAGAATGAGTCCCTAAAGTTGCAAGTTATCGTGCTATTGTAGTAACTAAATGATGTGTTTGGATTTTCGGGAATAAGCACAAAAGTAGTAAACTATATTAACTAAAGTAATAAGAACTAGTGACAAGAAATGACAATCTATCTAACTTTCTTTTGGAAAGTGCAAGAGTAGTGTATTGCCTCGGGTGTTTCCGTTTTGTGAGCAATTGAGTGAACTAGTGAACCAATTACATGATTTTACGACAAATTTGGGTCAAGCTAAAGGCGATCACATAAGTGTGCAAACCCCCTCGAAAGGCATAGGTAAACATCGTGCATTGATTAGCAATTATAGGATCTAACCAAATACCATAAGCTCCTAAGATAGTGTTGCATAAGCACTTTCAACACGGTTACTAATGCTTATGAAACGCCCTCTCACCAAACTCCTAGACGACCTCTATTTGTTTAGTGTCTAAGGTTGTCGGTCTAGCCATTAACACCCCTCTCGGGTGAGCTAATTACTAATTAACTTCTATTCAATTGACCAAAGCTCACACTCACACTCCCAATCATGCTATCCAACTCTCGTTGCAATAAACATAATCGAACATGCTCGCTAATAGGGTTAATCAACCAAATGAATCAATCAAAGTACAACTCTAGAAACATAAAAACCCAAATTATAAGCTAATCATGCAATTAATCCACAATTACACTAAATTCTCATCAAAACATCCACACCCAAGGCAATTTAGGATTAGCCCATGGTTCTAGAAGAGAATCCCATGGCTACAATGCAAGAATTCACAAAACCCATAACAATTAAGAAATAAATGAAAGAAATAAGAGATTTACTAAATTGAAATGAGAATTAAAGAGATATCACCTTAAAACTTGAAATGTAGCTACAAACTTCAATTACTTACAAAGCCCAATGGAAATCTTCACTTGAATTGTCAAACTAAACAAGAATCTAAGCTATCTATCAAAAGGAAATTGCAAAATATGAAAAACACCTATGCCTATGTGTGATTGTGTGTGTGAATTCTCTCCAATGTGTGTAATTCCCTTCAAAAATGAACTTGTGGCCTTTTATACCCTCCCCCTTGAGCTTGGCACGTGTTTCTAGGGCAAAAACGAAGTGGGGCAATTTTTCTCTGCAACTCGGCCGAGTTGGGGTCACTCGACCGAGTTTATCACTTATAAAAACGTTATGCGACTTTTCCAGCCGAGTGAGGGTCACTCGGCCGAGTGGTCTTCAATTCCAGTGGCTACTGTATTCCACCTTACTCGGCCGAGTTGGCTCACTCGGCCGAGTGTGCAGTAAATTCAAAACTTGCAGATTCGGCCGAGTTGACCCACTCGGCCGAGTGTGCAGTAAATTCAAAACTTGCAGATTCGGCCGAGTGTGCAGTAAATTCAAAACATGCAGATTCGGCCGAGTTGACCCACTCGGCCGAGTTCCCTCCTTCACTTCTCGTTTCATGCATAACTCTCTATCCCGATGCCCGATCGGCTTGATTCTCGTCTCATTTCGACCCTCTTCTTGATGCCTTTCTTGTGGTTGACTCATTTGATTGATTCAACTGCTGGATTTCTCGTAATTTGCTTCAAAACTCCTTGCTTTACCTAAAAATCAAACAAAACATTCATGTATCAACATATCTAACAATTAGCTCATGATTACACGAAAGTTGTAAGAATTTCTTGCTATCTAGAGCATAATTGACCCACAAATTCGAGCAATCTCACGACAAATCAGTACTATTGAGTACTTAGTTGAATAACTATCTAAATAAGTTATATGTGCGGAATAGTGGTTGGCCCTTTAGTTTAAACTCCTTTAATTCTGAAATCTCCTTTAACACTAAATCTGTTTTCAGGGAACTTGTCCCAAAATAGTTTTGCACAGTCTTGAATATATGTCCTTTAAAGATTACTGTGTGTGCAGTGTATGAATGTGTTGTTTTTATGAAAGTATTTGAAAGTAAATCAACACAAGAGTTATAGTGGTTCAGAGACTCAAACTCCTACATCCACTTTCCCTGATTGAACAGGATAATTCCTTATCTCTTGGAATTACTTGTTTTATAGTGCCAAGGTGCACTTGATCAACCACACCACTCCTTGGTGCCTTGATCCCTAGGATATCAGAGTCCTAGTACTCTCTTCTCAACTCAGAATTGAACTGTTCTTCTCTCAACAGTCAACTCCTTACACTTCTACTACAACAACCTTCTAATCTTTCTTTTGGAAAGGTATAAGGGTTGATGTTGGTTCCAACTGGGTTGAGATATCCTTTACAATGAGCTCAGTGTATAAGATAGGATATAATATCTCTCTAAGCTTTGATAGATATACAATGTGGTTTAGCTTAGAAGAAGTGTTTCTGGAGACTAAGAATGTTTCTTAGAAAGCTTGAAGGCTTATGAGCTTGTAGTTTCCTCTAGATTGCAGGATAGTTGGATGCCTTCAAATGGTTTCCACACTTCTGTATTTATAGAGCAGTTTGAGGTTATGTCAGTTGGAGAGACAGTCTCAAAATGTTTATATTTGTCTTCCTTGAACTCTGCAACTGGAAGACATTTTCTTGAAAGTGACATGTCCTTAATTTGGGAAGTAAACGGTTGTTTGCACTTTGTCTTGACTTTGAAGCATCTTCCCAATGTCTGACTTGAAGATTTACTTGATCAAACATGGACATCACTTCTGATCATTGGTTCTTTGATAAGGACAACATTCCTTATCATCTGGACAATTCTGCTTATCAATATCAGCAGACTTGGCTTATTAGCAGTGTTGGCTTGGTTCTTTCAAATGACTTGGCTCATTCTCTTTCATAGCATATTTGTTGTTGATTCTTGTGCATTCATGCATTCATATCAGTAGCTTTGACCTTATCAGCACAGTTGGCCTTTACTTGGGACTGCTCTAGTTCAAGTGTGCTGAGACAATTCTTCTGATCTTCTCTTCTGGGCTTGGACAAATACTTCAGTAGACTTGGTCTTGATGATGTATTGGTCTTCAGAGAAATTGACACATTACTGAGTTGATTTTATCAGCATAGTTGTCCATTTAGGTACTTCAGCAGTTTTAGGATCAATTTGATTCTGAGCCTTGAGGGGACTTGTCTCTTGTGATCTTTTAAGCATGTGTTCCCCCTCAACTTGTGCATCTAAGTACACTAAGAGCTGCCTAACACATCAGCTTCTCAACTAGCCTTAACTACATGTTTCAACATTCCTTAAACATGTTCATTTCAATTTGACTTATCTAATTGGCATGTCTTAGGGGGTTTTGGTATCTTAATCAAAATTCTCATTTTATTCCCAACATTCTCTATTACTCGCTATTGTTTTGACATTTTAGTAGATAATTAGGGGTAATTGCTTCACTTAAAACTTTCGATCACCGTCTATTTAGAACTTAATCGACAAAATACACTTTTACACTACACATCTCTGTGGGATCGACCTTGTACTTATCACGCTACGATATACACCGTATACTTGCGGTTGTGTATTTTGGTGTTGAAAAATACATGAATCAACAATCACCCATCTCAATCCATCGTAATTGTTATGGACTATGCTAAAGTCCAAAAAGTCATAAATGTTTCTTTATTGTATATGTGTAATATTTTTACACGATTTCATAAGCAGGTACTGTATTTTGAACTACTCACTTATAATATTGGGTTAATTGCAAAAAAAAAAATCATCACCTTTTGAGTATTTATCAATTACAACATATTCTTTTTTTCTTTGCAATTTGTTGCATCATCTTTTAAAATTTTGCAATTTCATGCACAATTTTTTAAAGTTTTACAATTTGATGCACCGATATATTTTTCGATCATTTTTAATTTGATATGGCGGTCTAAAATTATGAATTCGCCATAATGTGTGCGATTAGAATAAAAAAAATACAACAAAAACATTCGAAAAACTATTTTATGTGATTAAGAAAAAAATAAAGTAACATAAAGGAAAAAAATTAAGACAATATAGGAATAATTAAATATGAGTTAATGCACGACTTGGTTATAACTTTTTTTTAAAAAAACACTTTAATGCACATCAAATGAATAAATATAATTATATGAATTGTTTTGCATAACTTCTTGATTGATAAATATTTTTTTTTAATAAAATTATATAGATATCACATTTGTATGGAGGATAAGAGTTTGAGATGGAAAACACCCAATCAATACCTATAATATCAAAGCGTAATGATGGAGAATTTTATCGAAAATCAAAGAAAATATATATTGATGGATTAGTGTGCAATTTATGTAAAAATATTTTTAAAAATGTGTCATTCATTAAAAAAAATTATTAGTTGATAGTCTATGTGTCAGCAACGTGGTTAGTTCGCTATTTTCGGCGCCAAGTTAAATCAAAACTGGCCGAAAAATATATTGGTGCATCGAATTGCAAAATATAAAAAGGTGGTGTATCAAATTGCAAAGAAAAAAAGAATATGTTGTAATTGATAAATACACTAAAGATGGTGATTTTTTTTGCAATTAACCCTATAATATTTACAATTATTTTTTAATTTTAAACAAATTGAAATTTCAATCAACTTGCACTCATTTTAATTAGATGAGAACTTAATATCTACCCTTATATCTATATTATTCTACAAACTTCTACAAGGGACTATAAATTTCATCTCTTATGTTCATAATTGTTCTCTTAACAATGTTTCATATACTTTATTAATGTTGATAATTTTTTATACGTAAATTCTAAGATCTCTTTTTTATTCATTTGCATGATTTAATATTTTAAAAAATATTCTGCACACTTCATTTTATTTAAAAAAAAAGTTTTCAGAGTTACGTTACATTAGGAAAATAATTAAAAAAATTAAATCAAACAACTCAAAATTGATACTCCCTCCGTCTCGAATTAACTTTCATACTTACTGTTCATCCCTTTTTAAAAAATATTATAATAAATAAAATTTTGAGATATAATTTTATAAAAAAATAAATAAGTGAATTGACTTGTGTGTAAGTATGTACCATACCAATAATGACATTAAATGTAATATTTTAGATATTGTATGGGTGGAGTTTCTAAAAGATCGAAAAAGTAGGTGTGAAAGTTTCTTTGGGATGGAGGGAGAGTACTAAATAACAGTTTTACTTATTTTGAGTATTTCTTTCAAAATTACCTACCTCAGGTGCCAGCCAACGAAGTCATTCGTCCTCGTATTCTTAAATTATGGACGACATGAATGTTAACTGCATTGCGAACATCAAACAAATTTCAAAGGTAAATATTTTTTTACCATAACATCAAACCATACAATATCAAATAAAAAAATAACATTTGAAAATTATTTTGTGTCAAAGGAATGCTACATTGTCATTGTTGCTACCATTCAAAATATTGACACTAAGTACAGTTGGTACTACCAAGCATGCCCCAATTGTCGTAAGAATTTTTTTAATTGTGCCAGCACAATCAAATGCGAAAATTGTCACATCAAATTGCAAAAATTTGATACCAGGTATTCACCGGTCAATGCTGATTTTATTATAATTTTTTAACAACAAAAATAAAGTAATCTTACTCAATATTTGTATTATGTACAAGTTGGTTATTAATGTTGTTGACGACACATGATCAGTCTCTTTGACTTTGTTTGATAACATTGTTATTCCACTCATCTGTAAAACAACATTCGAAATCCTAACTAATTTAGACAAGATGATGTTACATTATTCAATGGTTTAGAAAATTGTGAAACATAACATGGCAAACACTTTATGTCGACTAATTTGTCATGTTTTTTCCCTTTGTTTACTTATACATATATCTTCAAATATCACTGTTATTATTTTCCTTTCGTCTCCTAATCATATAGGGAGGGTTAGAGAGTACTTTATAGATGGAGTTTCAACATTTGGTTCATCAGAAATTTATTTTCAGATTCGATTCCACATCTCTGAACAACACTTGCAGAATAACTAGAATACCTATACAATGGTCAAGTTATCGACAGTAAACTGATAACAACCGTTCAATACAACAGTTCTTCATCAAAGGCACAACCACATCATCCTATTTTTCATAATTCTTATATAATCATACATAGTTTACAAAGAATTATAAGGACTTGACGGTTGATGATGAAAGTGTTAGTGCAATCAATTTTCAACACAGTTCACCAAAAAACGTGGAGGTCATTTCTTCTTTAACTTCTGAATATTACATTACTTATAATATATTTCTACACATCCCACGAATGACCATTACTACTTAAATGAAACAATTGTTGTTAGATTTAAGATGAGACACTTTCCAATTATTTTGTGTTTTGCTATGACAATAAACAAAAGACAAGGACAATCTATTTTCACTGTGTGATTGTTCGTTCCAAAATCAGTTTTTAAACATGGTCAACTATATGTTGTCGTCTATAGAGTTAAGAGCAGAACGGAATTGAAAGTACTTACCCTTGATGATGAAGGCAAACTCATAATCTGACTGTTGCATCGCAATTCACAAACAAAATTTAGAAGCAAAAAATAATCAAACACAACAAGTTTATGTCTCGAATCACAAACCCACACTACTCGCGCTGTCTGTTTCAATTCCAACGTCAGACGTCGACCTTTCAATTATATAGTTTCATTGTTAAATTTTAGATTAGGATAGCAGATTTAATAATGAGCATGCAGTAGGAGACAAATATTAAGAGACTTTGAATTTTAGAAATGAAGATAATGAATTTAATAAACAATTTTTTTTAAAGTCGGGTTGGTCCGCCGAAATCCGCGGCCCGCCCTTTGGTGGGTTGGGGTTTTGGCAGCCCGTCTAGCAAATGGGTTGATCCGCCCCGCCGGATAGACATGCTCAACGGTTACAAATTGCCGATTTCGGTTCGTAACTGCCGGTTACGGTTTGGAAAAAAACCTAACCGAAATTGAACTATAACCGAGCCAGTTACGATTGCAGTTTGTAACCGCTAGTTTAGACGGTTTTTTTTTTTTTTGCTTGTTTTAGATCGTTTTAACTCTTTTCTTTAAATACATTAATAGATTTTAATACAAATTATACAACTTAAATTTATACTTAGAAAATGTCTCGATATCTTGTTTAAGAACCGACTAATATGGGGGATCAATTCCACCATCCATTTGTGGGAGCCCGTTTAAAGTCAAAACAAAACTACTCTTTAAGGAATTTTGGTTAGCCAAACGAAGATTAATATCTATTAGCTAAAGTTTAGATTAAATTAGTAAATTGTACACATGCATGTCAATAAACTAAGGCCATGTTTGGTTCTCTGGATTAGGGAGGATAGAATTTTTAATCCTGATTAATCATATGTTTTGTTTGTTTGATTAAAGTCCGAGAAAACATAATAGCCCGAATTGCTTTTTTGATTTATCCCCTATTGGCGTGATTATTGATCTAGGCAAATGGGGTAAGATTAATTGTCAAGCTAATTTGTCAATTATGGGGTGAAGGTGAAATACCATTTTTATCCTTACTTTATTGAATAAAAATACCGAAACACCCTTAAATACTTGGGTAATTACACAATGGCTTGGTACATCACTTTGAGCCCAAATAAATATTTACGGCTTGTGGCTTTCATTTTTTTTTTAAAACGTCCAAAAAAGTTAAAATTTTAATTTACGTCCCAAATTTTTTTTAATTCCGTAATGTATGTTCTATTTTTGTCGGAATTGTAAAAATTCATCGAAATTTCTCAAATTTAATAATCACGTGATAAAAACGACGTTGTTTTGGTCACTTAAGCGTAAATGAGACTTAAATTGAACAATTAAAGAAATTATGGGACGTAAATTAAATTTTTAACTAAAACAGGACGTTATGCAAAAAGGATCAAAATACTCTCCAAATGTGTACAATTCACTATAAAATTAATCTATCATTTTAATTATCCTTAGTTTATGTTATACAACCAAAAATATATATATAAACAATATTAGACGAGACTAAGAAAAAAAAAATCATTTCTCAATTTAAATGTAATTTTTCATTTATTAGAAAATTTAAAATTAATACTCTCAAAAGTTAAATTTTGTAACTTTGAAATTATAGTTGTATTCATATATGTTTTTATTTTTTATGAAAGTTAAATACCCATCCCTTTTTTCCCCTTCACATAACTCGAACATATATGTTTTTATTTTTTATGAAAGTTAAATACCCATCCCTTTTTTCCCCTTCACATAACTCGAACCCAGGACGGACCTAAGGCCTAGGTAGTGGTGCTCTAACCACTTGAGCTATCCCACTTTGTCGTATTCATATATGTTTTATTTATTTATAAGACTATTTATATATATATTGAATAGTTGAATTAAAGGTGCATATTTGAGTGCATTATATGTTCATAATGAATATTCATATTTTATGACAACTAGTCGTGTTTTTTGTGTAATTACTATTTAAATTGAATGTCAACAGACCTTATGGTGTGTAATTACTAAATTTATGTCTTGATTGGGTAAATTGAATGTCAAGAGAAAAACTCTGATTGAGTGTTGAGTGAAAGATGTAGTTGAGCTGAAAATGCAATTGGTTGTTTAGAAAAAATAATGAAAATATCATTTAATTAATGGCCTCAGGGGTAGAAAGGTAAATTACCACATTTATCTCATTTATCCATGAATCCAAACACAAAATAGAACTTATCTCTACCTAACTTTAAAATTTAATCAATTAATCCAAACACAAATCTCAATTCAAAAAATAATAATCCAAACAGTGCAATCTCATTCAATCCTATCATGTATAACTTATTCATCCTAACCTGTAAAGCAAACGAGCCCTAAGGAAATAGTAGATGAGATAGGAAAATGGAACAGGGGGTTCAAAAAAAAAAATTTTTAGGGTATATAATTAAGATAAATTCAATTATATAAATATATTCTAAAGCACTGGATCTTCAAATCGAGATGGATCAATTTGGTGTCGCTACTCGCTTCAATCTAAAAAAGTGAGAATGATTTTTTTTTTTTGATCAGGCAACAGTAAAGATTTTTATTAATCACAAGAATATGTCTACAATGTATGACCCTTACAGTACTTACAGGTTCTGTATGAGGCCTTGCAACAGTTTTGAAAAATTATATGGTTCCTCCGCGTCATATTTCAGTTTCAGAGATTTTTATACTCCTAGTACTCTTCTTGGTGAGTTATACCAATCTGTTATAGAATAGTCTGGACTCTTGCCCAATAACCAACTCTACATTCTTGCAATGATGTCGTTTATCAGCTAGATGTCCGTCATCTCCTTGTTCCTAAAGATCTTTGCATTTCTTCTTTTCCATATCGACCACGACACACATTCCCATATGCTTACAGCCACCCTATTCCCTATTTTCCCTTTTAACAATCTACTAAAATGGAGTAAATTGGTTAGAGGGTCAAGAGACATTACCGTTTGAACTCCGAGCCATTTGACAATACCCATCCACACTTGGTACGACGCTGGGCAGAATGTGAGTGTACACTTTACCCATAAAAACGCGTAGTTCTCCATTCTAACAACCACGCTGAACCGCAATTTTGGTACCACATAATTTTTCTAAGCTACTTCTTATTTCAAACCCCTCCTTTAAGCTGATGGAGCATGAAATTAATCGGATACCAATTCAACTTGGATTCAACTTTTTAATTGGACTTCTCCTTTAATTCACTTTATTATTTCCTGCATAAGTCAGACAACATGGGCAGGGTTCATGAATTAATAAGATTATAATAAATGTAAATTTAAATCTTTTTGTCTATTTTTACATTTAATAATATTACAATGCGCATCCCCTGAGTCAAAAACTCTGATAATAATGAAAAAAAAAAAATCATCATCTCACTTAAAAATTTAAACTTTTAGAAATGTATGAATTTAACTCCTTTCATATTATATCCAGATCTTTAATTGCCTAGCTATCAATATGAGAGAGAGTTAAATTACTCGTACGTAAGCAAAATTCCTTTAATTTAATCACATTGTTGGGCGAGTTTTGACAATTTTAGTTGCTTACCACTTGTCTAAACTCGTATTTCAATGAAATTTTGTGTTTCAAAGCAAGAGAAATGAATAAATTTAAAATAAATTAATTTCCAGCTACCAATCAGAATGTTGACTGAAAGTTGAAACTGAATGACAATAATTCCACATATGGATTGCATATTGTGGGTGGGTGGGTGCAATTTGGTTGATAATATAGAAAGTGGTATAAATAAGTCCCAACAAAAGAACATGATGTTCCACCATTAGCTCCGGTAATAAATTCGAATGTCTCCCTCTCTCACAAGTCACATCTCTAGTTTTTTTTTTTTTTAAAGTGAAGATAATTCGTATTGTCGTATGTAACAAAACTGAGTACAAAGGGTACTCGATCAAATCCCGTTGCATTGTGTTCTAATTCCTGATTATGTAAGTAGTATACGAATTTTCGATAATACACACTCATGGAGCTCTCCAACAAGCCACATCTCTAGTTTGGATTCCTATAAGCTTGCTACACACATATATAAAAATGGATAAAATTTATATATAGAGGGAGGGGTGAGAAAGATCTCATATACTATTAAAAAAAAAAAACTATCATGACAAGACAACAAGTTAAAGAGTATAAGTTAGAATAATATAAATTTTTAATTAAAAAGAAAATTAGATGATCAAAAGGGTTCTCATCCATCTTTCATATAAATTCCTTTGTAAATGTATGGGTTGAGTACCCCTTGTACTCGTGAGTAATATATTTTTCCGCTTCAAAAAAAATATAAGATGGAATGAATATTGGTTTACAAGAGAGAAGTTATAACTACTAAAACAAAAGTTACAGAAAGAATTTTGTTTCATCTAAAAGAAAGGGGAGGAGGCCCATCGAGTGGACAATTTAAATGGGTAGAGTGTTTTCAACAGGAATCGAACCCAGGTCGTTTGCCCGGTTAGCTCTAATACCATGAAAGAATTCCGTCTCATCTAAAAGTCCGAACTTGTAGAGAGGGTGGAAATTAATTCTTGTATATTAGTAATTCCTAACAGTTACAACTAGAACAAAAATTACTATACTAACTAATAATTTTTTACTTATTATCTTAACATGATGTTATTCTTCACATTTACTATATTATTACGAGGTCTCTTGTCTAATTATATTTTAAACTAAAATATGGCGTACTCAAATACTAAGCTAAGATATATTTTATGTATGGAACTATTACATACAAGATCCCTCATAAAAAAGGGTTAATTACATGGTAGTATGAAACTTTTTTGTGATTTGAAGATGTTGCACAAATTTCTTTGGTGAACCCCCCACCCCCTAAAAAGAGGAAGATAACTGAAATCATTAATTCATTTTTTTTTTTTTTAAAAAGAGTTTACTTTATTTAATAGAGTACATCCATAAGTGCAATTTTCATATTATGAGAATGTTTCGTACCACTAAATCCTGTGAAAATATTTTAATTAGCAAAAAATAATTAAGACTTGGGTAGGGGGTCAGTCCTCCTCCATGTGATAACCACCCTCACCGGCCCTACCCAAATCTCAAAATCTTGGTCATAACAAGTAGAGCTGTCAGAACGGGCTAACGGGGCGGTGCGGTCCATAACCCACCTCAACCCATCATTTTGCGGGTTTTGGCGGGCCGGTTCACGGCGGGGACGGGTTGAAAAATACTCAACCCAACCCAACCCATGACGGGTTGCGGGTTAGTCCACGGGCTTTTTTATAATATATTTATTTTTTACTTTTTCACATTTATTCTCATAATAAATTTTAAACAATACATTAATAATTACTAAAAATAAAAAAAATAAAGTATGAATAAATTTGAATAATCTTTAATTAAATTCACCACGTGAATAATTTTAATCTCTTATAATTAAAAAGTAAACCTTAAAAAAGATTTTTTGTTTAACTGACAAATCAATCGAACTAAAATTTAAACAAAGTTTAATGGGCAAATCAACTCAACTATAAGTAACAAAAATATAGAATATTCAACGAAAGTTTAATGGACAAATCAGCTCAACTATCAGTAACAAATGTCAATTTGTGAATACACATATAACATTATCACCACATAACAGTGGTTTATTCTCATTCTCAAATCTTAATTTTGTTTAGAATGATATTTTATAATTTTGTATATTAATTTAAAGTTGAATTGAATCAATAAATTTCTAATATCACATTTTTACTTACAATCATAGTTCAACTTAATAAAAACGCGTTACTGTTTCATTAAACCTTAAAAAATAAAAATAAAAATTTTAAAAATAAAAAGCCCGCGGGCCAACCCGCCCCGTCCGCGGTCCAACCCGCCAAAACCCACAATCCATACGGTCTAGCCCAAACGGGCCTGCGTTTTAAACGGGCTTGTATTATTCAACCCAACCCACCTTTTTAATAGGCGGAGGCGGGCCGACCCAACGGGCCTAGCCCATTTTGACAGCTCTAATAACAAGCGCTTATATTTATATTAATCTCTAATCGGCTAATTTAAACCGTCTAACATCTAATATTAATAATGTCTGTCTAGGTGATTCATTTTTTTATATTTAAAAATTATACTATATAATATCATAGTAAAAGTATAAAAACAGAAACAGTTAATAATACTAGAAAAATAATCAATTTTCATCAAAAAAATATCAAAACAAGTCTTAAATTAGCATACACCAATTGGCTATACAACTATATATATATATATATATATATATATATATATATATAGGAGTAAAATGTGGCATCAATTCTAATTAAAATGTGACACTGATTTTAATTGAAATGTGATACTAATTTTAATTTAAATGTGTAAATTAATATAATTAAAAAATATTAATTATATAAATAATCACAAATAAATAAAACGTGATACTCCAACTTCGACTAAAACATAACAATAATTTTAACTTAACAATTTTTGCCTTTAATTGTTGATATATGGATAATAATATAACTAGTGGATAATTAATTTAATTCAACCCCATGAAATAAGATAATCTATAACTTTGAATTTCAAATAGTGATGAATTTGAAATACTTCACCTATCCCATGATAACTTGCATTTGTTGATCGACTCACTCTAACAAAAAAAATAAATTTAATGAATGTGGGGTCAAATAAAGAAGAAGTTTTTTAGATGATTTAGTGAGATGTAAATATATTGTAGTGAAGTCTAGAAGAAAATGTAAGCTAAAATAAGTGATAGTTTTTAAAAATATAACAAAATTGTAAGAATATTAATTTTATGAATTATTTTTATATTGAGAGTGAAATAATAGTACAAATAATCCCAAGATGGAGATAGTATAAAATTAAAAATAGATGTATAAACTAATCAATGAGATTTAGATATGCCCAAAATTGGTGGGTAATCCAACTTTGGTTAAATGTGGAATTAGATTTAAAATAAAATTATATTCAATACATTTAATTGTTTACCTACCCTACTAAATTAATAAATGAATGACACTATCATTTTCAATTTAATTTGAACAAGTTTAAATTTCAAATTTCACCACAAATATTTCGAACATATGCGGTAGCCTAAACATTTTAACCAAAAAATCTATCTTAACAATCCTTAAAAAAAAAGAAATAAACTATCATAACAAGAGCTTGAAAACTAGTCATAACTTTGTTGTTTATTTAAGGTTAAATGTGTACTGTATCTACGAATCTATGATTACAAACATTAATCCACAAAGTGAAAGAGAGTCAATTGTCAAATATTTAAAATTAAATTACCATCGAGCACCCCAAAACTGCAAAAGAGATTATGGGTTAAACTATAATTAATCACGATGAGATCTGCTGCATAAAGTGCAGTTGTTATTAAATAAATAGACTTCCAACTTTATAATTAGAGAACCCTATGATTAATTGATCTCCATCATCATGACTGACTAGTGACTCACTAATTTCTTCCAATTATGACATTAATTAATTCACACGAATTATTATTTTAGGGAATTAATAATTACGCAATCAAAACTTTGATATTAATATAAATAAATTGATTTTACAACTACCTACAATTTTTAATTATTAAGATGAGATGATTTTTGCTTTAAAAAAAAAGAAGATGAGACGATTTTTTTTTTTTAATAACAAAGCCTCAAGTTTAGGTCTATACAAATTCTTGCTGAAAGCAACTTCATTTATATTAAATTCTTCACTTGATGAGTCTACTCTCCAAAGAGAGGAAATATTAGAAAATTATAAATGAATTGATTTCACAACTTTCTATAACTTCGAACTTTTAAAAGAAACATTTTTTTTTTCAAAACTATATATTTCATACGTAATCATGTAACTACTTCTATTTTACATTTTGGATTAATGATTTGTAATATGAGAAATTGTGACACTAAATGATGATTTTATAATTTTAATTTTATTTTGAAATAGTTTATATGTAAACTGGTTTATAAAGTAGGTAAAACAGAGTGAAGATAAATTGGTGTGGGAAAGGATATTATTATTTTTAAAAAAAAATAATAAAATTGATCAGTTTAAGAAGAAAAGTGAAAATAAAATAAGTGAATTGAGATATGTGATATATATTTTTAAAAAATGATTTATAAATTAGATAAATGTGAAAATAAAGTTGGGTGAAGAGGGTATTGTTAAAAAAATTGTAAATAATAAAATTGAACAATTTAGGAAGAAAAGTGAAAATAATATTGATCTTGTTTAAGTCTGATGTTCAAAATCTTAAAATACAAACAATTCTTAAAGTACAAACAATTTATAAGGGTCACTCGTATAAAACTTTATTTTGATTTTAAACGGTGCCACGGTTAGTTAATGAGTTCTTAAACCAAATATCAAGATTTTAAAAAAAAAACTGAAATAATACTACTCCCTCCGTCCCCCTATAAGTTTCCCACTTTCCTTTTATGGATGTCCCACAATAAGTTTCCCATTTCATATTTTTCCATTTTTGGCATATGATTTTCTCTCTCCCAATCACATCACTTACACTTTATCTATTATTTTATCATACTTCATCTCACATTCATCTATTATTTTCTCTCTCACCATCACATCACTTGTACTACATCTATTATTTAATCATATTTCTTAATCAAAACAATCAAAAGAAAGGGGAAACTTATACCGGGACGGAGGAAGTATTTTTTTTGTGTGTTGATTATTTAAATTAAATAATAAAATATAAAATTTGACTATATACTCCCTCCGTCCCACAATTGTTTGCACACTTGCCTTATTTGTCCGTCCCACAATTGTTTGCACACCCATAAAAGGAAACTCTCTAATAAACTTCACCCTCACAATATTCACATATTTACACAAAATGCCATTACTTTTACTCTCTTTCCAATCACCTTTTTACTTTATCCATATAAAGTTACAAAATTACCCCTCAACACTCCACTCATTACACTTTTTTCTTAATAAGTGTGCCCACTTAGTGGTGCAAACACTTCCGGGACGGAGGGAGTATAAGACTACAAAAATGGGTTTCACCAGTCAAATTATTGTCGTCCGTATTATATTTTCTCAGTCTGACAATCGACAATAATATATGTACCAAATCACCAGTTCATCCCCACTTGGTCTAATCATTTTCTTTGATTTCCGGACCCATTTGTTTCCAAATCCTTATAAATAAAATAATCTAATTAATGAATTAAATGGGATGGATTTATGTCACCATTTAATATATGGAGTGTCATTATTTAATATACAAAATATTAGTATATAAATATAAAAATTTAAATAAAATATTTTATTATGAGACAAAAATTTGCAGATCAAACGCAAACCATTTGAAAGAATTTGCATATGCAAAACATATTCTTTTGCTCTTACGTCTTGTGTTACTACAAGATCTATAATAATAAATGTGTGTTATTGTAAGTACGATTACATATGTTTATTCATACAATAATACATGCGTACACATATATATAGTAACACATTTTAAGATATTAAAAAAATTGTGTTACTACATGAACAAAAGATGTTAATGTAAAAAAAATGTTTGTTAATTGTTACTGACTTTGTGTATGAACAAACGTACGTCAATTAATAAATGTGAATAAAATACCTCAGATAAAAAAGATGAAAAATAAACATAGAAACTTTCTGTATAAACAAACATCGTTAATAAATGTGAATAAAATACATCAAATAAAAAAAATGAAAAATAAACATAGTAAATATGACAAAACAAATTTGAAGAACATTTAAGAACATGAGAAAATTTTCTAATTAATTAAAGGTTTGTTCTTATAATAACACTCATTTGTCTTTATACTACTATATTCTGGAATCAACCGCGATCAAGTTGAACGGCCTGGATCTGTTGTTGCGATTCGAGAATTTTAAAAATTGTCTTAGTTAGATATATTTCATAACGAAATAAGAGTATTTCTTACAAGGGATGCTGCTATTAAAAAAATATTTAATTTGGTAGGTTATTCATTTCAAAATTACTAAACAACGATAATTCGTTTGTTAAAACAACCACTCCTGATTTAATAAATTAAGGTACTAATATTTTAAAAAGATTGTGTGAATTCGAAATCATGTACAAGTGATACTATTGGAGTGGAATTATTCGAAATTAAGCCTTCGTTCAAGTTGTGATTTAATAAGTCTCATATATATATAGAAGTATGATTTTATATGAATATATTAGGTTTTTGCAGGTTATTAATTAACTGGGCATAGTTTGAATTGGAATGGAGCATATTCAAAGTCAACATTGAGTCATGATGCCTCGACTTTATCAAAATTTTGTTGGAATCTCATATCGTACTATTGAAAATTAATTTAACAACTATATATATACAGATATACTCCTACTTATATTAAATCCTCCTCTTAGCCGTTGCATAACCAAACTGTAATGCAATACTAATTACTTTTTTGACTAACATATTAAATGAAACGACATAAATAAATAAATTCCGACAAAATATAATAAAAACTAGGCTGCGCGCCAAAACCCGTGAATTAATCGTGATGACAAGTGGAACATATATATTGTTTGAATCATGATAAATTTGTACTCATTACACATTTATCTTAAATTATGTGTTCAAGAGTTGTCACGACATTTCTGTTAAAGTTGGTTCATTTCTGTTAAAGTTGGTATCAAATTTTATTTATCCGTGATTGTTTTATACTTCCTTCGTATTTTATACTTCATTCGTCCCATAATTTTCTGAATTAGTCGGGGGATCAATCTCACAGTCCACTTGCGGGGATCACGTTTAAAGTTATAATTTTACACTCTGTATGAACTGACCCCATAAAAATTGTTTGCACCTTTGAGGTTCGAGGGTTCGAACCTGAGACCTAAAGAGGAGCACACTCTTAAGTCTCACACCTACACCACTAGACGAAATCCTTGAGATTTCTACATAAATAATGTGACATACAAATTAAGAAAAATGACTTGAAGTCAAATAAAGGAGAAGTATTTTGAATAATTTAGTGAGGTGTAAACGGGACAGTAATATCACACAAAAAATTATTTATAATATTTGAAACGGTGTAGATTTGAAATTTAAGACTGTGTTCTTTTTTAGGTATCATGTGCAAAAATTCAAATGTACAAATAATTTCTATAAAACCAGTCTATACATAGTTTAACTCTGATTTTATGCGAGCCCTCACTAGTAGTATATAGTAAGATAGATCCCTCGAATTAGTCGTCCTTCGACCGGATATCGTAACTTAAAAAAAAACTCTCTCTTTCCCGTGATTATTTGCACACTTTCTTTATTGGGACGTCCAAAGATTATTTGCACACTCTTAATATGGAAATACCCAACAAAATTAATACCCTTCCAACATCATTTTATTTTCAAAATTGTCACTCCTTTGGTAAGAATTATATTCAATCACCGTTAATGAGATAATATGAGGGATCCACTATATATAGAGATTACAAGTAGACCTTTCAAAACGGGCCGGCGGGGCGGGGCGGGCCAAAACCGCAAAAGCCCGCCATTTGGCGGGGCGGGGCGGGCCAGCCCGTTTGCAAGGCGGGCTACCAAAACTCCAACCCAACCCAAAAGTGGGCGGGCCGCGGGTTTAGGCGGGCCAACTTTTTTTTTTTACAAAATGTTTATTAAATTCATCAAGAAACATAAAAAATTACAATATATATTTATCGTACATAATAGAAATAAACATCAAGAATTACATTAATTATTAATTAAGAACAAAAAAACTAAATAGAAATATTGTCATTAATAGTTTTATAATATATTATAAATACAATAATAATATACATATATATTAAAGTAATATACTTATATTATATATATATATATATATGATATACAATAGGTATTATGAGAGTACAAAAAATGAAGAAAGAAGGAAAAAGATGTGGCTGCTTATATAATCTGTTATGCGCTAGAGTTTTTAATATTAGTTACGTTTATTATATACTTTTAATAAACAAAGTTGGATAGCTTAAGTGGTTAGAACACCAATATATTCAAAAATAATGATTAACATAAATAAAAGATTGTTATCTATAATATATTATAATATTCCCACAATATATTATTCTATTATATTCTTTAATACCCCCGGAGTTGGGAATGTAAATGAACATGAGCTTGGTACGCAACAATCTGAAGCGAGTTTAAGATAGAAACTTCGTGAAAACATCCATAAAACAATGCACTTTTATTGTCATACAGTAGGAGAAATAACGGAAATTCTGAATCACCATATAGGGCATGCCAATGCGCATAAAAACGGGAAGTAAATGGATCGAAACACCGAAATCCTTTGAAGGACGAACGATGACAAAAAATTTGACAAGAAACACTTGCAAGTATGTCGAAAGCAGTTGATTCGAGCACAAACCAGATAGATCAGAGGGGCGAGTAACCAATGATATTGATCATAGGCTCTTTAGATAGAGAGGAAAGTAGACGAAAAAAGATGTAGCGTGAGGCTATAGAGAAAATTAGAGTGTAGGTGAGTGTGACTAAGACCATATGATTGAAAACGGTCATGAGAGGGAACGAGGAGACTTGCTCGCTCGAGAAGAAGAAGAAAAAGAAGAAGAAGGGGGATGAGGAGACTTGCTCGCTCGAGAAGAAGAAAAAAATGCGGACGAGGAGACTTGCTCGCTCGAGAAGAAGAAAAAGGGGGACAAGGAATACTAACTCGTCAGTGGCGGCTAAAAGCGGCCAAGAGAGGGAACGAGGGAGACCAACTCGTTCGAGAAAAACAAGACGGCGATGAGAAATACCTACTCATTGAGGACGTCGAAAAATAATGAAGAAAGGGGAAGGATGATTTGTGTTTGTGTGTGAGGTAAGGCGGTGACAAGGGATACCAGTTCGTCGAGACGCCCGAAAAAAATAGAGAGAAAGAGAAAAATAGAGATGAAAAGGGGGAAGAGGCGGCTAAGGATTTCGGTGTATAAGAGAAAAATAGAGATGAAAAGGGGAAGAGGCGGCTAAAGGTTTCGGTGTATTAGACTAATACAATGTGAAAATTATATTATATCATCGTTAAGATATAAACAAGGAAATAAATATAAACCATATTTTTTAGAATATATTCAAAGATAATAATTAACATAAATAAAAGATTTGCTACCTATAATATATTATTCTACTATATTCTTTAATACGTTCTTTTCTACTTTCCTTTTTTTTTTACACTTACCGAATTCATTTTACACTTTATCAAATCACAAAAAAAAAACAAATAATTTCGGGGGACGGAGAGGGTATAATATTTGGAGCATCACATGACATCTACCGCCCCTATATATAACCAATTAACCCCACCTCTCTTTGTCCAACTTGTCTATCCCCAAAAAACTTCACTCACAAAAGATGATGCAATTATCTCTCCCTTGGTTGTCAAAAGCCAGTACTTCTGCCACCGCAAACGGCGGCGGCGCCACCACCACATCATCAACATTAACGAGCTGCTGTGGACTGTCAAGATTGATGAGGCGGCTGAAGAAACGGAGCAAGATGTTGCAACCGTCGAGCCGTCAGTCGTCCGGCCAATGCCGTTACGATCCGTTAAGCTATTCCCTCAACTTCGATCGAAGTGGGTCCGGAGATTTTGTTGATGAAGATTATTACAAATATTATGCTTTTTCGTCGAGGTTCGTTGCTACCCCAACAAACGATTGCAGTCACACACTATGATCATCAATTTATTTAATTAGATAGGATCAAAATTTTGAACTTTGTTTATTTAATTCAATTCCCTTTTAAAGGAAATATATATGCCTACAATTTCTTGATATCTTTATACTCTTTCTTTTAATTATGTGCATAAAAAGTCATGTAAATTCAGATTCACAAGTTTAGTTCTACTTTATATATATACTGGATATATATAATTAAGCTGCAATTTGACTTATATCAATAATCAAATTAATATATATAAAATAATTATAAGTAAATAAAACGTAACACTAACTTTAACAGAAACGTGCCACTAATTTCAATCGAAGCATGATGAATGTACGAATATCTAGGAGTCGTGGACCTTGACGAAGTTGGATAGCTCAAGTGGTTAGAGCACCACTATCTAGGCTTTAGATCCTGGGTTCGAGTCATGGGGAGACTTTAGATCTTGGGTTCGAGTCATGGAGAGGGAAAAAGATGGGTATTTAAAAAAGAGTCGTGGACCTTAATGTGTATTATCACCCCCCATCTAATTAGTTCCAAAGATTAATTGCCCGTGGTCATATTCTTATGGTAAAGTCTAGTATGCACTCGAGTGCATGCTGTGCACCCTAGTCCATGTGCACTTTTCAGTTTAATGACTTACACTTTTTGTAAATAGTGTTGCACTTTTCAATTATTTACTAAAAATATTATTATACAGTTTAATAATTGAAAAGTGCAACACCATTTACCAAAAAGTGCAACATGGACTAGGGTGCACAACATGCACTCGAGTCCATACCAGACCAACCCTATTCTTATTAGTTTGGACCATATATATCCTAGCAAATAGTCACTTTTCTCTTCCCCTAATTCATATTGTATTAACATTCCCATTTTGTTTGGTTTGTTAATTTGGGGATATTCAAAATAAATAACCAGTTATTATAAAGAAAGACCTTTTATTTATATATAAAATCACTCTTCTCAATAATTAATTTCTCTTTTTCGATCGCACCAAGGTTCACCTTATGTACACTACTTTGGGAGATTCGTGAGTCCTATATATAATAATAATAATAAGAAATGGTTTCACATTTTCAAAAAGCAAAACAATTAGCGAGTACTGTTCTTCTTCCAATACTCTACTTAACAAAGCATGTGCCATGTGCCTGCTGACATCTTCCCAGATATATATTAGTAATATATAGTAGTCAAATTTTGATTTTCATCTTTTTTTAATACGCACTATTTTTATTACTACAATCTAACAAAAGTCCATATTTTATGAAATCAAGATATATCACTATTATTTTCCACCCTGTCATATATATGCATGCATACACACACTGGATTTGCCCAGGTAGAAAATCTACTAATCGTATTACTTTCACTCATCTGAAATAGAGGAATCAAATTGTTTCAAAGTACCTTTGTTAATTACCCAATGTCCATACTCTTTTATCCAAGTTAATAAATCTAGTAAATATTGACAAATTTTGTATGAAATTGAGTGTATACCATTCAATTGAATTTTAATTAGGTGATTTGAATAAATCATTAATTGTCCAATTGTATTTTTGAGTCTCACCACATTAGAATAAGTCGAAATTGGGATTCAATTACACCAATTGTATCATGCAATTGTAAATATTAAGAGTAATACATTACATTTTGAGTAAAAATTTCATTTAAAATTCTTGAATTTGAAAATCCAGTCTAGTAATAAAAATGTGCATTAATTTTAAAAGTTTGTAGTCATGATTTTGCAGAATTGTCACTGCTAAAAAAAAATTAATTCTATGAACTCAAGATCCTTTGTTCGGATTGAAAAATCGCAAAACAAACTCGATCTCTTATCAACTTTATTATCAATAGAAGATGCGGGAAACTTCTGATTTTCATCCATTTTGTTAGGCAAAATATGGTATACATGAAATAAATTACTGTAATTAATTACTAATTAATTGGTAACTAAATAATAGTACTGTACAAGCAATTTTCACGTTCACCCTCTTGCACAAGCTTTCACCAGTAATTCTTGTGCAGAAATTGTGCAAAAGAGTATCAAATGCTTATAGGAGTTATGTAGCTAGGTAGCAAAAAAGTATCAAAATAATGTTTATAGGAGTTATGCATGATTTTGAACAATTCGAGCAATATTACTGTTAGCAAGAAGACTCCAAGAATTATAGAATGAGAGGATAAGAGTGATAACAAGATAATCGGATTTCTCCGCCAAGCCTAAGCCAAAAAGTTCAATATTATTCAACAACCAAATGAAAATGAATACTCCAGTATATATACAAGTGTGTGCTGCCTTTAGGCGGTTTAGACTTAACCGCCTAACTAACTATTCCTAATCTGCTTATGACGCCTTTTATATGTAACAATTCCCTTCCCCTCCAAAAACGCCTTGTCCTCAAGGCGAAAGTCCGGAAATTGAGAACGGAAATATATTGTATCCACCCAAGTAGCTTCGTCTTCGTGCTGGCCTTGCCAGACCACCAACACCTGAGGTATGTGATTCGGTTGTAAATTGCATAAGATTTCATGTGTTTTAGTGATAAACTTTGAGGGGTTTTCATGCATTTTCACACTAATATGCTTGATTTGATTGAGAAAGGTGTTTGAGCTCGTTTTGTAGGAATACAATGTGAATTAGGCATTAAAATCGCAAAAATGAGTGGTCAATCATCATTTACACTCACTGGACTGAAGAAAGGATTGTACCATTGGATTCGTCTCGAAAAATGGAGTGGAATGGAAAAAAGAATCAAGTCAATCGGAGGTCGGAAGCTCGAGATATGAAGGGACGAAGACAGAGGACGAAACCTGGGCCGAAGCATCCGCCCGACCGGGCCAACCCGCCCGGCTAGTGATCTGCACCCACCTTTTTGATAAGTACACCCCCTGCGCGTATTTTTGGCCAAAATCAACTTACGAAGTTTTGGCCCGGCCGGGCCACCTGTTCCAGCCGATTTCGCGCAAACAACTTGTCCGCCCGGCCACGCCACTTACCCACCCAGCCGGGTGGACCCATTTTCGGGGTTTTTAGCCAATTTTCTCCATATTTCAAGGGCCTAATTGCAAAATTAATTCAAGACTTCTACCCCAACTATAAATAGACCAAATTTGAGTTTTACAAGGGAGTCTTACTCCTTTTACAAGCATTTCCACACACACATTCACATAGTTGTAGGTGTTCTTCCTTTTTAGTTTAATTTCTTCAATAGATTAGATAGAATAGTGGTTTTTACTTCAAATCAAGCTACGATTATCATCGGGCATCGTCTATTACATCGTTTTGTAGCTAAATTCGCATGATCAAGGTGATATTACTCTATTTTGCAATTCAATTTGGTATTTTCTTAATTTCTTCAATCTCTTGTTATTTTATTATGAGTTTGATGTTATTTGTTGTTGTAGCCATGAGATTCTCTTCTAGAACCATGGGCTAATCCTAAATTGCCTTGGGTGTGGATGTTTTGATGAGAATTTAGTGTAATTGTGGATTAATTGCATGATTAGCTTATAATTTGGGTTTTTATGTTTCTAGAGTTGTACTTTGATTGATTCATTTGGTTGATTAACCCTATTAGCAAGCATGTTCGATTATGTTTATTGCAACGAGAGTTGGGTAGCATGATTGGGAGTGTGAGTGTGAGCTTTGGTCAATTGAATAGAAGTTAATTAGTAATTAGCTCACCCGAGAGGGGTGTTAATGGCTAGACCGACAACCTTAGACACTAAACAAATAGAGGTCGTCTAGGAGTTTGGTGAGAGGGCGTTTCATAAGCATTAGTAACCGTGTTGAAAGTGCTTATGCAACACTATCTTAGGAGGTTATGGTATTTGGTTAGATCCTATAATTGCTAATAAATGCACGATGTTTACCTATGCCTTTCGAGGGGGTTTGCACACATTTGTGATAGCCTTTAGCTTGATCCAAATTCGTAGTAAAATCATGTAATTGGTTCACTAGTTCACTTAATTGCTCACAAAACGGAAACACCCGAGGCAATACCCTTCTCTTGCACTTTCAATCGAAAATTAGATAGCTTGTTATTTCTTATCACCAGTTCTCATCACTTTAGTTAATTTAGTTTAATATTTTTTGTGCTTATTCCCGAAATCCAAACATAATCATTTAGTTACTACAATAGCATGAATACTCATAACTTTAGGGATTCACTTGCATTCAATTAAATCCTTGGAACGAAAAAACTACTTGGTCGTGCTTACGTACTACAATCGGACCCATACGCTTGTGGGGATCGTATTGTTAAGTGCTTAAAAAAGTGTTGAAAAACGAGACAACTGAATGGCGCCGCTGCCGGGGATTTAAGCGAGTGTTGTTAGTGAGACTTAGAGTTTGTTAAGTGTTATTGATAGTAGCATTTATTTTTGTTATTTTGTTTTTGTTCATCTTTGTGGGCTTTGACATTTTTCTTTTGTAGGTGCATGATCACAAGATCACGTGGAGGAAACCTTGAACCATTAGACCTTGAGATCGAGGCACACGCAAGAAGAAGGAATCGAAGTAGGAACCGACAAAGAGTCATAGAAGAACCATTTGAGATGGAGAACATTGAAGAGATGAACCCTCCACCACTTGGAGATGAAGAGCCTCAAAGAGAGAACCACCAAGTTGCGAACCAAGTTGGAGGGAATCCACCTCCAAAGCATCCACCAAATCTCCATAATCCCAATCCACAATATCCCAATCCACAATATCCACCTCAAAACCACCTTCCATATCAAGGATACTATCCTTACCCTTACCCACCTCCACAACAAGCCCACTATCCACCTCCACAACACCAATATCCACCACCTCAACACCTTTACCCTCCTTACCAACATCCTCATCCTCAACAAATTCAAGAGGAATACTTCCCTCCTCCTCCACATATAGAAGAGCCTGAACGTGTTTACCATGGAAGGCCAATGAGGGAATATTTTGAGCCTCAACCAAGGGAGCATTACGATGGGTTGGCAAGACCAAGGGTGGAGGCAAACAATTTTGAGATTAGTGCATCTTTATTAAGGATGTTGAGGGAGAGACAATTTGAAGGAAGGACGGAGGAAGGATTTGAGAAAGACCCGAATGAACATCTTGCTCAATTCTTGGAGATGGCCGACACTTTCAAGAAAAACGGAGTGTCGGAAGATGCTAAAAAGATGAGGCTATTCCCATTCACATTAACGGGGAAAGCAAAAGCTTGGCTACAATCAAGCATTCCCGCCGGAGAAGTGAGGACGTGGGAAGAGTTGAAGAAGAGATTTCTATTGAAGTACTACCCTCCTTCGAAGACTATGGAAGCCAAGCAAAAGATCTCTACGTTCCAACAAGGTCCAAATGAGGGAATCAAAGAAGCATGGGAAAGGTTTACAAATCTTCTCATCACATGCCCCCATCATGGTTTTCCAATAGAACAAACAACATGTTGGTTCATTGGTGGGTTACGAGTGGAAGATCAACACCACATTGATGCTTGTGCGGGGGGTTCAATTTGGATGAAATCGGTGGAGGAGATCAATGACATAATAGAAGGGATATCATGCAATACTTTCAAGATGAGAGTAGACCATGGAGCACGAAATAGGGTAGCTCAAGTAGATGACAATGATAGTATGAGAGTAATGATGGCCACACTCATTGAAAAGGTGAATGTGTTATCTCAATCAAAAGATAATCATTTACCCTTTGGGCAAGAGGATCCTCAAATGGGACCTATGGAAGAAGTGCAATACATGGGTCAACAAGGGTATCCTCAAAATTATCAAGGGAATCGACAATATCAAGGACAACCACCATATCAAAATCGTGGTCAAGGCTTTCAAGGTCCTACTCAAAACCGATTCCAAGGCCAATCCTCATCTTATCAAGGTCAAGGGGGCCCGTCTCCTCAATTCTCAACTCCTCAAAATCAAAATTTTCGGAAGAATGAGAATTTGTCCTATTCCAATCCTAAAAGTGCTATTCAATATCCTCCCGGATTTGATCCCGGAGCAAAACTTCCAAGTGGAGAAGGGAAGTCCTCTACGGATGAGCTTCTTGCACACCTCATGAAGAGGATGGATATGAGTGATAAGAGAAGTGAAACAAGTGAGAAGAAATCCGAAGCAACCGACTCAATCCTTGCCCAACTCATGAGTAATCAAAAGTCAATGGAATCCATGATTGCCCAACTCATGAGTAATAAAAAATCAATGGAATTCCAGATGGGACAATTGGCAACTTCAATCGGATCTCAACATATAAAAGGTAAATTGCCCTCAAATACCGAGGTAAACCAACGTGAACATTGTAATGCTATTACAATTGGAAGTGGCGAACAATATGGAAGCTCTTCAATGTCGATTAAATTGGAAGAGAATGAAGTGGTGAAGGCACAAGAAAGGGAGGAAGAAAAAAAGAAGGAGGTAGAAAAAGTTGGAAGTGGAGAGGTTGCTCCAAGAATTCCAAAGTGGAGAATTGCCAAAGATTTGAGAAAGAAGAGACTTGAGGTACCTTGTGATAAATGGGGGGTGCCCATTACATATGAGCCACTTCCATACCCGGGAAGATACATGAAGAAGATGGATGAAAAGTTTGGAAAGTTTTTGGATATCTTCAAGAAAATCCACATTGATCTTCCACTTTCGGATGCTTTAGAGCAAATACCTCATTACATGAAGTTTCTAAAGGATGCAATAGCAAACAAGAAGAAACTAGTGGATGATGAGAAGATCAATTTGACCGAGGAGTGTAGTGCTATCCTTCAACGAACCCCTCCCGAAAAGCTCAAGGACCCGAGTAGTTTCACTATCCCATGTGAGATTGGTGATGGCCCCATGATGAAAGCTCTTTGTGATTTGGGAGCTAGCATCAATTTGATGCCACTTTCAATCTTCAAGCGTTTGGGACTTGGAGAAGTAGTGCCCACATCAATTACTCTCCAATTAGCGGATCGTTCCATCACCCATCCTAAAGGGATCATTGAAGATGTATTGGTGAAGGTTGACAAGTTCATCATTCCGGCCGACTTCGTGGTGTTAGATATGAAAGAAGATGCAAATATCCCATTGATTCTTGGGAGGCCGTTTCTTGCCACGGGGGGAGCAAACATAAACTTAAGGAAAGGAGAGGTGACATTGGAGGTGAATGGAGAGAAGGTGATCGTCTCCAAGTATGGCTCAATTGAGAGTTCCCCAAGAAAAAAAGAATCTCACTCCGTCAAAGAACTCGACATTTGTGTGAATGAGCCCTTACCAAAATTCCCATTGAACGATCTAGGAGATGATCAAGAAATGAAGCAAACACTCAAACTTGAGAAAAACTCAAGTTTGGGGGGGTTTGATGAGGAAGAAAAGTTTGGGGAGTTCCTTGAGGGTAGTGATGATGAAGAGGGAAGAAGAAAGAGTTCTAAAGAGAGAATATTTGAATATGGCTTTGAAATTGGAGATACAGTGGTATGGTGCAAAGGAGTGATGGAGGTCCTTGGAAAGGTGAAGCTCAAAGAACGCAAGATGTTGGTCATGAAGAAATTGGCCTATGAAGGAGGCATTGCGTTGCAAGTTGTGGAGGACGAAGTGTTCATCACCGATGAGCACAATGTGAAGCACTATCATCTTCCATTCAAAGAAAGAGAAGTTTGAACTTGTTAAGTTCCGTCCGGCATAGGACGTTAAACCTAGCGCTAAACGGGAGGCAACCCATTTTTACTTGCTTTCTTTCATTTCTTGTCCATTTTATTGCTTTGTTGTTTAGTTTGATGTGTTTGTGAGTTTTGATGTTAGTTGGAGAAGTTTGGATCGAATGGACGATTTGAGATCGAAAGTGGAACCTTGTGCTTAGAAGAAGGTGTAGCTATAGCATTCGTAAGAGGTACGCTCACCCCAATTCTTAGGAATTGCATAGCAATTACTAAGTTTGGAGGGTAGTGGAATTTATATTCTTATTCATAATATTGATTGCTTAGCTACTCTTGTTTTTAATTGTTGGGATAGTGGGCCATGTGTGTAGATTTGTATGGTTAGCACATGGTGTCAATATCATTGCAAAACTATTTTTCCAAACTTTTAATTGCTTAGCAATGAAAAAGTTTGGGGGGGTATGTTCGTTTTACATTTTATATTGACACCAATGTGTACTCTTGTGTATGTGTGAAATTTGAGTTTTAATGATCATTGGAACACATTTGATAATGATGTGTTGTGAATTTGATTCCTTGAATGTGTACATGATTGGAATTAATCATCTTGTTTGTGTTGTTGTCATCTTGTTACCTATGGATGTTTTGCATGCACAATGAGTTATGTGTGGTGATGATTGATGAATGTTTGAGTCTTGAGTGAGCCGGTGAGAGTTGAGCTTTGAACCGAGCATTAATAAGGTTTATTTCATCTTTTGAGTGGATCAATTCATTGCTTGTTTTTCTAGAACTTGCCCAAGTTCTTGCTTGAGATCATGTTTGTGTGATACTTTGAGATATGATGTAGGCCACCTTTCTTATTACAAGTCACTTAGCCAAATTTTTCCCAATAACCAAAGTAATCTTCCGTAGTTAGCCCGTTTGAGCTTGATTTCCCATTCTATTGGCAACCTACAATGTTTAACCACTTAGCCTTTCGAGCCTTTGATATCCAAATCTAGTGGAGAATAAAAATAAAGTGGTAAAACATGTGCTTTAGTGTCTTTGGTTTGAAGAGAAAAATTAGCAAGGTTGTGAAAAGAGAAAAGAAACGAAAGTGAAAAGAAAAATTGAGAAAGAAAAGAGGGACAATGAGCCCCAAAAGCTTAAAAGAAAAGAAATTGGCTAAAAAGATGAGAAGATGAATGCATTTGAGGAACTTATATGAAAAGTGAGAATGAAGGTTGTAAACCTTAAGAGCACGAGCTTGAATTGTTGAATAACAACTTTCGTTCTCCACTAGACGAGTCACTTCTTCCATATTCATCATACCCCGTCCAAAGAGTCAATGTTACGTCCTTGGTTAAGACCTATTGATCTTATAGTTGAACATGTTTGTGGTGGAAAGATGGTAGAGCTTGGGCAAGCTTATGGCAATTACAATGCATAATTTTATTGATGAGTGTTTATTGTCCTTAATTTGTTTGAGTGTTTGAGAGAAACACTATATCTTGTGAGTTGAACTTGAACATTTTGATATTGTCATCACCATCACTTGTTGTTGTATGTTGAGCATATGTGGGGTAATTAGATTGATTTTCAATAATGAACTTGTGATCATTTTGAGAATGTATCTTGAGGAAGAAGAATTCATTTCATATCATTTGATACGTGGTATCTTTCATTGATCATCTATTTGCAATCGTACAACCTCATGTTTTAATTCATTTGTTGCTCGAGGACGAGCAACACCTTAAGTTTTGGGGGGTGATTCGGTTGTAAATTGCATAAGATTTCATGTGTTTTAGTGATAAACTTTGAGGGGTTTTCATGCATTTTCACACTAATATGCTTGATTTGATTGAGAAAGGTGTTTGAGCTCGTTTTGTAGGAATACGATGTGAATTAGGCATTAAAATCGCAAAAATGAGTGGTCAATCATCATTTACACTCACTGGACTGAAGAAAGGATTGCATCATTGGATTCGTCTCGAAAAATGGAGTGGAATGGAAAAAAGAATCAAGTCAATCGGAGGTCGGAAGCTCGAGATATGAAGGGACGAAGACAGAGGACGAAACCTGGGCCGAAGTATCCGCCCGACCGGGCCGACCCGCCCGGCTAGTGATCTGCACCCACCTTTTTTATAAGTGCACCCCCTGCGCGTATTTTTGGCCAAAATCAACTTACGAAGTTTTGGCCCGGCCGGGCCACTTTTCCCGCCCGGCCGGACCACCTGTTCCAGCCCATTTCGCGCAAACAACTTGTCCGCCCGGCCACGCCACTTACCCACCCAGCCGGGTGGACCCATTTTCTGGGTTTTTAGCCAATTTTCTCCATATTTCAAGGGCCTAATTGCAAAATTAATTCAAGACTTCTACCCCAACTATAAATAGACCAAATTTGAGTTTTACAAGGGAGTCTTACTCCTTTTACAAGCATTTCCACACACACATTCACATAGTTGTAGGTGTTCTTCCTTTTTAGTTTAATTTCTTCAATAGATTAGATAGAATAGTGGTTTTTACTTCAAATCAAGCTGCGATTATCATCGGGCATCGTCTATTACATCGTTTTGTAGCTAAATTCGCATGATCAAGGTGATATTACTCTATTTTGCAATTCAATTTGGTATTTTCTTAATTTCTTCAATCTCTTGTTATTTTATTATGAGTTTGATGTTATTTGGTGTTGTAGCCATGAGATTCTCTTCTAGAACCATGGGATAATCCTCAATTGCCTTGTGTGTGGATGTTTTGATGAGAATTTAGTGTAATTGTGGATTAATTGCATGATTAGCTTATAATTTGGATTTTTATGTTTCTAGAGTTGTACTTTGATTGATTCATTTGGTTGATTAACCCTATTAGCAAGCATGTTCGATTATGTTTATTGCAACGAGAGTTGGGTAGCATGATTGAGAGTGTGAGTGTGAGCTTTGGTCAATTGAATAGAAGTTAATTAGTAATTAGCTCACCCGAGAGGGGTGTTAATGGCTAGACTGACAACCTTAGACACTAAACAAATAGAGGTCGTCTAGGAGTTTGGTGAGAGGGCGTTTCATAAGCATTAGTAACCGTGTTGAAAGTGCTTATGCAACACTATCTTAGGAGGTTATGGTATTTGGTTAGATCCTATAATTGCTAATCAATGTACGATGTTTACCTATGCCTTTCGAGGGGGTTTGCACACATTTGTGATAGCCTTTAGCTTGACCCAAATTCGTAGTAAAATCATGTAATTGGTTCACTAGTTCACTTAATTGCTCACAAAACGGAAACACCCGAGGCAATACCCTTCTCTTGCACTTTCAATCGAAAATTAGATAGCTTGTTATTTCTTATCACTAGTTCTCATCACTTTAGTTAATTTAGTTTAATATTTTTTGTGCTTATTCCCGAAATCCAAACATAATCATTTAGTTACTACAATAGCATGAATACTCATAACTTTAGGGATTCACTTGCATTCAATTAAATCCTTGGAACGAAAAAACTACTTGGTCGTGCTTACGTACTACAATCGGACCCATACGCTTGTGGGGATCGTATTGTTAAGTGCTTAAAAAAGTGTTGAAAAACGAGACAAGTCAGTATGCGATCATCGCCCCGCCATATTTCACGACCCGGTAAGACTTGTGAAGGAACAAACTCTAGATAGTCGTCGCAGACTTCTGGTGGAAGCGTCAAAGCAGTGTCGTTGGCCCCAATTAATTGTTTCAACTGAGACACATGGAAAACATTGTGCAGGCGAGTCCCATCTGGTAGTTGTAGGCGATATGCTACCGACCCAATTCGTTCTAGGACTGGGAATGGGCCAAAATAACGCGGAGCCAACTTAACATTTAATCGCTTAAAAAGGGAAGCCTGGCGATAAGGTCTGAATTTGAGGAACACTCGGTCGCCTACGTTGTATGTACCTCGCGTTTGTGCCTGTTTGCTGCCACAGTCATCCGATGCTGCGCTCGGGTCAAGTGAGCGTCTCGTGCGCCCCGTTCGTCCGCGATCGCTCGAACCTTGATTTCTGCCGGTAAGAACTGCATTAACACGGGGGCTGTCGTCCGTACATCGCCTCGAAGGGTGTGCAACCTTTCCTTCTTCTATTCGTAACAATTCCACCCCCTTTGAAAATCGCCTTGTCCCCAAGGCGGTCAAGAGAGACTCGAACAACCTCTTCCCCGTAAGTAGGTTGCACTATCAGAGGTGGAAACTCTACCCGACCAGTCTTCAGTTCATTGTAAACAACATAATACTGGGGAAACCTTTCCCTAGGACCCCTTAAAGCTTCTAGCCATGCATCGAACAACACTTGGAACCTCCCCCTCACATTTAAACCACACATTTTCTGTATTTTAGGGCTTTTATTCCCCAGTCTCTTCTTGAGTATCTTCCTAGAATTCTTTGTTTTCCCGTACGCCAAGGATCCGCTGCGACGATATGGCCTGGATATAAGAACCACTCGGTCTCCCCCTTTGAACACGACTTCTCGACCATGCTTCTTCGCTGCTTCCGGCAGACGTTGGTGGGTCCGTTTGAGGGGAAAGCAGAGGTTTTGGAGAATGGCGTCCCGTGCCTGTGATTCATTGGCATTTACCTTAACTTGGAATGTCGGAGTTGCAAAAACTGGTGGAGCACGAGGAGGAACAACCGGTGATGCTGACGAGTCATCGTGGCAACTGCCCTTTTCTTTAACCAATCTTGAAAGAGTTTGTTGGATGGATTCAAGAGAAGCCTCAATGGAATCTTGGCGTTTGTTGATAGCCGTTAAGGCGGCGTCTGTGGCATCGTGACGTTTGTTGGATTGCTCCATACTCTGATTAAGCCTTCCTACCAACGATTCCAGCGAATCCAAACGAGTATCGGTGCGTGTTCCCGTCATCAAAACGGCAGGTCGAGACCAATTGTTAGCAAGAAGACTCCAAGAATTATAGAATGAGAGGATAAGAGTGATAACAAGATAATCAGATTTCTCCGTCCAAGCCTAAGCCGAAAAGTTCAATATTATTCAACAACTAAATGAGAATGAATACTCCAGTATATATACAAGTGTGTGCTGCCTTTAGGCGGTTTAGACTTAACCGCCTAACTAACTATTCCTAATCTGCTTATGACGCCTTTTATATGTAACAATTACACGTAACATTTGCATAACATAACGAGCCAACGAGGGCTATGAGAAAAGCTTAAGATAAATATTGGAGTATAAAAGTCTTGTACAAGAGACCTAGCTAATGTAATTACTAGTTAAAAATTTCCTGCCGACATATATATTATTGTTTGAGTGCGTTACACATGATAATTCGTCTAGCTTGTATAATTTACTTCTCTCCTGTGGTTTGCACTTTGCAGACTATGACGCATCAACAAATTTAGTTTTCTCATGTATAGTGTTGGACCTTTGTTTAGTTTTATTAGTGGAGGTGATTTCTGGACCCATATGTAAGTTTTACTTTTCTTTTCAACCGAAAATTTACTTTTTGTGTAGCTTCACCCACTCTTACTTTCCATTTTCTTCTAATTTGCGATTTACTTTCCATTTTCTTCATCGAGAATTATGACTAACTGACGAAAATTGTGGATAAATATTAGGTTTCGAACCATTTGGCCAAGGCCCATTGATTTGTTTTCATCTCTTTAATTAATTCTTTTTCTCTGGTTTTTCGTTTTAAGAATTGTTCATTCTTTTTTTCAAATAAGGATTGAATTGTATGTTTTGTGATAAAAAGAATATTGTCAAAAGTGGTACAACACAAATCTCCAACATCTTCATATTCTTAATCCACTTCTGCAAGATAACAAGTCTTGGACTTTGAACATGCCCCACTTTTTTACCGTCATTCATAATTTCATATCATGTATCGATCTGAGTATATATATATAGTAGTGTTCATTTCATAGATTTTAAGTACGTTAACCAATTCATTTCGACTTAAAAGATCTAGCTATTATCTTAACTTTTTCAATTGCATAAATCTTAGCATCAAACCTCTTACAACATTTCTTTAGATTTTGTTAATTTACTCACCTAACATAGAAAATTGGATCATCCAGAGAATGGAGTAGATCGTGTGCCGTAAACAACACATTTTTGCTATTGAAATAGAGTAGTGTGCTGCTGCTGCACCAACACATTTTTCACTTTTCGCAACAAATCTCGCCCTTTGCACATTAAATGGACTATATATTGTGCTGCAACCAACAACACATTTTTAGCTTTCCCAAAATCATCACGGACACCCATCCAAATTAAGTGTTAGTAATTTCAATACTTTTCACAATTATATACTACCTCCCTCCACCAAATGTAGTTCCATCGAGGTGGGATACAAATTTTAATAAAAAAAATAGATAAAGTAAGGGTATTATAGAGTATTGTGGGAGTCCAAATAAAGTGATTGTTTGTAAATAAAGTTGATGATAAATTGAGTAATTAAGTGATAGTTTCCATAAAGTGTATGAGACTATATTTAGTGGACAAATAATATGAGTCAAATGAGATTATATTTCATAGATGGAGGGAGTATATAATAATGTTTAATATAAAATGACAGTTAGAAAAATTAAATTGTTAAGGGGATGTTTCCTTTTGGTTTTAAAAACCAGATTTTGGATTTCAAGATCCAAAACCCGTTTTACTTTGGGATTTAAAAATCGGTTTTCAAAATCCACTCAAAACCACCCTTATCAAACATATTGATTTGACATAAAGTTATATCTATATAATATTCCTCCAATCATTATATTCTTTTTCAACAATAATATAATAATACTATAATAATATAATAATACAATAATATAATACATTTAATCAACTAATCATTATAATCTCACCAAACAATAATATAATAATACAAACTCATTCAATCTTACAACTTGATTTGACATAAAGTTAAATCCTTCACTATTCCAAAACCCAAAAGAAACACCCATATTACTATTCATCGAGATTTCAAAAACCAAGATTTCAAAAATCTGATTTTTAAAACCACATAAACCCCAAAAGAAACACCCCCTAAGAGTTCAATGGACTTGAGCTAGATTACAATCCTACTGTCTAGTGAGGCTAATAAGTAGTTCAGCCCTTATATTATGCTCTTTATATTCTGTTCACTGAAAAATCGATCATTAATCTTTTATATGCTGAAAAGCTCTAAAGAATGAGATTTCTTGACCATATATTAGTTTGTGTAACTACTGATTTAACTGATTTAGGAATAAATTTTGCAATTTATATTTTATTTTGAAATTTCTTTCGAAAATTATGTGACTATGGATTTAATTGATTTAGTAATAAAATTTATATTTTATACTCCCTTTGTCCCGTGATTACTTGCACACTTTTTTTATTGGGATGTCCCAAAATTACTTGCACACTCTTAATATGGAAATACCCACAAAATTAATAACCTCACAACATCATTTTATTTTCAAATTTGCCACTCATTTTTTCCATACATTTCACTTTCCACATCATCAAATTACCTAAAATACCCCTCATTTATTTTACATCATCCATCACTAAATTCACTTTTTTTAAACATGCCGGTCAAACTATGCAAGTTATTTCGGGACGGAGAGAGTACTATTTAATTTTGAGATTTCTTTCGAAACTTTTGTAACTACGAATTTCATTATTTTACTTTTTCGAAATTCATTGTTTTCTTATTCAAAAAATTTGAGAGCCCACATATTTTACTCGAGTATAATCATCGATTCAATTACAGTAATAATTAGGGACGGGGCCATGGGCCCAGTGGAGGCACTGAACACCCCAATAATTTTTAAAAAATTTATTATATATTTTTACATTTTCCCTTTTTTTCTAATTAAATAAAAATATTTAACATGATATTAATCTGTAAGGAAATGTTTTTTTGACAGAATTTGCCGCATAATAATTTTAAAATACAAATAATAGAAGATAATTATATATAAATAATATAATCACTTATAAAAATGTGATAAGGGGGGAGTATTGATTGTGAATTATGTAGGATTTATTTAGGTTTTCAAAGTTTGGGGTATTCAATTCAAATTTTTAAAAGTTTTGGATTATTCTTTTAATACGGATTTTGTTGGATTCTTCTCCAAAAATATAAATAAATTACACTATCCAAAATCTCTTTTAAAAATAAGAGATTTCAACGAATTCTTTCAGAAATTTCTGAAAATAAAAGGTCAGAAGTAGGGATGGAAATATTGACCCATCCACCCCGCGAGCTTTGGGTCAGGTCGGATCCGTCCCGTATTGAGAACGGGTCGGATCTGTTCGCCCCATATGTGAACGGACCGAGTCTAGGTCTTTTGTCCGACCCACGAATATCCGACCGACCGAATTATTATATAAACTTTATATAATATATATATATATTTTATTGGTAAAATAATTTTTATATATATGTATATATATATAATATGAAAAATATTTATATTATTGTGAATTGTTTCAATGTATATACGCATAAAAAATATTGTTTTAAACGGGAGGACCCGTACGGGCATAATACATTAGAACGGGGTCCGGAGCATATACAAGTGTGTTCCATATACATTTGTATCAATAGTTTCAGCGCCGCAGTTTATGAAAATTTATGTAAATCAATAAAAAAAATGTATATTTCACAATCTTGTCAACTCTATGAAAATCCCAAACTCTGCATGGACTCTATGAATTTTATAAATCGACATACTTTTTAAAGTCCAAAAAATTACAATAGAATTTCAATTGAATACCCCCAAGATTTGGATAAATAGTGGAATATTTGGGTGAGTCTCTTGTGCACTCATGGTGTACTTGAGTGGACTTTGATTGGTCAATTGTTGACCGGTCAAACTTTGACTTTTTTTTTCTCAGAAAATTTACATTTTTTAATATTATTTTCACTTATATTAACATGTACTTTTCAGTTATAATATCATACATTTTTCATTAATATATAACTTACATTTTTCATTAATAGAACATACACTTTTCATTTATAATAACATACACTTTTCATTAATAGATCATACACTTTTCATTAATATATAACTTACACTTTTCATTAATAGATTATACATTTTTCAGTTATAATATCATACACTTTTCAGTTATAATAACATACATTTTTAAATTATAATAACATACACTTTTCAGTTATAATAACATACATTTTTCATTAAAAACAATGTTGCACTTTTCATTTAAAAAACAATGATGCACTTTTCAATATACTAACATACACTTTTAAAAAAAAAAATCGAAAAAAAATTCTAAAAAAATACTCCCTCAGTCCCACAAAGATGGCTACATATTCCTTTTTTGGATGTCCCAAATTATAGCCACATTTTCTCTTTTACTTTAGTAATAAATGTTTTATTGTCAATTTTACCCCTAATTAATAAGAGTAATTAATGCTTAACAGATTTTGAAGTATGAGATTTTAAGGGCAAAATTGGCTCATTAGCTAAATTTGACTACATTTATTGATTTTTCTTAATTTGTGTGTAAAGTCAAATGTGGCTATCTTTGTGGGACGGAGGGAGTAAAAAAAAAGTCAAAGTTTGACCGGTCAACGGTCAACAATTGACTAGTCAAAGTCCACTAAAGTACACCGTGTACTTGAGTTCATACAAGACTTTCATGGAATATTTATGAGTTTTGTTTTCAACCGTTCAAAATAATTACTCCCTTCGTCCCGTGATTATTTGCACACTTTCCTTAACGGGCGTCCCAACATTATTTGCACACTCTAAAAAAGGAAATAACTCACATAATTTTTACCAATATTACCCCTCCTTTATTTTACTTGGGCCCACAATTTAATTCAATTTATAACTTTAGTCAAATCTCCACCCACTTTAGTCAATGAATTACCAATAATATCCCTCATTTATTCTACCATATATATCACTACATTCCATTTTCTTAATTTTCGTGCCGGTCAAACCATGCACAAAATCCTGGGACGGAATGGATTTGAATATTTAGTTCTAAATATTTTAGAATATTATTTGGGATGGCTTAAGTACATTTAAACATAAAAATGCAAATATTAATGAATTAAAATGTTTCAACTATACTATAAAAAAAAAAAACATGATAACTTTGATATTCTTACATTCTTGTATTAATATTTAATATTAATCGGGACCCTATAAAAAAATTATGACTCATCAGAACCATCACTGATTATTATCATATCACACTCAATCAGATCATAAATTATTTATCATATATGCATATTATTAGTACCATATTAGAGAATGTGTAAATTTTTACGTAATTCAATCGATACAACCACGATATACTCAAACATTTTCATATGGCACATTACATGAGTGAGTACCCAATTTTTTTCTTCTTCTTTGTATTCTTTACAAATGGATGTGAGTAGGATTTTTGTCAACCACGATTAAGTTTCATTTATAATCGGAGTAAAATTCTGTAGAAAAAAGAATACATTTGCTATATGTTTATACAAAATTGAGTTATGAAACGAATATTCTATGCTGGCCAAAACTTAAACTAGCACTCTATGAAGATGCCCAAGTTCAAAATCGTCATAAAACAAAAATCGACCTAGAAAAGGGTAAAAAAAAGCAAAAACTGTTTTAACGGTAGATGTCAGATATACACGCGTTTCGAGGCGACTGTGGACACGGCCACTCTGGCGAGCTACCACGTGGCACCAATAACTCCATTCTTCCAATAGAGCCGCGAGTGTAAATAACACACTATAACCCGCGCGTGAAATTCGATTTTGTATTTATACTTAGCAGACATTCCTGCTTGAAAATTATTTTGACGTCAATAAAATTAAAAAGAGAGAATTGAAATCACAACTACCCCTCTCGTCCTATGAGTTGTCATACAGTAAACAACAGTGCGATTTTCAATAGGAAAAGGCGGTGTTGTGATAAGATGCGATTTTAGTTCACACTGGACATAATTGATGAGGGAGTTTTGGAGGGACGCGCCAATAACAGTGAAGCAGAAAACTCATGTCCACTGGGTAGACTGTAGCCGGTAGGTGTATATATAGAGAGAGAAAGTGGAAGACTTTTCTGGTAACGATCCATAGCTTTAGCTTTACAACACAGTTCAAAGGGAAGATCATCAGCTCACTCTGCCCGAGGTACGTATATTTTTTACTGTAATTTGCAAAACTTTGATCCAACTTTTTTGAATTTTCAATTGTTTTTTTCCGGTACTTTCGATCATTTTTATCCGACTCGATTAATTGGCCTAGGGATTCATGACTTAATTGGCGGAACAGTATATTGATCTACCGTTTCACTTTACTCTTTAATTTCCGCAAATTATGGCGATGAATTACTTCATGATTATGATCTGTAAAGTGAAGAATTGGTGTCTTGTCACTGAAGAAATTGAGTTTACTCGCTTGTGTTTTAATCTTTCTTTTCTTTTGTACGGACTTTAATTATGGAAATGATTTCCTGGAAGTTTGTGTGGATTGATCTGGGAGTTTTTTTTTTGACTTGTATCAATGAGTTTTCGCATTAAGTAGTGTGGATTGATCTGTGATTTTTGGAATCTGGTAACTGTTTTCAATGGGTTTGCAGTGAAGTATATTAGGAAGATAAATTTTGGAAACTTTTAAGAGAATAATGCAAATGAATTTTGCGTCATTAGTTCCAATATAACAGAGGTGTGATTTTTGAAGTAATGGAATAATAAAAGCAAATGCAAAGGAATCATGCTTGGAAAGACTTTTTTATATTTTAACACGAATTCTGCGTGAAAAGAATATGATCATTAAGTGCTTTAAAAATTTATGGATTATGAAATGCGAATCATAAAGTTGAATTATAAGAGAACTCTTCTACATGAAGTCGGTATGCACAAAAAAGAAAAAGTTCAAAAGGTTAAGCCTGTTAAAGTAAAATGACCAAATGTTCTGTCGAACTCCTTAATTAGTGAGTAGAAATGGTGTGTGTTCATCGTGCGCAAGTTAGTCATTTTGCTGCTCTGTAGTTGAAAGTTGCTCGGAATCCGTTTCTGTTTTCTCCTTTTCATTTGTAATTCTGGACATCCTCTCCTCTTTCACTTATGTTCTCAGAGCCTAAAGGCCCTCATATTAATTTACATCTCATATTCTTCTGAACACATATATGCATTTTTTCCAGGTTCCCTTCTGCACAGCTGCAGTGCTGGTTGCCCTTTCAACTTCTCTAACTTTAAGTTCTCAGTTGGAAACCAAAATAGGAAATGACATTTAGCTTATTTCTTATTTTGGAGCCTGATTGAGAACTATAAGTTCATTCATTGGGAAATTGAAGCACTGTGGCTAGTAATCTAAGAGTGCTTCTTGATCTCTAATCCACAGAGGTATCTGACCCATTTGGTAGAACAAAAAAGATGGAACATCAAATGGGAAAATACCTAAATGGTCAGCCAATAAACTCTGAACAAATCAGTTACAATTCTATGGATAAAAGAAATGAGGGCGTGTTGGGCTCTGTAAATCAGAGATTCCCTCAGGATCCTTCCAATACTATGAATATGAATTTAAGACCAGCTGATGTTAATGTAACAGTCGGAGCGAGACCTGTTCACTACTCCATTCAAACTGGCGAGGAGTTTTCTCTTGAGTTTATGTGGGAAAGGTTTAATCCGAGGCCGCAGTATATTCCAAATTCATCTGTTGAGGTTAATGCTGGAACTGCCCCTGTGGATCTACATGGCATGCTTGGAGCATCACATACTGCTTCCTCATTTCCTTCTGTTGAGAAGGGTAATAAAGTCCAAGCTCCTGCAACTGCGAGCAATGCTTCTTTGAGAGAAGAAAAACCTGCCAGCAATCTGCTTCAGACAGTGACTAGAACCTCATCAAAGAGTACGAGGTTTCACAGTCATTCTTCTTTGGGTTCGCGTGCTGGCTCTTCTAAAATGTTGAAGGTGTTATGCAGTTATGGAGGTACAATTTTGCCTCGTCCAAGTGATAGGAAACTTAGATATGTTGGAGGTGAAACACATATTCTCAGCATTAGGAAGGATATTTCTTGGGTGGAGCTTAAGCAGAAGACGTATTCATTGTGCAATGAACCTCATTTGATTAAATACCAGCTTCCTGGTGAGGATATTGATGCACTGGTATCTGTATCCTCTGATGAGGACTTACAGAATATGATGGAGGAATGTAAGGTACTTGATGGTGGATCTCAGAAGCTTCGGATGTTTCTCATTTCAAACGATGTCTTGGATGATTCTCAGCTTGGTCTTGAGAGCATGGAAGGTGATTCTGAAATTCAATATGTTGTTGCTGTAAATGGAATGGATTTTGGTTCAAGGAGAAACTCAGTTGGGGTGGATTTGGGAAACAATTTGGATGATTTAATCAATTCACGAGTTGTAAGAGAAACTGGTCAAATTGCTGCCAACTTAGCTCCAAGTGGTACTTTACATCCAGAAGTAGTTTCATCTAGAGCAAATCAATCTTCTCAGATAGAGATGTTGCCAAGTTCCTCACATGCTTTTGAGACCAACTCACTAGGCTACCAGGTCCAGACTATCAATCGCGAACAGCCTGAATGGAATTCCTCACATGGTTTCCGCCAAATTGACGTCCCTGCTACAGACGAAAAAATCGTAGTTTCACAATATGACTATGGTTTTCGTACATCAAACAGTGGACCAGTTGCAGAAAATTTGGTCTCGAATCCTATCTTTGGGCAGACTAGTGTGACCACGAGCACTAAGATCCCAGAAGTACCAGGACTGGAGATAAACCAGGACAATAAGACTGAACCCGATAAAGATCATTCTCTGGAGTCAAATATTCCTCGAATGGATAAACAAATGAACAAGGAAAGTTCAATCCAGAGAGTTAATGAATCTACTAAAGCTGAGTTTGTTGATGATGAGAAGACAATATCTTCAGATCCATATGCTGTTTCATCTTCAAACAACATGAAATCTGATGAAGCATCTGCTGTCTTTGCTGCCACAGATAAGGGGATCTTGGTCACATCAACAAAAATAAGTGAAGAGAACGATGAAGATGTAAAGAATTACGTGCCTCCCAATACTGTTCCGTTTGAAGAGATGGATAAGTTTGATGATGATGACCATTCTTATGATACATCTAGTATGGCCTTCATGAATGAAAGCATCCACGAACCAGCCATTCTTCCTCAGCCACTGTTCCGATCAGAAAGAATGCACAGGGAACAGGCAGGGTTTAATCGATGGTCCAAGTCTGATGATTCTTTTGGTCCACAGCTCCTAATGAGTAGATCAGATGTTTCACAACATATCTCAGAAACAGTTGATAAGTTGACTGATTGGAATGTGACAGATAATTTGGAGAAAGTTGATGCTTTCACCAAATCAACAGGTGGAGATTCCCTTATTGCTAATGAGAAACTACATGGATCTTCAAAATTGACGACAGATGATAAAAACGAGTCAGATCACAAGGCTGAACTGAATGCTGCAGTTGCTCCTACTGTTGGTATGTTAAAGCAAGGAACTTCTGAGCATAACAAGATGGAGGAAAAATCCAATGAGGTAAAAACTCATGATATGGGTGGGGGGGATGTTCCTTTTGTAGCCACTTCCCAAAGTGATCACCAACTTGCTGGAACTCCAGAGCACGAAAATATCCTTATCGACATCAATGATCGTTTTCCTCATGATTTTCTATCTGATGTATTTTCTAAGGATAGAATAGATGAGAGTTATTCTCTGCAAGGCTATTCAGCTGGTTTGAGTGTGAACATAATTAATCATGAACCTAAAAGCTGGTCATACTTTCAGAATCTAGCACAAGATGATTCCAGACGTGATGTTTCCCTTATGGATCAGGATCATCGTACTTTCGCATCTTCACAAGCGATAATTGGAGACCATGCACCTGTGGATTATAGTTATCCACCTTTTGAGAGTGGTGCAGTTGCAGCAGATATTGTAGATTCCAGTAGTAAACCTGATGTTGATAAGCAGAGGAAGCCATCTGGCCCGGTGAGACCTGACACCATGAATGTGCCTTCAGATTATGATATTCCTCAGACTTCTGGTATTCAAACTCTGCCATCTAATCACCCAATGAACTCAAGGGCAGCTGGATCTAATCACGAGGTATTAATTTGACCATAAATAACTTTTCGGTACTGTATATTCTTTAATCTTATAATCATTTTTATGATTTTAAGGATGGGAAGAAAACAACTCAACCTACAGGCTTCCCACTTGTTGACCTCTCCGTTGCAGATTTTGATCCCAGTTCTCTACAGGTATGATTCCTCTTGCAAGTCTAGTTTGCATCTCCATACAACTGAAATAGTATGATATCTTCTACAGCTTAGGAACTTTGCTGTAACAGAAAAATGAAAAAGTGTATGTATGAGCGGAAAAATATAAATGGTATTGGTATTAGAACCAAGTGTAATAGTACAAAGTAACTGGAAAAGCCTTTTTCATGGTTGCATGTTGCATAAGATTCTTGGACTATTGAAAAATCGAAGGCATTGTCGTGTGAACCAGCATCGCATTTTGCATTATGAGTTCTGCTGTTATAGTATTCTAGATATGTTGGGAGTTCCTAACTTCATCTATATTATTAAAAATACTGCACAGAACTGCATATTGTAAACACAATGTAAAATCTTTTTCAGGAGATCTTGTCTGCTGGAAGTGTGTATAATTTCCAAAAATTGTATATATGAATGTTGTAATGACTCTACCTTTGTTCTGTTACAGATTATTTCAAACAGAGATCTCGAAGAGTTGAGGGAATTGGGTTCTGGAACGTATGGGACTGTTTATCATGGTAAATGGAGGGGCACCGATGTTGCTATTAAGAGAATAAAGAAAAGCTGTTTCATGGGCCGAACATCTGAGCAGGAGACATTGGTATGTTTCAATCTTTTGTTGAATTTGTATGCTGTTTCTATATGAAAGAAGTGGCAGAAAGACCTTGATTTTGATTATCACCTTGTTGTGATATTCTGCAGACATCTGAGTTCTGGCATGAAGCTGAAATTTTGTCAAAGCTTCACCATCCCAATGTAGTGGCATTTTATGGTGTAGTGCAAGATGGACCAGGAGGGACGCTTGCAACGGTGACAGAGTTCATGGTGAATGGGTCCCTCAGACATGCTTTAATTTCCAAGGAGAGGTACTATTGCGTACTATATAATGTAGATCCCTGTTTTACATAGCTCTTGTTCACAAGGAATTTATACAGGAATCTTGATCGTCGCAAGAGGCTCATCATTGCGATGGATGCAGCTTTCGGAATGGAATATTTGCATTCGAGGAACATCGTGCACTTTGATTTAAAATGTGACAACCTGCTTGTCAACTTAAGGGATTCTTCCCGACCCATATGCAAGGTGACTCCTTTGCTCGTAAACTCACATCTATAATTGGTGTTTGATGAAAATCTTGATTTTTTTTTGAAAACAATGTGTAGGTAGGTGATTTTGGTCTGTCAAAAATAAAAAGAAATACACTGGTTACTGGTGGTGTTCGAGGAACACTTCCATGGATGGCTCCGGAGTTGTTAAATGGTAGCAGCAGCAAGGTTTCGGAAAAGGTAAATATCTTGTACGAAATGCTAGGTAAAAAAAAAGACAATGATATCATCATATGTTTGATTTGTCACAGGTTGATGTATTCTCATTTGGGATCGTGCTTTGGGAAATTCTCACAGGGGAGGAGCCGTACGCCAATATGCATTACGGAGCAATCATCGGTCTGTTCTCACTCTAATTTCTATTACTCTATAAAAATCAACAAATGTGGCAACATGCCCTATATATCTTGCATGAGAATTGTCGACGAGTATCAAATTACATAACACGTCTAAGTTAAAAAGTTTTTTGGTCCCATAACTTATCCGTCATCCAATTTTGGTCCAAAAAAGGTTCACCTTTTCGATTTAGTTCCCGTATTTAAAAAAAAGGTCCAATTTTTGCCCATTATCGTTGAAAATTTGAAAATGGTCATTTTATGTCACGAGAATGTTCAATTTTGGTTGCATAACTTTTTTACTGTCCAAAATTTTCACCAAATTAAATCCTCACTTGACATTAGGCTGTTTTAGATTTTACGGCGATTTTGGAGCCAAAGTTGGACAATTTTTTTAGTGGGACTATAAATACAAAAGGTGAAATTTTTTTAAACCAAAATTGAACTGTAGACAAATTATGGTATCAGAAAACTTTTGAACTCCACATTGTCTTGTATTAAAGATAATAAAACACAAGATGAAATACTGACTCACTTATGGGATCGATCCTAATGGCGCATATGTTGTGAAAGCAGGGGGTATAGTAAATAACACACTGCGGCCGCCTGTGCCGAGCTTTTGTGATGTGGAGTGGAGACAACTGATGGAGCAGTGTTGGGCGCCCGATCCCGTGGCTCGGCCATCCTTCACTGAGATAGCAGCTCGCTTGCGTACAATGACAGCCGCCACGAAAATGCCAGCGCATGCCAAGTGAATTTTGTGTAAAGATTGTTTTCGATGAATGCCTGGAATCAAGACGAGTTTGCTCGTAATTATACATAAAAAGACAAGTCTTGTGTTTTTTGCTGTTTCTCTCCTGTAGTACATTTTGTATTGCAGGAGAGGAGTTGTTTATATGTGAGTATGAATAAGAAAGAAATGGAGGACACTATTTCCAATTATATATATATATATATTATATATGCACTCATTTTTCACTTGTTTTGTTTGTGTATATTAAATTTGATTTTGTTGTAAATTTGTACACATATGGAAGATTGATTTGAAACCTCGAATATATATTACTAATTCAATCTATATATGATCAATGTTTTGTGTGTTGATTGAGCAGTGTCATTCCATATCCATAAATTTAATTTCAATCAATCTGACAACTTTTCTTCAAATTCTGACCTCACAGCAATCCAAAGGCCTAGCAGGCATTTATCGTCGTCGACAGGACAGCCGTAAGTTCTAAGGAGCTGATGCAAGACCCATACCTGGGGACACGGACCCCTCATATACAGGCGCCTCCTGCATAGGACCCTCGTGTACAAGGAGCACCAACTCCCGTCACTGTAACTGGTCATAGTCATGTGAATAGTGCCCAAACTTGCACTATAAAAGCAGGGCTTGGCATCCTTACAAAGGGTTGGAACACAAGTGCAGTTAATCATATTTATCATCATCAATTTTGTTGACATCACACAACAGTTGGATTGTTAAATTTTCAGTCCTCTTTCTGTTTGTTACTGATTGGTGTTCTGTATTCATTCAAATGATAAGACTATGGGCTTTGTACTCGTGATTTTAGTAATACAGGTTTCTTTCTATCTTTCAAAAAGCAAGAATCTTTAATCCCAAATACTAATTGTTAAAAGAAAAATCAAGGAGATAAATTGAGGAGATGCAAGTAAACCGAATAAAAGGGTTTTTAAATATAAGTACCCATAATGTTTTGATTAACAAAACAAAATTCCCCTCATATACTGTATGTATCAAACAAACACTATACAAAGAAAATCTGCCCCACATTCAAAAGGCTTTCATGAGGCACATTAAAAATCACACTATTGTCCCTGCAAATCTTCCTAAGAAACGCATATACATAATCAATTGCTATTTTCTTGTAAATCCTCGATTCCCTCCTTGCTATAATTACTGTATTCCCCATAATGTGAACCACCCCAGCATCCCTACAACTACCCAGAAACTCCAATTCATCCACTTCCGTTGCCTCGCTGTCTCGTCCCAACGACGTCATCGTGTTGTTCCCGTGCACCGGCGATCTACTGGGCACAATCGAGTCAACCGACGAGATCGTAAGGTCGAGAGATGTCGACGTCTGAGCATTATCTTTCACCAAAAAGTCCCTCGACTGCTGCGTATTCTGTCCGTATAAACTATATTCATCCGAGTCGGAACACCCTTCCATCATCGACTCGAGACGAACGAACATGAAAAGATTGTCGAAAAGCTTTTTCTCAAAGTCGTCGTCTTTCTTATGAAGGTCCTTGTACCCGTACCTCGCGACGCAACGGAACATGTGGAAGTTCTTTGGCCCGATACGTTTCACGAGGAAACGCTCGTCCTCGGGAACGGTGTAAACGGGAAGGTACTTTACGCACACGAAGACGACAACAGAGTGGATAGCCGGGAGGTTGGTGATGAAGTGCGAAAAAATGTGGGGTACGCCGCTAGCGAGTTCGGTATACACGAGCCCGATGCCGGGGACACGAACGAGGCCTAAGCTCGGCCCGAGCCCTAAAATCCAAGCCATGGAAACCTTGCTATGCATCTCGAACTCGTACCGTTTGAGCGTCCCGTAATGCCAGACATACATGATGATGAGAAAGGCAGCGGCGATCACGAGAGGGACCCAACCACCTTGATCGACCTTGAACAGCACAGCCGAGAAATACGTGCATTCGACGATGAGCGAAAAGACGGTGAATAATAGGACGAGAATCCAGTGACAGTGCCAAACAAGTAACATAATTAGCGTCATGAGAAGAGTCGTCACGAGCATGACAATCACGACTGCAGTACCTGTTGTTGCATCATTCGTTTTTTAGAAGGGTTGATTGGAAAATAAATCACGACTTTTTCATGTTTTTCCAATTACAACATATGCTTTTATAATTTGCAATTCGATACATGATTTTTGAAATTGTTGAAATTCTATCACACGACTATTTTCCGTGGCAATGTGTGGTATTGCAAATAAATTAATAGGCTATGATCACATTGAAACAATAACAAAAGGTTGTGAATTTATTTGCAATTTTTTTCCAAAAAATATCGGCTGCCACATCGGCATAAGTTGCCGGAAAATAGTACTCCGAATGATATAATTGAATTTTTAAAAAAGGTCTATATCGATTTGCAAATTTAAAAAAAACATATGTTGTAATTGAAAAAGTTTAATGCAATTAGCGTATATTATAACAGCGCATAAATTACGAAAAACGTACCATAAGCATTGCCGATTTGGCTTTGATTTCTGAATCCAGCCGTAACAGCAATGCAAAGAAGCATGAGTATCCAATTCATGTCGGGAATATATATTTGGCCAAGAAACTGCTTGGATGTATGAACAACTTTGACTCTCGGAAAACAGCCGAGGGCAAGGGCCTGCTTGATTATCGAAAATGTAGCAGATATAGTGGCTTGACTAGCAACAATAGCTGCTAAAGTTGCAATGATAAAAACCGGCCAGTATATTTTTTCTGCCAAAAAGAAAGTCGAGTAAAACAAATCAGGTACAGAAAACGAAGTCTCGTTTTAATCATGAAGTCTCAGAATTTAATGACTGCTTGTTATTAGAAATGTAAAGTAGCCCCGAAAGCAATTACTATAGAGTCGAGCGTACCTGGAATTGATCGATAAAATGCATCGACAACATGGTCTTGATTTTCCATGATGTATGCTGCTTGCCCAGAGTAGGCTAAAAGAAGACAAGGAAACACGAGAACTGTAAAAGCAAGCTGTACAGCGGAAACGGGAAAATGAGCAAGATCGGCAAATAGTGCTTCCGTCCCTGCATTAATAAGCAGTCTCAGATTACTACTCACAGCAACTTCAAAAGTATAAATGGGCAAATTACCAAAAACAAACTTTTTGGTGTAAGAGGAGGGGGAGAGAGAGGCAGGGTAGAAACCTGTGATACTGAGCATGATCCCTCCGAGGGACGTCCAACCTTTTTTCTTGCCTCGTTTGAAATATCTATATATATAGATGGGTGAAAATGCTTTAAGAACAGAGCTGTCGTAATTATATATATTGTAGATACCGATGCCTCCGATCATGAGAAACCAGAGAAGAACAATCGGAGCAAAAAGCCAACCGACTTTGTCAGTGCCGTAGTGTTGCATACTGAACAAACCAACCAATATGAATACAGCAACAAGTACTACCACATCTGCATCAAAGTATAATTGCTCAATCTCATTGTAAGAACTGTAAAAAGAATTACAAAACTAAGAATGCGATCATCATGAGAGTAGATCGTACCGTTGCTCATCTTTGGATGGTCCACCTTGATCCCCCCAGAAGCCGAAAGAACTGATATATTAATTTTTGTTAAACAAGGATAAAAAAAAAAAAAAAAATCATTTTATTTGATCAAGATTGGATATCAGCCACTATTAGTTTCATATCCTCTATTGCACTAAAGATACATTTCATAACCTTGAAAGAATGAGTTAGAATTAGTCTATCCCTTATGGATCAAAAGAAGTTTAGAAAATACAAGATACAAAAACAATAGTATATTGACAAAGTAATTACCTGATATAGCAGGAGTGAGAATCCCATCACCAATAACCATGCACGTCCCGATAAGTACTAGCATAAGAAGGGAAGTTCTTCTAAATGTGTTTGCCTCCAGCCATCTCTTCGTTTTAGCAGCAAAGGAACGCTCATGGAATGTCGTACGGCTATAAGTTGTCAACTCCTCATCAGTCCTATGCTGATTCGGAATCGTTTTCACTTTAGCATGCCGACAGAGTAACGAATACAGAGCAAACGTTCCTCCTGAACAACGAGATTAACAATCTATTAATATTCATACATCAATCCTTCATCAATAGATGTGCTCTTTCATGTAAGATACACAAGAAATGACCATTCAACAAGATATCATATGAGAGTTGGAAAGGTTTTTGGTCCCAAAAAAATTTAAGTTTTTCGATTTAGTCTCATTCGGGCGCAACTAATAGCACCCAGCAAATTGCTTTATACACCCTCATGTACAAGTACAATGCTTTAGCTACTGTTCAATTTTGGTCCCAAATTAAATCCTCACGTAACATAAAACGACACATTTTCAAATTTTCGGTGATTTTAGGGCCAAAATTGGACATTTTTTTAAATACCAAGACTGAATCGAGACCGAAATTGGACAGTAGACAAGTTATGTGACCAAAAACATCTATCATAAGATGATGTGGTTGAAGGCAGAGTTTACCTTGGCCATTGTCGTTTGCTCTACATACGATAAAAACGTACTTGAGTAGCGGTATCAGTGTGAGGGAGTATATAATACATGAAAGGGCACCAATTACGTCCTCGGGATCGTCTATTCCGTGAGGAAAAGTATTGTAGAAAACGTACAAGGGAGATGTTCCCAAGTCTCCATATACAACGCCAAGACTTTGGAACGCCAGCCTCAAGAGCAAAATAGTTGAGAATTTCTGTTTAAGCAATCAAGTTTCAACAGTCAACACCATTATGCTCAAAAACAAAATAAAAGACCTTAGTTCAGAATTAAGAGACTTATACAACTTTTTTTTTTTTTAATATCCTCAACATCAATTCAGTCATTTCTAAGAACAAAAATGGATTAGCTTCTCTAGAATTCAACAGCCACTGATTCAGACTAATTACAAAAGGACCAAATATCAAATACTAGTGCAGTATCAATTATCAATAGTCAAGATCAAATGCAAAAAGAAGACAAAAAGGTTTAAAGTAACAGAGAAGTTATAATCAAATGCTTTTAAATGTTGACAAATAAATAGTAGAGGATATACCTTTTCTCTATACATATTTTTAAGCCTCCCAGCCTCTTCATCCATAGGTTGATCAATCTTTTGCTCTAAAACCCACATACCTCCTTTTGATTCCCCAGTTTCATCACCAGATGCCATCTTTATTTTAACCCCAATTCAGAATTTAAAAAGAAAAATGAAACCCCCCAAGTTTTTTCTGAAAAGAGAAACTCAATTCATGGCCTAAGAAAACAATCCGACAGGACAAGAGTAGTACAAAAAGACATAAAAGAGAGAGAGAGAGTAACGAAATTTAATTGTTCTTCGCTGGCAATGAATTCTACTGTGGGGTCAACTTAATATGAGCCACATAACTACCACCCAATAATCAAATCAACTAAACACTATTTGCTCAAAATCAATGTCTGAAAACTGCTTAATTAAAAAAACCCAACTAATGAATCTTCATCTAATGCAAAATCTTGAGGTGGGTTCACTTCAAAACCTCATCTTTAGCACTCCCAAAATCGCAAAAACTAAAAAGGCAAAAACAAAAAGAAGCAGCCTAATTCTTGAGACAACGAAACTTCAAGTTTCAAGAAAACAGAATGAAATCGTCTTGAAACATCTCTCTCTCTCTCTCTCTCTCTAAATGGAGCTTGAAAGTAGATATGTATCTCTATTCACTAATCATGATTCATGAATCATCCTCCTCTCTATTATTACTGATTTGGAAATGACACGTATTGTGCAGTCGTGGAATTTGTCTGTATTTTCGCAATACTACTCCCTCCGTCCCACAACTGTTTGCACACTTACCTTATTTGTCCGTCCCACAATTGTTTGCACACCCATAAAGGGAAAGTTCTTCATAAACCCCACCCTCACAATATTCACATATTTACACAAAATGCCATTACTTTTACTCTCTTTCCAATCACCTTTTTACTTTATTCATATAACTTTACAAAACTACCCCTCAACACTCCACTCATTACACTTTTTTCTTAAAAAGTGTGCCCATTTTGTGGTGCAAACACTTCCGGGACGGAGGGAGTATTTATTTTTTGACTGCAAAGTCTGAATCTTGGGCCAAAATCCCGTTATAATCTTGATTTGCGTGTTTAAATTTGCTCACAAGGTATCACTGTCGATGCAGCCAGTACAACTTGGTTGCGCTGCTTTGACATTGCTGTTTTATTATTAGTAAATTAAATATATCGTAGAATCAAATTATCATATTCAACTACTTCGAATAAATTACTGCATTTGATTCTCGCAATATATTTATGTCACCACGTGGGGCCCACGATTTTTTATACTGATAAACTCTCACCTTGAACCAAATTTTCTTTTTCGATATTCTCAATAAAAGTTACTCCCTCGTCCCATACTTGATGATCAATTTTACATTTTTGGTGTTTCTTATTTAATGATACATTATTTAAAATAGTAAAAATATTTTTAAACAATATCTTTAAAATATCACAATATTACAACAAATGTCACTATTTTATTACATTAAAAAGTACAATTTTATTACTTCCTTCATCCATCAAATGTAGTCTCATTAGAGTGGGGCACATAGAGATAAAGTAAGGGTATTATAGGATGTTGTGGGGTCCATTGTGAATAAAATAATTATTTGTGAATAAAATTGATGGCAAATTGAGTAATTAAGTGATGGTTGAAGGGTGATAGTTTTCATAAAGTGTATGAGACTACATTTGGTGGACAAAGAATATAAGACAAATGGTACTACATTTCATGAACGAAGGGAGTACTATTTATAAAGTTGAAAAATCTTTACTACCCCCACTTTATCTTACACAATACTAATAAACAATTCATTCATTAAAACTCGTGCTCAATTGGTTTGGGTCATCAAGTATGGGACGGAGGGAGTATTTCGATTTTTCTACCGTGAGTTAGAGGGTTCGCTTTATCGTATAATAGGTGTTCAATTAAAAGTTAACAAATAATTTAATTTTGTCATGTGCATTGTACTTCGTCATTATATAAAAACAATTGAAAAAAATATAAATTACTGAAATATCGTTATAGCATTTTAAAAAAATATTCCAATTTTTTTTTCTCGAGTCAGACTAGATCGTAGGCCTCGAGGCCAGAGAGAAGACCAACCCGACTTGGCCCGATTTGACCCAGTCCGGTCCGGGCCCGGCCCAATTCGAGGGAAACATACATCACCAATTGATACTGAGATGGGCCAGCAGGCCCGACCCAGCCCGCTCTGACTTATTTGACAATTCTAGATATGTGTCATTTTATAGTTAAATGTTTTTACTTATATAAAATTAAAAGGATATATTTGTAATTGTTTATTTATTAATTTAATTTATTAGTAGGGCGATGCAGTGCGATTGTAGGACAAACGCACTAATGTGAAGTGCAATCATATACAATAAAATTTATACGTTGGATCAACAATCCAATGGTATTTAAAACATTGTTTGTTGTAAGACAGGGTGAAGTCTTTTTTTTTACAGTAGAATTAAAGACTCTAAGTTATTCATTCATCTTTTTTAACAATTATTATCTTACATTATTATATTTTTCTCCCTCTCAATCATATTATCTCTAAAACATGTATTTATTACGGAGTATATCATATTCCATCCGTTTACAATATTTTTTACACTTTCCTTTTCGAGACGTTCCACAATAACTTTCACACCCCCAATGGAAAATCTTTTATAAACTTCACTTTTACAATATCCTCAATTTTACACATAAAATTTTATTACTTTTGACTCAAACATACACACAAGTCAACTTTTTTTTTTTTTACTTTATATATAAAAGTTTACATAATTAGCTCTCAAAACTCAACTCATTATTACACTTTTTTAACTTATATGTCCACCAACATATGAAAGTTATTTAAAAAAAGAGAAAACATTTTTTAATTTTCGTGTCTAAAATTAATGAGCGGCTTAGCCAAAACGTCAAAATAGTATACATTAGTCTACCATTAGATATTTATTCGTTATATATTTTTTAATCACATCTGTTTTTTTTTTAGAATCACAATCACATTTGTTATACTCCATTACATACCAATTTTACGTTGAGTTATGTATCTCTCAATTATTTAATATCTATACGATCAAAAATGTTTTTACATTTTGGATAAAAAAAAAAATTGCAAACTTAATTTTACATCTATTTTTAATCTGATTACTAACATATTTTGAACTAACCTGCCCCCATCAAATTGAGTTGAATATCTCAATGATAAAAATTCGAGACAGACCTATCATATAAGAAGTCTCATTCACTATACTATATAATCTTGTAATTTTGTGAGGTTTCAATTTAGTTATATTTTAAAGGGAAATAGGATTCAAATTGGAGGTAGAGTTTCCTCATAATTTTAAATTATAAATTGATAGTGTTGTCAACACTTATGTTGATCAGTGGCACAGTGTAAGTGACAAAATTATTGCTTTTAATAAAATAATATATAACTTTTTAGTAAAATAGTAATTAATTAATACTAACATTGATATTTTTAGTGAAATACCGAATCCTAATTAAATATAGACAATTCTATTAGTGCACGCTTCTATTTTCTACCCAACACAATAATATTGAATTCTATTTCTAATTCCATCTGTAGAAGATCAAAACACTCTCTCACACCCACACAAAAAAAAAAATGTGTTTTTATTTTCTACGGATAAAATTGGGAATAAAATTCTATGGAAATATTTGAAGGAAAAATATTTCAAATTTATTGGAATATAATATATTTTGAAACTTAAAATTAATTTTTTAAGTCAATTGGTGTAAAAGTATCTAAACACAACTGTTAATTCTTTAAATTAATTAATCGGAGAATCAGTCAATTAAATGTGAAATGTAATTGCCAAAGGTCATGACTATTAATTTTCTACTATATGTTTTGTGAGGGTAGCTAGAACCCATATTGAAATGTAATTGTCAAGATTAATTATATAAGTTGCAAATTAATTAGACATTCTTTATTGATTTAGTGTATAAATTAGTACGAGAAAGAAATGATTAGAAACTCCATTATCTGGGGAAGGTTTATTGTCATAGATGAATGTGACATATGTTAATTAATGGGCACGTCCACAGTTAATTAATTACGGGTGATATTTGATTATTTATATAGTGAGTTTACCAATTCCTGTATTTTTCTTTATTTACAATATTTTTTTGCCAACTACCTTTTATCATACTACTGGAGTATTATTTCTTGTGAAATATATTTCTCCAATTAATTTCAGATAATTAGGTCAATATCTTGCTCGATGCCAACCTCCGTTTAATTATACAAAATTCCAACCACAGTATATAAATATATCTTTATAAATGAAATTGTAATAATAATACACCAAAGCAATGAGAGGACAAACATTTGTACATTTGGGTCCAAAATGTGGTGTCAAGACTCTGATACCATCTTTTTTTTTTTTTTTAATCTAATTTAAAATTTTGAATTTATAAAAGTTATAAAATTTATTTATTTATATTAATTCCTAGTACATAACAGTAGTGGAGTGTAAGCATAATGATTTTGAAATCATTTTAAATATTTTTTTAATCAACAAATTAGTATATTAATTTTCTTAGAAAATATCTTTATTCATCACAAATAATATTAGGAATTTCTTTTTCCATAGCTTATTTAATATTGAAAATTTCTAATTATAATCCTTTTGAGATTATATCGTGACTAAATCAGATATAATACAGTGTATCATAAGCTTTAAAATAACTTATATAAAAATATAATGTATAAACTATTTAAAAACTTAGTCTAACTCTATAAATTCGTGGCTGCGGTACTTCTGGACCCGCCCGTCAAAGACGACTTGAATCTTGCTCTTGTGGTTCCTACGACGAATCCCGACGGCTCCCGATAGCTGGTGTGGAAGTATCACGACGACAACCACCAGAGACCGTCATACTGCCCCCACTCTATCTTGAAGAACCCCGGAGGCACCTATTCGTCTGAACAAATATCGAAAGATGTCATCAACGAGTTTAATGTTGTCTCTACGGAGATCTTTACGGTTGATTCTTCGTCACCCTCTGTCGATGAAATGCGTTTTATCACCTCGTTTATGTGACGATGGGGTAATGCCTTTGATCTGCCATGATTTTTAGTTTAGTTCTCGTTTTTTGTCTGTTTATGTTTGATTTGGTTCTGTGTTTTTTTTTTTAATTTGATTTAGAGAGGTGTGCCTTTTTCCTTGACCATAATTTTATTCTTAATGAGGATTTTTTCGAGCAATGTTTTAATAGACCTCTGTTTCAAATGGTGAATTTATGACTAAATATTTTTTTCCTTTTCTTTTTAATACATAGAAATAACTATGTATAAAGAGTGAAAAATGTAAAAATGTCTGGTATACCTCCGGTTTCAAGTCACCTTTATAATGTAAAAATGTCCTCCGGTTTGAAGTCACAAAAAACAAGACGTGTATATCCATTTTCTTGCCATGTGTCCTTTCTCTCTCTTCATTCAAAATTTTCTCATCTTATGCCCCTCGTCTCATTTCCAAGGACTTCCTTCTTTATTTTTCCTCTTATGACACTAACAGACTCAGGAAAAAAAGATAAATAATTTTCTTCCTTTTCCGTTTGTTAAGTTGTTGATGAAGGGGAACGGGATATGGCTATTGTAGTTTGGGTTTTTACATGCACACCATCTGTTTGATAAAGTATTGGTTGAGAAAATGCTAATTTTATTACTTCAGTATAGTGTCATCCATGTTTTTTTCTTCGTCAAGGACCTTGTCAGGTAAGTTATCCGGAATCTCTCGTAATTTTGTTTATAAATCTATTTATCTTTGGGTTACTTCTTGTTTCGATTTATGAATATTTTGATTTTTGGATCCTCTATTGCTAGGCCTCCCTTTGAATAAGGGAGGGCCTTTGAAGTTATGTCTGTTTCGCACTATTTCTCTGGCGTGTTATGTTGATCAAGAAAGGTAATTTGTTGGTGTAATTTGATAGTCTATATCTCTCACCTTCTTGCATCTTACCGTCCACTCGGTGATATGATGAGTTGGAGAACCTTATGGATTCTAAGGTGTTGATATCTTATTCAATCAGTTTAAACAATCAATTTGCTGTTACAAAAAGTTGATTTTCTATCGTGAATTTAGTTGCTCACATAGTTTTTGTTTGTTTTATTTGCTCATTTTTCTTTGTAAAAATTTATATGAAATATTTGTATATAGCTAATTAATGTTTCATTATTTGACAATATTCTTGCTCTAATTCTTATTTGCAATTTGATTCTTACATTTTTTGCATTCCTCAATCATTACTAATTAAAATGGAATTGTGGTTAATTCAATTGTCAGAGTCTTGGTGATGTTTGTAAATTTTACAACACTACAGGTACAATCGACTGCGTTTTGTAGGTGCAGGCAAAAATAGAGATATGGATCATCATTTTGCTAATGGCAATGAAATAGTTAGCCATTAGTGTGAGTGTTTGCTCTCTCAATCTATATACAGGACAAACAATACTGATTAACCACAAAGGTAATGACAAGGTTCAACTGTCTACTTCTCTTTGAAAACAACATTACAAAACTTGAAGCTAAAAAGATGCATAGATTCAACTCGTGGCTTTTCTCTACTTTAGTTACTTTACTCCATGTATATATGTATCACAGTATCTGCCTTGGTGAATACGTCCAAGGTTATGAATTGAACAAAAATGAAGCAGTTGATCATGTGCTTTTACAGGCATTACTTGAAGAAAAAAGAAGCAGTTGATCAAGGTTATGAATTGAAATTCAGAAAAAGAGGTAGGTTAGTTAAATTTAGTAAATGTATTTAATTAATGATAAATAATGTACAGAGGTTCTCTTTTAATTAATTTGAACTTGTTGAACAACAAAACAATTGCAAGTGCTCAATAAACACTGAGGGACATAATGTGGTATTGTAGACCAGCATTTGTAAATTTTATAATCTCTTAAATTGTATTCCATCCCCTATCTTTGTCCGTCGTTTGTATTAATGCTTTAACATTATTTGTAGAAATATTATAGTTATCAATACATAATTAATTCTTAATTCTAAATTGGTATTTTAATTGTGCAGATTTCGCTCTTGAAAGCGCTAATGTGGGGTTCAATTGAGTACTACTTCTATTGTTATTCCCACTACTACATTCTTGGTGAGCTGTAATAAATGTTTGGTGAGCTGTAATAAATGTAAAGTAAATGGATATTTCTGTGTTTGTACACTACCCATCAACTTATTTCTAGAAATAAAAGATCAACTCTACCCACAATAGCTTATGGTATACAATGTTCTATATATTAATCTCCGTAATTTCATAGTTTTAATTCAACATGTACAAAAGACTAAACAAAACAATTTAATGTTAAAACTTGAAAGTTTGGGTAAACACCTCAAAAATTGAGGTGCCACCCAACCTAGTACTATATAGAGAGTGAATATCGCGTGAAATATATTTTCCTTTAACGTAACATGTATAGATCCAGTCATACATATAAATTGAATACATGTTGAAAAATAAATGGAAGAATAATGAAGAGTTCAATAAACAATTTTTTATTTTTTTCAAATAACAAACCATTCATAAAGGATAATCACATTGATATATGAGAGTTTCTTATTAATAAAGGAAAAAGATAAGAGAGGAGGGGCCACAACCCGGCCCAAAGGTGTAAAACCAATCAAAGTGAAACGAGAATCACTTTGCTCCTAATACTAAAAAAAGGAAAACAAACACACACAATCACCTATGAAATCGATTCACTGATTTATTTGAAGATAAATTTTATTTTAGTAGATAAAATCCATAACGATGAATGAGAATTGTAACTGAAATGAATTTACTTCTTCGGGAGGGATGTCGGAGGAAGGACAGAATTAGCAAGCTCCTCATTTATCTTGAACGGAAAATCTGGCATTCCGTCAAAAAATGTTTTCGACAAGTCATTCATGATTGTAAGGATGTTATCTCGGACTTGACTTAATAGAGCGGTGTTTTCATCAATCTCCTGATTAAAATAGTTTTCATCAATTTGATCCAAAACATGATCATTATGCTCTATCAGCCTTCCAACGTTGTCGTTGACCATAGATCTACGTGAGAATATTTCGGTGTTGGAACGACCATCTCTTATGCGCCTCTCGTTCTCTGTAATCCATTTAGAGCGCAGCGCGATATCGCGAATTCTTTTACCTGGTAAAGCATGAGCAATGTTCGCATAACGATCTATGGATACTTCAGAGTCATGTTTTTTCATCAAATCTTCAAAGATGGATTCCTCCTCCGATGTCCAATCGACAGATAATCCCAAACCGCCACTGAGACTCTTCAACGTTGCATTCTCCATAGTCGCCCGACTATTCTTAGATTTGAATCTGTAATGGAGAAAAAAAATGTGTTGCAAAATGGAATAGCCATCTATTGAATTTATTACAAATCGATTAGAAAAAAAGTTGCATTGTAAAAATACAACAACTCATTACAGGCCGACAGTGGATCCCACCATTCTTACCTAACACGCTCACAGATTTTACCTAACACGCTCACGGTTTTTTTTATCAGTTTATTATAAATAAATTAAATATATTAAAAATATGGTGAGTTTGAAAAGTGTTGAGTTCTATAATAAAAACACAAGACCCACCCGCGTTTTTCAAATTTAATTAAAAACTAATGATTTTTCCCCCTTATTTTTAAGTAATGACAAATCACATTTTGAACAATAGATTCAACTAACAATATAATGCAGTTTTTAATAACACCATAAATTAAAGCCAGATACATATATAGCCAGTTTTCAAATAACGCCATAAATAGATCATAAGTATTTTTGTACATTCATATGAAACTTTTTTTTTTAATTACATTATACACCCTCCATTATTTCCATTTCATGACTCAAATCGGGACCTTAGACCTAGGTAGTGTTGCTTTTAAAACATGATTTTCTAAACATGGATGGGATAATGTAGGATAAATTATCTCACCCCTCCTCTATGATTAATAATCTCATATATGCATGAAAAATAGTACAAAATTGTCGGGCCTTGCATTGATCCCGGGCCATAATCAATCAAACCAAACGTTTGATTAGTTGGGATTAAAAAGTCAATCAAGTCTAATCCAACCTAATCAAGCAAACCAAACTAGGCCTAATAGTATTAGATAAACCAGTAAATATATCACATCATTCATAAAAAAATCTGTAATATCTTAACTAAACTGTATTTAATTCAATACAAGATCACAGGCTAAAAATAAATAAAATAAATTCACCTCCACGGCATCAAGTTTTACGGAGAAATCACGAGCAGTGATGAGAGCTGAAAAACAAGAAAAATATATTATAAAAGGTTTTACAGGATTAAATCATGGGACACAAAAAAATATGATATAAATAAGACTCTAAACTTGAATTTAATAACCCTAACTATAATAATAAGAAAGACAATAATATAGATAATCAAGAAAGAAACTAATATAAATGTAACATCTAAGGGACTGCACAATTACTACACCCAATATCGTGTGTGTTTGTGATGAAACGTCTTACCTTGCTATAATTTCAAAGTATATTTTCTGCATACATAAACACTAGTCTCTAATTTATAATATATCAATATATCTAAGCCCATGGCCCAAAACTATAAATATGGAAATAATAATAATCATATATACAATAATTTTATAACAAATAAAATCAATTCTATTTTCCTTCTTTAACACAATACTCAACTTCTTTTTTCTTTGATATTTCTTTCCAAATCATTAGATGGTATAGGAATTAGGAAGGTTATGTCATCAGTTTGTGTGTGATTCAAAGGTCCCCTTTGCACAGGAAGGAATGAAGTAGGAATGGAATGTGCATTCTTAATTATATTTCTAATCCTATGATTGGTAAGTTTTATTGTATTGAATACTCATTCCATATGAAATGATTATTCCCAAAAATTTAAGAATAGTGATTCATCCCCTCCCCTAGTTTTATGTATTCCATTCCTTGATTAAAGGTTATTTAAGGATATTTTTAATTATTTTGACTAATTTATAATCATTAAGTTTTTAAGTTTATCCTCAATCCTAATTTAGTCATTTAAGATAAATTTTTAAAATTTCTTAAATTTAATTGTAGCATACCAATCATGATATTAGAATTATATAAGGAATATCTTTTTCATTCCTTCCCAATACCAATCATAAAAATGACTATTCTTATTTCATTCCTTTTTCATTATCATTCCATTCTTGAATTCATTCCATTCTTGAATTCATTCCATTCAACCCTAATATCATCCCATTGTACCAATCATGGTAAGTCCTTTCCCACAAGTTTGCAAGGCTTAGAATATCAAAGGAAAAAAAGATAATGACCAATTGACATGACCAGAGTAAACTTTTTAATTTCTAATTTACTTTTATTAACTAATCTCCTTAAATAATAAAGGAAAAAAAAATCTCTTAATTTCTAATTTACTTTTATTAAATAATCTCCTCTCAAGATAAATCTTTTCTCTATACAAATTTGTCATATACATATATATATATATATATATATGATATTTACTTTTTTACTTTTTTACTTTTTTCCTTTATTATTTAAGTGTATACTTATCAATACACATAATTTCTTGTATTTAATTATAATCAATATTTTGATAGCCAAATTTTTACAATATATTTTATGAACTCAATACAATTTTCATATATGGAAAAAAAATCACACAATAATAATGACAAATATAAAAATCAACCAATAAAATTACATTTAACAAATATATATAACTCTATTATGAGATATTGACACATCAACAAAATTAATATAAAAACAACGACACATAAGCATAATTAATATAAAGACGAGTCGTAAACATTCTAAACACCCTATTAATTAGTAATATAAGTGATATATGATAAAGGAAAAACATTTAGTAATACTGAAATGTATAGTAATCCCTCAATTCTTGAATAAGTGTCACTTTAACATTTTTCAACAAATTAAGATATTAAATTGTGGTCAATATTACCCTTCATTAATGATAAATAATTTGAATATTACATTTTTGTTTAATAAAGAATGTGGTCAAGAATGTATGTTGTATTCATATGTACAATATTTATGATTTTTCCATGATTTATGCTACTATATTAATTGAAATTGAAGGCAAATTATTTTATAAGGGTAAAATTGTCAAAATTAAAGAAAAAAACATAGAATGACACTTATTATAAAAATAATTAAAATGACAAAGTGACACTTATTTAAAAGTGGAGGGAGTAATAATTATAATACCTTAGTTCGAGCAACAATTGTGGCATTAAGAGGATGAGCGGCACATGCAGTAACATTTCCAGAGAGTGATAAATAGTACGGAGTATTTCCAAGATTAAAAAATGGGATAATATTATTTGTGGTCCCTAAAGTTTACATTTTTTAAGTTTTGGTTCCCTTCTTTCACTCACTATCAAACTTTGTACACTTTTACTTCCACATTTGATCCCACCGTTAGTTGACCGTCCGTTGATTCACGAAAACAACTATTTAGGAGTGCTAAATGTAATTATTTTGGTGGTGCTAAATGTAATTATTTTGGGTGCTAAATGTAATCATTTGAAAATTACATTTAGCACCCCAAATATAGTTGATTTCGTCATTCAACATACTTTAAATTAAAGGTGAGATCAAATATAGAAGTAAAAATGTACTTTTTTTACCAAGTTTGATAGTGAGTGAAAGATGAGGGCCAAAATTGGAAAAAAGGTAAATTTAGGGACTAAAATAATACTATTCCTTAAAAATAACAGCATAAAGTGAAATTAAAAAAGAGAGAGGGAGGGAGATACCATCCATCGTCAAGATGAAATGCTAGTATATATATAAAGTACCTAATAATCAATTTTTCTTTTGGATACTTTTTCGTTATTTTCCGAGTTTTGCTGGGGGCAAATTTGAGATACTCCATAAATATTACTGTAAAAAAATTGAGATCTAACTTATTCATTTCTTTCTGTTTATAAATATATTTCTACTCTACAAATTAGTACTTGTACGCACGTGTTTTAAGTTTCTCCCGTACAGTGCACAATTGCACATGTCCTCGTCGTTAGTTTTGAAAAATTATGCACATAAAAAATTCAAAGAAGTCCTTGTATTTTGAAAATTATGCATAAAAATCCATTGTGTGTTTTGAAAATTGTAAAAAATCACCTTGAATTTTGAAAAATGTTACATAGATAGTTTTTCGTATTCTAAAAAGTTCATCAAATCACTCAATATTTTCTGAATTATGCACAAAGTGTCAGTCTTATTGGCATCAACTGCTCGTACAATTAATACATCAATTTGATTAAAAATGTAAAATAAAATGTGTAAGTTAAAATTAAAGAGAGATAATTGAAGAGATGATTTCATTGATTCTATAACAGAGTATATAAAGAGTTATAGATGGGCTTATGTGTGTACAAAGAGACTAATGGGCCTAAATACATTTATACAATTATATACTTAACATGCCCCCTCAAGATGGAGTGGTATCGACAACTCCAATCTTGGACATAAAAAGGCGCAGCCAAGCGCGAGCAAGAGGTTTTGTGAGAGCATCCGCAAGTTGATCTGATGATGAGACATATGAGAGACGCGGAGGGACGACTTCTGAACCAGGTCTCGAACAAAGTGGTAGTCGATGGCAATGTGCTTCATGCGAGAGTGGAAAACAGGATTGGAGCACAGATAGGTAGCACCAATGTTGTCACAGTAAATGGCCGGGGTCGAAGATTCGGAGACACAAAGTTCAGAAAGGAGAGATCGTGTCCATTAAACTTCAGCCGCAACAGAGGCAATGGCACGATATTCAACTTCAGTGGATGAACGAGCAACAGATTTTTGCTTACGAGATGACCAAGAGATAGGGTTTGCTCCAAGATAAACAATGTAAGCACCAGTCGAAGTTCGATCATTGCAGTCCCCAGCCCAATCCGCATCAGTGAAACAGTGAAGAGTAGAAGAGGACTGACACCGCAGAAGAATGCCCAGTGAACGCATACCATTGAGGTATCGGAAGAGGCGCTTGACGGCTCCCCAATGAGATTCAGTGGGAGCATGCATGAACTGGGAAAGTTTGTTGACAGCAAAGGCAATATCCGGACGCGTGAAGAGTAAGTACTGAAGGCTGCCAAGGGCCTGTCGATAGGTGGTAGCATCAGCGGGAGGCGATCCATCAAGAAGCATAAGATTGTCACCGGGTTGTAAAGGGGTCTGAACAGGCTTCGAGTCAAGCATGTTGTATTTAGCAAGTAGATCAGTGGTATACTTACGTTGTACTAGCTTGCAGGCGGATTTAGTTCGAAGGACCTCCACTCCAAGAAAGTAGGAGAGGTTGCCAAGATCCTTGACTGAGAATTGAGATGCCTGTGTCGTTTGTCAAGAAAGGAGGGTGTGTTTCCAGTAAGGATCAAATCATTAACATATACCAGAAAGTAGGCAAGAACACCACCCTTGTTGTATACGAAGAGGGAGGCATCTGATCTTGTGTGTGGATCTCCCGTGGCCCTCACGGCTTCCAAACTGCCCCTTCCAATTTGGCATGCTCGGCTAGGTCACCCTTCATCTAAAATTTTAAACGTCTACTGCTTTCTCTAATTCTGATCTTGTGTGTGGATCTCCCCTGGCCCTCACGCTTCCAAACTGCCCCTTCCAATTTGGCATGCTCGGCTAGGTCACCCTTCATCTAAAATTTTGAACGTCTACTGCTTTCTCTAATTCTACTTTTACGTCTACTGCTCCGCTCCAATTAATTTTTTCTGATGTTTGGACTTCGCCTGTGTTATCTAATGATGGTTATAAATATTATGTGCTTGTTGTTGATCATTTCACTAAGTATATATAGTTATTTCCCATCAAACGAAAATCCGATGTCTACTCCACATTTGTTGCTTTTAAAGCCCTTATAGAGTAAGAATTCCGTCTCAGAACTTGTAGAGAGGGTGAAAATTAATTCTTGTATATTAATTCCTAACACCCCCCTCACTCGTGGGCCGGATTAACACCTCTTACCCTTCCTAACACTCCCCCTCACTCGTGGGACGGATTAACACCTCTTACCCTTTTTGGGGAGGAGACCCATCGAGTGGACAATTTAAATGGGTGAAGTGCTTTCAATTTGCCCGGTTTACTCTGATACCATAATAGAATTTTGTCTCATATAAAAGTTCGAACTTGTAGAGAAGGTGATAATTAATTCATGTATATTAAATTGAAGAGATGATTTCATTGATTCTATAACAGAGTATATAAAGAGTTACAGATGGACTTATGTGTGTACAAAGAGACTAATGAGCCTAAATACATTTATACAATTATATACTTAACAAAAATAATTGATATGTACAACCTAATATAATTGAAATATGACGAGGTAATATAATTGAAATATGACGAGGGCAAAAATCTAATGGTTGTTTTGTTCACATAACGAGATAAATAACTAATGACATGATTGAATAGAATTTTGTTGTTTAAATGGAAAATATGTGTGGCTTCAAAAAAATGAAAAATGTTGGGATATAAATCCTAAAACAAGTCCTAAATGATGATGAAGATATAAAAAAAATATAAAGTTTTGATAAGCTAAAAAGAAGTTTGAATTTTTCTAAGTGTTGACTAATCTAGTCTAGTTAAGTTGAAATCATCTTGAACTAAGATCAGTAGAGTTCACATGAGTTAACATATGAAAAGACAGGTACTTATAATTGATATCATGTTATCACTTCATATGTGTTTATGCTAACTGTTTAGATTGTTATTGAGCTATGAATAATCATTGTATAGAGCTCATAATTTCAAGTGTAATAGATAGATGCATTGTATAGTTTTCTAAGTTGACTAAGCTTGTAACAAGAGTTTAATGTAATGTAATAGTCTTGATAGGATTAGATGATAGGACTAGATTAGTTCTATGTTGTAATCTGAAGAAGTCTACTGCACAAGTCAAGTTGAAGACGCAGTCTACTACTAGACAAGACAGGTGCAACTCAACTAAACAAGACAAGACAAGAAGACTGAAGTTAGTTACAGAAACGTGTTTTAAAGATAAAGATAGAAGGAGTTAGTTAAAAATAACTACTTGAACAAGAAACGCGTGGAAGGATAAGAAGATTCAGTTAGAAGTTAGTTTTCAAGAAGAGGTTGTTACACAACTGAAAGTTCTTGGAATTAGAAGTCTATAAATACCCCAAGGTATTCATTCATTAAAGACGACTGATACGACTACATACAAAAGCATTATTGAAGAAATTACTCTCAGAGATTGAAGTTCAGAAAGTAAAGCTACGCAAGACAAGTGAAGATCGAAGAAGGCTACTACTGAACGAAGAGAAGTTTTATTTTCGTTTATTGTTTCAAGTTGCTAGTTACTTGTAAAATAGCTAGTTAGATCGAAGAGGCACTTGGTAGTGTTGTCGAGAAGATCTAAGTCTTATTTCTTGGGACTTAAAGCTACAAGAACATATTACTCCATTGGACGAGTTAATAAGAATATCACAACTGGGTTGTGAGAGTGGATGTAGACAAGTTGTCGAACCACTATAAATCTCGTGTTTGATTTACTTTACTGTTTTTGTTTGTTGTTTAATTGATTAACTGATTGATTGAATTACATATTGTTGGTCCTGAAAGGAGTATATAACAAGTGTATGGGGGGGGGAATACACTTGTATGCAATTCTTTGATAACTTTGATCAAACCAGAGTTCAGCAAGGTTGTCTTGGACAACTCTGCTGAAGAAGATTAACTCTTCTAAGATAATCAGACTACTAAGTACTATTGAGTACTTAGTTGATTGACTATCTAGGGGAGTTATATGTGCGGAATAATGGTTGGCCCTTTAAGTTTAGACTCCTTTAATTTCTGAAATCACTTAGTCAATGCAACACAGTTCAGTTTAGCTTCAGGGAACTTGTCCAAATCAGTTTTGCACAGTCTTTGAATATGTATCTTTGAAAGATCAGTTTAGTGTGCAGTGTTGAATGAATGTAAGTACTTGTAAAGTAAATCAACACAAGAGTTTATAGTGGTTCAGAGACTCAAGCTCCTACATCCACTTTCCCTGATTTAACAGGATAATTCCTTCACTCTTGGAATTAACTTGTTTTATAGTGCCAAGGTGCACTTGATCAAGAACACCACTCCTTGGTGAATTGATCCCTAGGATGTCTAGAGTCCTAGTACCCTCTTCTCAACTCAGAACTGAACTGTTCTTCTCTCAACAGTCAGCTCCTACCACTTCTACTACTACAACCTTCTCACTTTCACTCTTGAAAGGTGTAAGGGTTGAAGTAAGGTTCCAACTAATGAGATATCCTTTACAATGAAGATCAGTGTATAAGGATAGGATATCTCTCTAAGCTTGTGTAAGGATATACAATTGGGTTCAGCTTAGATGAAGTGTTTGAAGACTAAGATAGTCTTTGAAAGCTTTGAAAGCACTCTAGCTTGTAAGAACTTTGAGCTAGGTTGGATTATGTTGAGGTCAGTTGGATAGTTGGATATTCTTGTCAAGGTTGAGGTGCTTTCAAATGGTCTTCACACTTCTGTATTTATAGACAAAATGGAGGATTTGCCCGTTGGAGAGGCAGCCCCAAATTGCTATAAATGTCTTCCTTGAGTTCTTCAAACTGGAAGACAGATTCTTGATAGTGACATGTCCTCATTTGGGTAATAAACGGCTGTAACAGTTTTGTCTTCATTCTGCAGCACTTTTCCCAATGTTTGACTTCTTGTTAGGACTTGGACATGGCTTCTGAAGGTTGATCCAATGATAGGACAACATTCCTTATCATCTGGACAACTCTCCTTATCACTATCAGCAGTTTTGCTTTTCAGCATGGTTGGCTTGCTCTTCTTCAGATGACTTGGCTCTTTCCCTTTGTTTCTCTTGTGTATGGTCTTAGCTCATTCCTTTGAGGACCTTTAGGGACTGGTTGTCTCAATCTCTTCAGCATAGTTGATCTTAGGCTTTCAGAGCACTTGATCTTGGTCAATTTAGCTGAGACAACTCCTCTGGACAACTCTCCTGATCAGTGTATTTAATCTTTTTTCATCAGAGCACTTTATGCATAGAGTTGGCTTCTCTGGACAACTCTCCTGATCAAAACCTTTGAGTAACTTTGTCCTCTTGAGCTAGGCAAGCTTGTTCTTGCATATGGCTATCTTCTTTGGACAATTCTCCTGATCAGAGCATATGAATATTTTCTCTGGACAACTCTCCTGATAAGAACATCTTAGATTTCATAGAGTGTCCTTGCTCTTAAGTGATTGTTCCAGATTTTGAGCCTTGAGGGGACTTGTTCTTGATTATCTTCAAAGCATAGGTTCCCCCTCAAATTGTGCATCTAATTGTCTAAGAGCTGCCTAACATTTCAGCTTCTCATCTAGCCTATAATCTATATGTTCTAACATTCTTAGAACATATTTATATTGACTTAGGCATGTCTCAGGGGGTTTTGGTATTCAATCAAAACATAGCTCATTTTATTCCCAACAATTTCCCCCTTTTTGATGATGCCAAAACCTATGCAATTTAAGCAAAAGTGACTTGTCTACACCTATTACATGTATCTTCAGAAGACATGACTGAGGTCAATATTCCTGAAAAATAATGTGTTAGTGTATTCACTGTTTTTGTTGCAAGTAGGTTTTAAGATAGGCATAGAGAGATTTGTGTTTCTTGATTCAAAATAAGTTCAACTATCATTCATTCAAAAATCATTACAGGCATGTTGATAGTTGAAATTAACATATCAGAGCATGAATCAATAACACTTAAATATATCAGAGCATTTCATTACAATAATTCAAAATAACATTTTCAGCATCAGAGCACAGAACTTGTATCAGAGCAATTCTTTAACAGATCAGAGTAACCAGATTAGCACATCAGCAAATTTGACCATATTTCAGCATAGTTGATCATTCAAGTAAGGTCAGAAGACTTAGCCATTTTAAAGATCATCCTCAGGAGGTGGCAGCATTCCATACTGTGCCCACACTCTTCTTTTTAGTGCCATGGCTTCTTGGTTGGTTCCCTTAGGTCCAAGAACCATCTTGTTCAGCTTAAGGATCTCAGTGAATTCCCTCAGAATTCTTGCTTGGTCAATCCATCCTTCAAGCTTTGGAGGCATGTATATGATTGGCTTGGGAGCTGTGAGTTCAAATCTTGCAATGTCAGCAGCTGCAAGTAGTTGTTGATACAACTCTCTGTAGTATTCTAGCATGAACTCAGTGAAGGCAGAGTTTGCATCTCCTCCATTCCATCTGTCAATGACATAATAGTCATAGACAAACTCCCTTTTGGCTTCTTCCCATGTGTCATTCAGTTGAATTGGCACCCATTTATCCAAGTGTGGATATTTGGTGTCCATTGGGATTAGAAGCTGAGGCTTCATCTTGCTGTAAGTTGCTCTTCTCCTTCTTGGTTTCTGAAAGTTTGCTCTTCTTTCATCTCTTGCTCTGTTGGCTTCTTCCATTAAGTCCATTTTCTCTTGGGCCCTCATCATGGCCAGTTTTTGTTGTGTTTCAGGGTCTTTGCCATACCCTTCATGAAACAACTTTGATGGGTCATCAGCTAAAACATTTGTCTTCTTCTTGGGCTCAGGTCCAAATCCTTCAGCAAACAATTCTTCAATGTCTTCAGTTGATTTGGCACCTTCAGCAGTTTTTCCAGATTCAGAAGATTTGTCCTCTTCAGCAGTTTTGGCTTTCTTTGATGTAGGCTCATCCTTATCAATTCTGAATTCAGGTGGAAGATCAAGGCTGCTAGGAAAGTCAGTGAATTTCTCAATTTGTCTCTTCTTTCCTTGGGCCTTCTTGATCTTTCCTCTGGTTTGGACACCTTCAGCATCTTTGTCCAAACCTGACACTTCACCACCTGGTCTTTGCTGTTTCCTTGCCCTTTCTTCTTGAGCTGAGGCCATTGAGTTCTTCAATGCCAATGCTAACTGCTCCTCTTCATCCAAATCTTCCAAGTTCGGCATTTCTGGCTCTTTTCCCTTTCCTTCAGGGACTTTGTCTTTCCCTTTCACTGGACTCCCAATCACCAAGGCACCTTTTGCTCTAGCTTTTTCCCTTTCCCCCTTTTTGGCAGCATCAAAGCACTGGGGCTTTAGGTCACTCATTGTTGAGGCCATCAGGGATTGGGCCTGGTTTAGGGACTTCATCTCTTCCAACAAATATACATTTTCATCATGTATATTCTGCATTCTATCACTGCTCAAGCTAAGGAAAGCTAGAACAGGCTTCATCTTTTGTTGGACAACCTCTTCCATGGCTGTTTTCAGAGATGCATCCAGTTGGATTTTTAAGAGCTCAGTGAGGTTGGCCACTGCACCTTCAGCAATGTTGGCCAACACTTCTTGGGAAAACTTTTCTGAGGCAGCTTTGACCATAGCTAGCCTTTGCTCTTCAGCTCTTCTCTTTTGTAGTGCAGTCTTCTTTCCAATAGCTTGTTTGACAGTTAGCCTGAGAGCTTTGACATTAGCATTGTGATTGTCTCTCAGCAACTTTTGTTCTTTCTTGACCTCCTCTGAGATGGCTTCCATGGTTGATTTGGCACTTTGAACTTCAGTGGAGATGGTTTGAAGACCAGATTCCACACCACTGATTCTTGCCTCAAGGGTGGGTAGCACAACATCTTCAGAGCCAGTGAGCCTCATTTCTACAGATGCTAGAGTTCTTCCCTGCTCATTCAATGCTCCTGAAGTTTCAGCATGAGCAGATTGGACTTGATGAGCCAAGGAGTCCAACTTCTCTGATTGCATTCCAAGTAAGGCCTGAGCTGAGCCTGTATCAACTTGGATAGGTGCATCTGTGAGGAACTCATCTGCAAAGATTTGGTCAAGAGAAATACCTGCAACATTAGATAAATCAAACAAGTTAGGAAATAAGCACTCATCACCCTCAATTTCTTTTGCATAAGACTCTGATACATCAGCAGTCTTCTTCTCATTTTCAACTTGTTCTTTTCTCCCTTCATGAATAATGTTCTCACTCAAGGAATCAGGCCTCCTTTCATCAAGGGATTCCTGAAGTTCAGATTTGACTTCAAGAATAACCTGTCCTTCCTCACTTATTCCACCCTCATTTGGTGGTACACTCACTATCTTAGTGATGACTACCTCTCTTTCATCCTCAACTCCCTCTGATTTTTCAACTAATCTTTCCTTTTCAACTCCTTCTCCTAAACCTGCAACATCTCCACCTTCATCAAGGTTCAAAGATGGCAGTTGTGGGGAGATCACAGTGCTTATATCAACAGCCACTGAGTCATCCTGAATGATTAAGGGCTGATCAATGTCCAACTCTTCTGACACTGAATAGGCCTTAATCAAACTAGCCTCTAATACAGGAACCTCAACATCTTTAGGCTGTGCCTTGGGTTCAGAAGAACCTTCATTGGCAGATGTATCTTTGGTTGTGTTACCATCCTTGGTCAACACCTCTGAGATTACAGAGCCTTTCCTATGATAGGTTTTGGGAGGGTTAGAAAGTCTATCTTCTATAGAAGATTTGGGTTGAAAGGTTTCAGGGAGGTTGGCTTGAGGGGTTTCAGGAGGGTTGGGATTTGAAGGGTTTGAGGGATCATCAGGGGAATCATCATCATTGGAGCTACTGTCAGGGTGTTTGATTCCCTTTGCCTTTCTTTCTTTCTCCTCCTTAATCTTATCAGCTACCAACTTTGCAAAAATCTCCTCATCAATGAGGAATCTTATCTTTGAAACTCCAGCAAAGTGTAGCAATCTGTTCTCCTCTATCTGCCACCAGTTTGCACCCTTATCTTGGATGACTTGTGATATCTCCATCAAGGATTTGTCTTTCACATCAACAAGCATCCTTAAATCTTGAAAGGCCTTCTGAATTCTTGGAAATTCAGCAAGTTGTGGATACAAACTGTCCACAGTAGCCTTGGCTCCTCCTCTGAGCATACTTTCATAAGTATACTCCTCCTCATCTCCACTTGAATGGGGACTTTGGGTTATAGGGGAGTTGGCTCTGGGTTCTCCTATCAAAGCTTCAGGCAGATTAAGTTCAGGGATAATGGTCTCAGAAGGGTTGGGCTCAAGTGAAGGTACTTCAGTTGCTTTAGAGAGCAATGAATCTGAAGGGGCTTTACTCAGGGGGGTTGGCTCATTGAGTGTATGCTCTAAGAGTTTTGAATAATTGAGCATGGATGAGTCAAGGGGAGACAAGAGTCTTGTCTCATCTACTGCCAAATCAGCAAGCACATCAATGCCACTTCTTTGTTCATTCCCTTCTGGAGAATACCTCTTAGTGAGATTTACAGGGGTAATGGGTTGGTTGGAAGGGGTGACATGGGTTTCAGGGGAGTTGGGCTCAGGATACTGAACTTCAGGGAGGTTGGCCTCTATGAGTTGACCTTCAGGGACTTTGGATTCTGGAGTTCCAGAACCAGATGAATTGGTCCTTGACATGGATTTGGCCCTGCTTTCAGCTCTGCTCTCCCTTAGAGCCAATTGAAGAGACCTCTCTTCTTGCAGCTCCAACACCTTTTCAGTAGGTTTGGCCCTTCTCTTGCTGGCCCTGCTACTTCCACTTCCTTCCTTCTCAGGGACAACTTCCCTGACTCTCTTATCACCCTTCTTCTTTTGCCTGGTCTCATTGTACTTTTGCCTGAGTTCTTCTGAATGATCAGATGGCACTTGTACACCTTCTCTAGCAACTTCTTCAATCTCAGCTGAAGCATCTGAATTCTCTTCTGAGATTCTCTGAGACATTTTTCTTGTCTTTACAGCCCTGGCCTTTGTTCTCTTTTTCATCTTAGGTTTTTCTTCCTCCTGTTCTTCAGCAGGCTTGGCCAGTAGCATCCTTCTTTTCTCAGTTTTCTTACTGAGCTTTCTGAACAGGATCTTTTGGGCTGGGAGGGGCTTTGCAAAGGTCTGCATCTGGGAATAGTGGGAAAACCTCTCAATCAACAAGCTTGCCCTGGTGCAATACTTGATTTTCCCTTCTAGCACCACCTTGTTGTGGGCTTTCACCTTAAATTTAGCATTCTCTTTCATCATCTCAGACATGATGAAGGTCCTCCAATCAAACTTGATGCCCTTATCACTGGCATCAATAATGGCAGCCATGATTCTGATCCTTGGCTGGCTGACCTGCTCTAGGCTTCCAGTGTTGCTTAAGAGGCTCTTAGCAACTACCTCAAAGAGATTAAGAAACTCTGGCTTGAGAGTTTTCTTGTTTTGAGTTGAGGAGAGAGGGCCTGGAACTAATAACCACTCTTGGGCTATTTCCTCTTCATGTCCAGTGCCATACACTTCTGGATTCCTTCCCTCATAAGGCAATCCAAAAGCTCCTTCCAGATCCTCTGAGGAGAATCTAACTCTATGGAATCTCTCCTCTTCCTCTCCTTTAGCTGTGTAGGATAGCCTGGTTGATACTTCACCATCTTCAGGCTTGCCTCTCCACTTGAGGAAGGCAAAGAATTCTGCCATATAACTCTCCAAGCAAGAGCTTGGTCTTTCATCCAAGAACTTTTGGAGACCAGCCCTTCTCAACCATCTCAGGGTTGGAGTAATCTCAGGATCTTCACTTTCAAATGAAATTATGGGTTCAAAGTGAAGATTGTTTTTGTTGCTAAGATAGGCAAAATCTAGGTCTAGATCCTTGTTGGAGAAATCAACAAGCATCTCAGGTCTAACCTTGGGGGCCATTGAAATTTACAGAGAGAAGTTTGATGAAGAATGAGAGAGTTTGAAGAATTTTGAGTTAGGGTTTCGAATACTTGGGGAAGAAGTGTTTGTGGGTATCTTAAGACTTGTGAATATTCTAAAAAGAATGTTTGTCAATGAGTTGGTAAGGTCTTGATACAATTCAAAGGTGAACAAAAATGGAAATCCAAAATGGACGGCTAGGATTGATTTAAGGGGAGTTGTCCATTTTTGATCCAATGGTCAAAAACCAATGTAACAGTGAAATAACTGTTTTATTCAAAACGTGGGTGGTTTTAAATGTTTGTTTAAGGCTGGGGATTTTTCGAGATAGATCATGTCCCAAAAAGTTTAATGCAAACAAGAGTTAAATCTTGGCATTTAATGCATGGAAAGTGACCTTTTGGGTGGGAGACAAATTAAATCCCAGAAAGGTGAAAACTGTATTTCAAAGGGACAGATTTCGAAATAGGTATTGATCACCAAAAATAGGTGCTTATCATACCAAGATTTGGTTTGATAGCTAGGACAACTTATCTGACCCTACATGGACAAGTGTCCTGAAGAAAGGTGGACAAAGGTCCTGAATGTTAATGGACAAGTGTCCTGAAGAGGTAAGGTCATGTTTCTGAATTTCAGTAGACTTGGCCAAGTCTGCTGAAGTTTGAGTTTGTTTCCCCCTTAATCAATGAACTTCTTTGGACTTATTTGTCCAACTTCCCTGGATCAAGTAATCCCAACTCTGCTGATAGCTCCAGAAATCTTGCCTCTGCAAGTGGCTTGGTTAGAATATCAGCTTTTTGATGATCAGTGTGGATCTTGACCAACTTGATGTCCTTCTTCTCCACATGGTCTCTAATGAAGTGGTGCTTGATGTCCACATGCTTGCATCTTGTGTGTAAGACAGGATTTTGTGATATAGCAATGGCACTATTGTTATCACAAAATATTGGCACTTCAGTAGAGTTGACTTTGTAGTCTCTTAGTTGTTGTTTCAACCATAGGATTTGAGCACAACAACTTCCAGCAGCAACATATTCAGCTTCAGTGGTGGAAGTGGCCACTGTGTTCTGCTTCTTGGAGAACCATGAAATAAGCTTGTTGCCTAAGAATTGACAAGTCCCTGAAGTGGACTTTCTGTCAATCCTACATCCTCCATAATCAGCATCTGAGTAGCCAGTTAGCTCAATATTGTCATCAGCAGGGTACCAAAGGCCTAGATTCTCAGTGCCTTTGAGATACCTCAAAATCCTTTTTGCAGCCTCAAGGTGGCTTTTCTTAGGATTTGCTTGAAATCTTGCACAAACACCTACTGCAAAGGTGATGTCAGGTCTGCTGGCAGTGAGATAGAGGAGTGATCCAATGATTCCTCTATACTCAGTGGAATTGGTTGGAATACCACTCTCATCAGGATCCATCTTCCAATTTGTGTTCATAGGGATCCTTACTGGCTTGCTAGTTGTACACCCAAACTTTTTGATCATTTCTCTGGTGTACTTAGCTTGGTTGATGAAGATTCCTTCTTTAGTTTGCTTGACTTGTAGACCCAAAAAGAAGTTCATCAACCCCATCATGGACATCTCAAACTTGCTTTGCATGAGCTTGGAGAATTTCTCACACAGCTTCTCATTAGGGGATCCAAAAATTATGTCATCTACATAAATTTGGACAAGCAGGATGTCCTCTCCTTCAGAGATTCTGAAGAGAGTTATGTCCACAGTTCCCTTGGTGAATCCATGATCCAAGAGGAATTGTGACAGTGTATCATACCAAGCCCTAGGGGCTTGTTTGAGTCCATATAGAGCTTTCTTGAGTCTGTAAACTTGGTTTCCAACTTCAAAACCTGGTGGTTGCTCCACATAGACTTCTTCTTTTAAGACTCCATTCAGAAAGGCACTCTTGACATCCATTTGGTATACTTTGAACCTCTTGTGGGCTGCATAGGCTAGAAAGAGCCTTATTGCTTCTAGCCTTGCCACAGGTGCAAAAGTCTCATCATAGTCAATGCCTTCATGTTGGCAATATCCTTTTGCCACTAGTCTTGCTTTGTTTCTGACAATCACATCATTTTCATTCTTCTTGTTCTTGAACACCCACTTTGTTCCAATAACATCTTGATGTGAAGGTCTATCCACCAGCTCCCATACTTCATTTCTGGTGAATTGATTTAGTTCTTCCTGCATGGCTGTGATCCAGTTGGCATCTTGAAGTGCTTCCTCAATATCACTTGGTTCTTGCTCTGACAAGAAACAACAGAACATAGCACTTTCACCATGAAACTTTCTGGTTCTGACTCCTATACTTGGATCACCAAGTATCAGATCAGTAGGATGGTCAGATAACCAGGTCCTTCTTTTCCTGATCTCTTCAGTAGAGTTGTCCTCTACTAAAGGTGAGTCATTTTGATCATAAAATTCAGGATAATTTAATGCAGGATCTAATTCAGGATCATAATCAGGGGTGTTGTACTCAATGTCAGGGACATTGGCATTTTCAACATTTTGAGTTCCCCCTTGATTATTTGACCCATTTACTACCTCAGCAGGAACTGCTTCTTCATTGGTAGTTGTTACCTGGATGTGAACTGGGATTGGATCATTCAGTTCACCATTTCCATCAGTGGGATTTGTCTCAGGAAGGTTGCCTTCAGGATTGTTGTCCAATGTGGATTTTTCAGGCAGATTGGCTTGAACAACCTCTATGAATTCAGTGTCTTTGTCTTTTAGACTTAATCTGGTTGTCCTCTGTGTGATTTCTTCAGGTTCCAAATGATCATTCCTGATCTCAAAGATAGACTCATCAAACACAACATGAGGTGTTTCTTCCACTATAAGAGTTTTCTTGTTGTAGACTCTGAAAGCTCTACTGATTTGAGAGTATCCAAGAAATACTCCCTCATCAGCTTTGCTGTCAAAGGCTTTCAACTGTTCTTTCCCATTATTGTGAATGAAACATTTACAACCAAATATATGAAAGTATGACACTTTAGGCATTCTTCCTTTCCAGAGTTCATAGGGGGTTTTGCCTTGCCCCTTAGTGATCAAACATCTATTTTGAGTATGGCATGCAGTGTTTATAGCTTCAGCCCAAAACCTCTTAGGTAGATTTGAGTCAGCAATTAGAGTTCTAGCAGCTTCTTTTAAAGTTCTATTCCTTCTTTCTGCAACTCCATTTTGTTGGGGAGTTCTAGCTGCTGAGGTTTCATGAGCTATTCCATTTGATGTGCAGTACTCATTGATGTATGAATTAATGAACTCAGTGCCTTTATCAGATCTTATCTTGGTAATGCTAAGGCTTTTCTCATTTGACAATCTCTTGAGAAGTTCAGGTAGTTTGACTTGTGTTTCCTTCTTATTAAGGAGAAATACTACCCATGTGAACCTAGAGAAGTCATCTACTACCACTAATGTGTATTTTCTACCATTTATGCTTGAAGGGGTAATTGGTCCAAACAGATCCATATGTAGAAGTTCAAGTACCCTTTCAGTGGAAATGACTGGTTTTCCTTTAAATGAGGCTTTAATCTGTTTTCCTTCTTGACATGGTTTACACACATGTTCTTTAATGAAAACCTCATTAGGTAGTCCTTTAACTAATGCATTTCTAGCAAGTTTATTCATGGATTTGAAGTTCAGGTGGTTTAGCCTTTTGTGCCATAGCCAACTTTGTTCACTAGAACTTTTAGCAATAAAACATGCAGCATCAGTAGACTTGTCCCAGTCTGCAAAATACACATTTCCCTTCCTAGTTCCAGTCAATAGGGTTTGTTGAGTTTTATCCTTAATTAGACACTTTCCACTTGAGAACTCAACATTAAAATCTTTATCACAGAATTGACTGATACTCAGGAGGTTATATTTGAGACCAGCTACATAAGATACATTGGTTACTTTGATGTTACCAATCATCAAAGTACCATAACCTTTTGTTGTTGCTTGTGAGCTGTCTCCAAAGGTGACATTTGGGCCTTCTTTTTTCAATAAAATCAGAGAGGAGTTCCTTGTTTCCAGTCATGTGCCTTGAGCATCCACTGTCAAGATACCATGCTGTCTTTTTGTTCATGCTCCTCTTCTTGTGGCCCATTGGTACCTGCAATTAGATAGGTTTAGGTACCCTTTGAGTTTTGGGTCCTGAGAGGTTAGCTGTACCTTTGGGAACCCAAACTTGCCTAATAACCCTGGTTGATTCAAGGTGGCTAAGGTGATTTCCTAGTGCATCAATATACACTGTCTTTCCCTTAAATGCCTTTGGGAAAGTATGTGTGAATGTGTTAACTCTGTAAGTTTCAGAGGAGTTGACCACTCTTCTGAACTTATGAGTTCTTTGTGCAGCTTGATGAAATCTTTGAGGAAAGGCCTTTTTATGACCATTACCCTTTGGCATGAAGGGTTTTGGTTGTCTCATTTTATTCTGCCTTAAAGGATGGTTTTCTTTAGGTCTATTCAGCTGAGGCTTTCTCAGATGAGTTGGCCTAGGCTGATTATACCTTGGATAATTCCTCTGAACATTGTTCAGGAGAGTTGCCCTTCCATTGGGTCTACTCTGCTGACCAATATTCCTCTTGTGCTCAGGAGCTTTGGCCATTTCCTTAGGTTTTGGCCTATTCTCCTGAATCACTTGAGTAGGCATTTCATTCAATTTGCCCTTTCCTTTGTTCAGTGGCTGAATTACTTCATTTTCAGCTTGTTGTGCCACTGACTTAACAAAGATTCTCTTAGTGTTACTTGTGGATGCAACACTAAGACAAGGTGAAGATTCAAATGGATCAAAACCCAATCCACTTCTTTGAGCCATAGGTCTTTGATAACTTTGAATTTCCTCTATTGCTCTAGAGGATTTGTTCAAACCAGACATCTTTAATTTCAGGCTCTCTTCACTTGATTTAAGAATATCATACTCATGTGAGAGATTTTCAAATTTGGCATTTAGAATTTTAAGTTCAAATTCTTTTCTTTTCTGAGAGAGAAGTTGATCATCAATCTCCTTTTGTTGGTCAACTATCCTGAGATTTGCTTCCTCAAGCTTTCTCAAGACTTGTTGATACAACTCAGTAGACTTGACATCAACAGCTACCTCAGAGTTTTTGGTGAGTTCAGTAGTTAATCTTTCATTTTCTCTCACACAATTGTCATGAAATTCTTGTAATCTAGTGAAATCTTCCATCAACTTTCCCAAGGAAAGTTTCAGGTTAACCTCACTAGTGTTTTGTGAGATAAATGATGGTGAACTAGAAGTAGAGGATACCTCATCATCCTCAAGAGCCATGTTGCAGACATCATCATCATCATCACTGTTGGAGAACAATCCATCAGAAGAGTTGAAACTTTCAGCACTATCAGATTCTTCACCAGCCATCATGGCTTTTCTATTGGTGAATTTTCTGTCTCTTTTTGCTTGTCTTTCTCTTCTTTCTTTAGAGCTTAGTTCAGGGCAGTCATATTGGAAGTGCCCTTTCTTTTTGCAGTTGTAACACAGATCTTCATCATCATCCTTCTTGGATTCATCTCTTCTCTTAGATGATGAGGGTTCAGCTCTAGTGGATCTTCTCCTATCAGAGGACATGTCCTCTGATCTTTTCTCTTCAGGCTTTTTGTCCTCAGCCTGATCTTCAGGGGAATTGTATCTTCTCCTGAATTTGTTGTCTTGGTAGAATTTCTTGTATCTACCAAACCTTGTGTTGAGCTTCTCAAACCTTCTAGCCATCAAGGCTAGTTCTTCCTTCATTTCAGTCTTAGAGACTGACTTTGATGATCTGGGAGTGGGTTGCATTTCTGGTTCAGCAACTTTGGCTTTGAATGCCACTCCCTTAGTAGGATTTGAAGGTTCCTCAACAGGCTTTCTTCTATTGAGGTCAAACTCATAGGCTTTGAGTTCTGAGAATATTTGTTGCATGGGCATGGTGGAGAGATCCTTGGTATTTTGCATCATTACAGCATAGACATCCCACTTTTGAGTGAGACTCCTTAGGATTTTCAGTCCAACCTCTCTCTTGGTGTAGACCTTGCCCAATGAGTTAATCTCATTCATCACATCAGTGAATCTACCAGCAAATTTGTCAATGGACTCATCAGACTCCATTGAAAATTGTTCAAACTTCTGCACAGCAACTTGGAGCTTGTTCTCCTTGATCTTTTCAGTGCCCTCACACATTTCAGCAAGGGTATCCCAAATTTCTTTAGCTGTGGTGCAGTGGTAGACTCTACCCATAACTGCATCTGGAATTGTTTGATAGAGGGTGTTCATGGCAAGATAATTCAAATTATCTTTCCTCTTTTCATCAGCAGTGAAGTCATCCTCATCTTTGGGAATCAGTTCCCTTATATCTGCTCTTTGCTCATCTATCAATCTGGGGTTAGTTTGAGTAAACACAAAGGGTCCTCTGGTGATTACTCTGAGCATATCAGTGTGAAGAGATGCAAGATGAGCCCTCATTCTAATTTTCCAGAAATCATAATTGTCTATTGAAAACATGGGCAGTTTGTGATGAGAAATGTGGTTGACTGGATTTGTGGCCATGTTGTCTAATCCTTGAACAGTAGGTGGAGGAACAGCATTGTTGTTGGCCATATCTCAATAAGAATCAATCAATCAACAAGTAATGGATTTCAGATAGAGATCAGTTCAGTGACCACACCAAATATGTGAGTTTTGAGAATCAAGATGGATTTTCAGAGGCAGTGGTCTTTGAACCCCTGCTCTGATACCACTTGTTGGTCCTGAAAGGAGTATATAACAAGTGTATGGGGGGGGGGGAATACACTTGTATGCAATTCTTTGATAACTTTGATCAAACCAGAGTTCAGCAAGGTTGTCTTGGACAACTCTGCTGAAGAAGATTAACTCTTCTAAGATAATCAGACTACTAAGTACTATTGAGTACTTAGTTGATTGACTATCTAGGGGAGTTATATGTGCGGAATAATGGTTGGCCCTTTAAGTTTAGACTCCTTTAATTTCTGAAATCACTTAGTCAATGCAACACAGTTCAGTTTAGCTTCAGGGAACTTGTCCAAATCAGTTTTGCACAGTCTTTGAATATGTATCTTTGAAAGATCAGTTTAGTGTGCAGTGTTGAATGAATGTAAGTACTTGTAAAGTAAATCAACACAAGAGTTTATAGTGGTTCAGAGACTCAAGCTCCTACATCCACTTTCCCTGATTTAACAGGATAATTCCTTCACTCTTGGAATTAACTTGTTTTATAGTGCCAAGGTGCACTTGATCAAGAACACCACTCCTTGGTGAATTGATCCCTAGGATGTCTAGAGTCCTAGTACCCTCTTCTCAACTCAGAACTGAACTGTTCTTCTCTCAACAGTCAGCTCCTACCACTTCTACTACTACAACCTTCTCACTTTCACTCTTGAAAGGTGTAAGGGTTGAAGTAAGGTTCCAACTAATGAGATATCCTTTACAATGAAGATCAGTGTATAAGGATAGGATATCTCTCTAAGCTTGTGTAAGGATATACAATTGGGTTCAGCTTAGATGAAGTGTTTGAAGACTAAGATAGTCTTTGAAAGCTTTGAAAGCACTCTAGCTTGTAAGAACTTTGAGCTAGGTTGGATTATGTTGAGGTCAGTTGGATAGTTGGATATTCTTGTCAAGGTTGAGGTGCTTTCAAATGGTCTTCACACTTCTGTATTTATAGACAAAATGGAGGATTTGCCCGTTGGAGAGGCAGCCCCAAATTGCTATAAATGTCTTCCTTGAGTTCTTCAAACTGGAAGACAGATTCTTGATAGTGACATGTCCTCATTTGGGTAATAAACGACTGTAACAGTTTTGTCTTCATTCTGCAGCACTTTTCCCAATGTTTGACTTCTTGTTAGGACTTGGACATGGCTTCTGAAGGTTGATCCAATGATAGGACAACATTCCTTATCATCTGGACAACTCTCCTTATCACTATCAGCAGTTTTGCTTTTCAGCATGGTTGGCTTGCTCTTCTTCAGATGACTTGGCTCTTTCCCTTTGTTTCTCTTGTGTATGGTCTTAGCTCATTCCTTTGAGGACCTTTAGGGACTGGTTGTCTCAATCTCTTCAGCATAGTTGATCTTAGGCTTTCAGAGCACTTGATCTTGGTCAATTTAGCTGAGACAACTCCTCTGGACAACTCTCCTGATCAGTGTATTTAATCTTTTTTCATCAGAGCACTTTATGCATAGAGTTGGCTTCTCTGGACAACTCTCCTGATCAAAACCTTTGAGTAACTTTGTCCTCTTGAGCTAGGCAAGCTTGTTCTTGCATATGGCTATCTTCTTTGGACAATTCTCCTGATCAGAGCATATGAATATTTTCTCTGGACAACTCTCCTGATAAGAACATCTTAGATTTCATAGAGTGTCCTTGCTCTTAAGTGATTGTTCCAGATTTTGAGCCTTGAGGGGACTTGTTCTTGATTATCTTCAAAGCATAGGTTCCCCCTCAAATTGTGCATCTAATTGTCTAAGAGCTGCCTAACATTTCAGCTTCTCATCTAGCCTATAATCTATATGTTCTAACATTCTTAGAACATATTTATATTGACTTAGGCATGTCTCAGGGGGTTTTGGTATTCAATCAAAACATAGCTCATTTTATTCCCAACACATATCTAAACAAGACTAGTTGAGTACATAAAACAGAGTTCTCGAAATAAGTTGAGTATAAACTTTAATTGGGCTCATTGTTAATTTCGTATTCCGCACATTGTAATTCTGATATATCGAAAGATTTTAGAAAAGTCTATTCACCCCCCTCTAGACATTTTCTTTAGCTTCCCTCGATATTAACTCAACTTAGGGACCTACAGAAAATATGTGTTTGAACTTCGAGATTGCATTTATTTATTTATTTTTTAATCGGACAAGTTAATTTTGGTGTTTGGTTTAAATGATAAATGATAACTAGTGGCATCATGCATGTATACATTTATTATTGGACTGACAAAGACGGTAATTAATGGCATATCTCCCTTGTATATTAATTCTGAATCTTATTATGCTGATATGGCTTTTCAAGAAGTCTCATTTTTACAATCTTTTAAATTCTGTAATTTTAATTTATTTTTTAAAGGAAAAGTCTTAAATGCGCCATGTGCACCAACTTGGGATCCGTGCACACTATACTTGACCCGTCTAACCCGTCCAGCCCATACCTGATCCGGCCCAAATTTTTTAATTCATCTCCTCCTGAAACACTATTTTGTAGAACAGTTTTCTCCCCCCACCGTCATCGCCGCTGATCTCTTGACGCTTCCACTCTCCTGAACTTCATTGCTACCCTTCTCGCCGTCTAGTTGTTCCTCTACATCTTCCGTTAGTTGTCTGATCCTCCCTCCGATCACCATTTTCGGTAGTCAATTCTCCGATCGAAAGACTCTCTTTCATTTTCCTCACAAGTATTGGTTCTGTTCTGATGTCTTCCCTCATAGTCGGCGTCGCCATTGTTGGTTTGCATGACGCTTTTAAGATCTGCTATGTATGTATAATGTAGAAATATTAATTTGATAACCATAGACAAAACCTTTCATCCTTTGATCCAATGGGGAAACTAAAATAAGCGGCTAATGATCGGTGGGAGTGGGAGAAAAAGTAAGAATTCTGCCTTGATATGCTTCTAGTTTGATTTTTTTTTTTTGTATGGTGTTAATTGATTGATATTAGGATATGAGTTTCGTAATTGGCAGCCTTTTCTTTCTAGAGATTTTGTTTTGAACTCTGTATTTGAAATTTGAGTTAGGTTAGGTATCTTTTACTAGGATCAAATTATTAGATTCTTTTTTGTTATTATTGAATTCGATATTAGAAGCAAGAATTAACTATTGATCACTGGAAAATTAGCTTCCTTACAACTCTGTTGATTGCTGTTTTAATGAAAAGTTTTTCTGGTTTATCAATAGTGATGAAATTTTTGATTGATCAAGATCAAATGTGTGTGATCGTATCCACACATGGGGGTTATTGATCAATGACTATTTAGTTGTTGATTATGAGTGACAGGTAACTCTTGGGTTTGATGAATGATGATGCAAGATTAGTTCATTCATTTGCTCTTGCAAATGTGAGATAGAGATTGGTTTTTTTAGTTGCAGGACTACTACTCTCAATTAACATTAAGAATTTAATTTTGTTTGTTGTAGTTGTTGCATGACTTATTTAGTAGTATTTGATTTTAATGAACATGATAACTCTACTTTACCTACTTCACTCTAACTTGTCTCATAGTCCGCAATCCTAGCTCCTTCTCTAAATTAATTATTCATTTGCCGACCATTTTAATGATGTTATCGCAAATCATATTGAAAGGGAAGCGTCAATAAATTTGGGGCTTTTGTTACTGTTGTTGAGACTAGTTCGCAGTGGGTAGCTTCGTCGGGATTGGTGAACGGAAAAGGTAGAACAGAGAAACGAGAAGATGAATGAGGATTTCGATTTAATTATTTTTTGCACAATTCATTTTGAGGCACATTAGAGGTGTTGTCGTTGTGAAGAAATTCAGCAACGGTGGAGGATGAAGATATGATCAACACCATAAGTGTGTAAACTTCTCGTTTCAATCAATTTTTTGATTAACTTCACAAATGTATTAATTCATAGGTATGTTTCTGATTTTTTTTTTTAATTGCGGTTTTAGGAAGGTGATTTGGGTACTATATGGGGATTTTGTATGTATTGTTTGCGGTTTTCTCTATGGTTGCTTCGTTGTTGGTAAAGAAGATTGGAGAGAAGAATGTTTTGGTGCCGGTACAACTGGATATTGGCTATTTATAACAGTTAATTTGAAGTCTGTCTTGGTGCAATTTTTATTATTGAAAAGTGGTAGATTTTGATATAGAAAAGTGGTCATTTTTGTTACTAAAAAGTGGTAACTATAAATATTGAAAAGTGTAAATTTTGTTACTGAAAAGTGGTAACTATTATTAATGAAAAGTGGAAATTTTGTTACTAGAAAGTGGTAACTATTATTAGTGAAAAGTGAAAATTTTGTTACTGAAAAGTGGTAACTATTATTGAAAAGTGGAAACTTTGTTACTGAAAAGTGGTAACTATTATTATTGAAAAGTGGTAACTATTATTATTGAAAAGTGAAAATTTTGTTACTGAAAAGTGGTAACTATTATTATTGAAAAGTGGAAATTTTATTATTGAAAAGTGTTAACTATTATTATTGAATTTTTTTTTAATAAAAATGATATTTAAAAACTGTGAAATGATAAAGTGCTAATAATTTTTTTTTAATAAAAATAGTATTTAAAAAATTAATTACTGTAAAGTGGTACTAAATTTTTGGTAATTAAAAAATTGAGTTCAAAAAGTTTCAAACTCCTGACCTCAGTCATAACTTGGATCGCAGTAACCGCTACACTAACAATTAATTTGTTTTTAGTTTTTGTTTTTCATAATTTATAAGAATTGACATGTGCATTAGTGTGAGACCAACTCTTTTTAAAATATTTTTCTCTTTCCTCTCCCGCATTTCCTCAATTTTCTCTCTCCCCTAACTTCTCTTTTTTACATTTTTTTTAACTTTTAAATTATTCTTTTTTATAATCTCGCGTAATTATTTACGCGAGTCTCATACTAGTCCGTATATTAATAGCAATGATAAAGACTAGTATTTGTTAGATTTGATTATATGTACGTACCACCACTGGCACTAGGGACGGATCGATGTTATTGTGCAACCTGAGAAACAAAATTAGAATTGGTGAAATATTTGTATATTTTAATACTAATTACTTAGTAATTATTGGAGTACTATAATAGAATCTATATATAATATGTAAAATTAATAGTAGTACGTAATAAAATAAAATTTATGGAGGTACGTCAGCACGTGCCCCTACAACGGGAAGAGTAGACCCGTCTCTGCCTACTACGTACTTCATCCATTTCATTGTATTTTACTCCCTCCGTCCCAGGATTGTTTGCACCAAAAATGGGGCACGCAAACTAAGAAAAAGGTATAATGAGTGGAGAGTTGAGGGGTAATTTTGTAAACTTTTATGAATAAAGTAAAGTGAATGATTGGATTGAGGGTAAAAGTAATGACATTTTGTGTAAATATGTGAATATTGTGAGGGTGGGGTTTATGAAAAAGTTTCCTTTTTGGGTAGTGCAAACAATTGTGGAACGGACGAATACGGAAAGAGTGCAAACAATTGTGGAACAGAGGGAGTACATATTAATATCGTTTTATAAAGATTAACGAAATATGTTAAACTTGTCCACTTTTGACTTATTAAAATAGGTCATTAAACCAACACAAAATGAATGAAAAATATAATTTAATTGAAAACAATTTCAATCATATAAATAAAATGTTAATTTTGTATGTTGAATGGTATTAAGACTTTTTCATTATATAAACCGCTTATGTGAAAAAGAAAATTTTAAAAATTGGTTAAAATTAATGAGTCAAAATTACTAATTGATACTCATATTTTAATTAGCTCATCGTCTCGTGATCGAAGAGACGCACATTAATATTGTACCAAAAAAAAAAATCAATTTCACCTCCTATATGCATGATTGGTTAGTTGGAATGAGTTTGATAATGAAAAGATCATTCCTAAATCCACAATCCATGATTTTATGTATTTCATACTATAGAAATGTATAATTTAAAAATAATAAACGACTGTTTTTATTTATTTACAAGTAAATGTGATAAAATTGAGATATTGGAATATATGATGGAACTTAAGGAATTAATAAGTAATTTGAGTTGGATAATGAATTTTTTTGTAATTAATTTGTAAATGAATGATAAAAACCCTGATTTCGAAAAAAAAAAGATAAAATAAAATCTAGGTAAACAATTTTAATCAATTAGCCATGTTATTCTTTTAAACGAATTTTATTTCCCAGATTAATGCTAAGCGAAGCTTTTACTAACTTGTTTGTGATTTATTATTTAATAATGTCAATTGAGGGTTTCAGAGAGAGTAATTTATAAATTTAGGGTCATTTGTTTTCTATTGATTCAGGACTGACATATAAAAAAAAAAAAAAAAGGGACCTGAAAGATAGAAGTATCAATTTACAACTCATAAATATTAAAATCGTGTGACATTTAATTATTTATATCCTTCTTTATCTATTTACATTATTATCTCATGCGAAATTATTGTACTCCATATATATATATATATATATTTTTAAATTGTAATTTAAAAATATATTTTTAAATATCTTAATTAGAATTATAAAATGGGTGGGGCTATTAACACCCCATACAATGTTATACACACCCCAAATATTAAATACACCCCACTAAAATTTAAAATTCAATTTTTATTACTAAACATACACAAATTCTTTCTTATTTGTCCTTTAACACTTAAAATAAAATAAATATTAAATAAAAACCAAAATAACATTATTAAAATTAACTAAATCTTAAAAATTTTATCATCCGAAAAAAAAAAGTTGAAAAATATTTTAAAAAATCAAATAAATATTAAAAAAATATTTGAATGAAAAAAAAATCAATTAAAAATTTAAAACGTTATGGAAATCAACTAAAATTTCAAAATAATTAAATTAATTTTTTAATTAAATCTAAACAAAATTAAATAAAATTTTAAAATAACTAAATTAAAAAACAATTTAAGAATTCAAAATTTTGATAAACTAAATAAATAAGAGAAAGAAAAATCAATTTAAAAATACTAAATTAAAAAAAATCAAATATAAAATAAAAATCTTCAAAAATAAATTAAACTTACAAAAAATTTAAAAATATTAAAAACTCAACTAAATCTTCAAAACTTATTTAATTAATTAATTTTTTAATATTTAGATGATTTTTTTAAATATATTTTTTTGATTTATTTATCTTTTTATATTGATTTGAATTTTTAATTTTTTAATTGTTTTTTAATTTAAATATTTTTTTAGAGTTTATCAAATTTATTAAATATTTTTACGGTTTTATTTATCTTTAATTGATTTTTAAAATTTTTATTTGATTATTTTTATTTATTTATTTCTGAATATTTTGAGATTTTATTAAATCTTCTTAGTTTTTTTTCAAAATTAATTGATTTATTATTTTAAATATTTTGTTGACTTTTCCAAATTTTTTTTTAATTTTAATTATATTTTTTCAGATTTTTTTTATTATTTTACTTTTTATTTATATAAGGATTACTTAGTCATTTTATCCATATGTATTTTTGTCTTTAAAATAATGGGGTAGGTATAACATTATATGAGGTGTTAATAGCCCCACCCTTATAAAATATCAAACATGATATTAAAGTGGGTAAGTTTTGGATCAATACTCTCCGTCTTTCCGGGCATGTTTGTTTTGGGATTTTGAGGATTTTGAAATTCGGATTTCAAAATTTAGTGGATTTCAAAATCCTAATACTTTTTATGTTTTGTGTTTGTTTTGAGATTTATGTAGGGTATGATTTAACTTTATAGTATAGGATTATAGGTTTTGTAGGTATTTATATAGGGTTTGTAGATATTTATAGAGTTGACTTTTATAGGATTATAGGGAGGAATTTTAAAATCCTGAATCAAAATCCTAAACTGTAACGGGGGTGGAGTTTCGAAATCTCAAATCCGAATTTTCCATCCCAAAACAAACATGCCCTCAGGTTTTAAAGTGATATTTTCAATCTTTCATATCCTAAATCAATAGAAAGAATCTTTATTTCAAAATGCAAATTAATAATTTTACAATCATTCATATCCTAAATTGATAAACCTAAATCATGATAAAACTACTCACCCCTGTTTACTACGTCTTTATCAGAATCGAAAACGTCTTGATTAGCGTGAGGTGGAGTATTGGTCCTGACTGAGTTGGAAAATTATTTGATTCACACAAAACGAATATCCAAAAATAAATTCTACTCGTCACTTTTTAAGGTTATTAATTTATAAAATTTTAATTTATGAAAGCAAGAATTAAAACCAGGATGTGAGCCTCTTAAGCTGATAACAATTTTAATTTGTCTCACCTAACAATAACTTGTAAATATGTAAAAAATTAGTTCTTGTATATTAATTTTTTAATATTTTCTCATTTCATCTCTCAGTTGTCCAATTGGACACACAAACTATGAAACAATATTAGAAAATACTTAATTTGATTTAGGAATGAGATTAATGTTTACTATAAACTCTTTCTTTGTTTAATAAAAAAAAAGGTGTATAATGGTATAGTTATTAGATGTAGTTTAATGTTTTTATACCGTGAAAATAGACTTCAATTAAAAACACATGTCATTACATGCAAGAATAGAGTGAATTAATTGGATGTTAGCAGGTTTATGAGAAAATGGGAGTTTTGGTCCCACCAACCATGCACCCTCAAATTTTTGGTCCCATGACTTTCATATTTAGTTCCAATAGGTTAAATTTTATCACATTTGGTCCCACCGTTAGTCAGCCGTCAGTCAGTTGTTAGCGTTTTTGGTCGTGTTAATTCTTCTTTCTTTTTGGAGCTGAAATTGTTGAAATAATCTTCATTACATTCCAAAAATTTATAATTAAGAAAATAATTAAGCATAAATTTATAGTAAAATAATAGAATCAATATTTGGCCTGAGAATCGCCGGAGAATGGAAACTCCTTATCGCCGGAGAAATTGAATCAGATTATACAGACGTGATTATCCCAAAAAAATAATAATGACAATATTAATGAACAAAATAATTGGTAAACTAAGTCCTCCAAGTACAAACAAGCAAAGAAAATCCAGAATAAGGATAATCCATGAACTCATCGTCTTCATTATCTGCCCATTCCATTACAGAGCTACTGCAACTACTCGAAGAATTCGCTGAAGAAAATGACGAACTTCTTCCCCCTCCTCTCCGCAGCAAACCCCCTTTCGTCTTCTTCTTCATCTTCTCTCCTCAAATCCCAGCCCCAATGAACTTTGTTAATTATTCAATGGCGGCATAACTGAATTCTTCGAGCTCTCTGGGTAAATACAGTGAACATGAACAGTGCATACCCATCTTCGCTCTGATTTCAACCGCGTTCATCGAATAATCAATTGTAAACATCCCACGACACTTGCACATAGTTCCCATCGATCTCGATACTCTCGCTTACCCCTGAATTTCCACTTTAGATGCTTAATTTGTAAAACTCTGTTGTTATTGATACTTAAATATAGCCTCGGATCCTTCACTAATCCGCACTCGATGGAGATTTCCCTTTCCTTGCCGCCAATTAGGGCTTTCGTGGAGTACGGTTTTGTACCGTAAACGGTAAACATGTTCTCTCCTCAAAATTACGGGCGATTTAGAATTTTGACAATCCATCGGAAAAATGACATCGTGTTTGTATTCGAGCGGAGGAAGGGGATCCCGACGGATTTGGAGCGGCGGAGGTCGCCGCCCAAGGAGGCGGAGGAAGAGGAGGGGGAAACGCAGGAACAGGGGCGAACTTTGCAGCAATTAGGGAAGAGTGTGTCGAGGCGATCGCGGAGGCAGGTTGGGCAGATTCCGACGATGGCCGGATGGCCCTCTCGAAAAAGACCTCGTCGTCTTCTTCCCCAACGATGGAGGATGGCCCTCGCCGCCTTCTTCATCGATCGGTTGTGAATTTTGGTTTTTTAATTTGGGAATTTTCTAAGCAATTTTAGGGTTTTTAAACGATTTGGGGTTTTTGTTAAGGGTGAACTTTGATATAGGGGTGAAAATTAACAATTGACGGCCACGTGATATGCACGTGCGTCTTTCCATTAAAACATAACGGGGTGGGACGAAATTACAAAATTTGCACAATACTGGGACCAAATGTGATAAAATTTAACCTATTGGAACTAAATGTGAAAGTCATGGGACCAAAAATTTGAGGGTGCGTGGTTGGTGGGACCAAAACGACAATTTTCTCGCAGGTTTATATATACAACTAGTGCTAAAAATAACTAAATAAGTGATCAAGGACCACACCAAGCCATTCAACCACGATATACTCTCAACATCTAGGTTCATATATAGTTCAATTCACACCTTATTAGTAACTTAATAGGGTAAAATTATTTCTACTAAATAACACATGTATTGCTAATCGAAAAGTATGAGTATTATATATTGAAAAGTGTGACGAATAATATTGTACATTTTAGTAATTTTGTGATGAACTTTTTGACAATATTGTATTACACTTTTTAAGTATAGGACATAACACTTCTCAATAATATTGTGCTACACTTTTTGACAATATTGAAAGAATTCCGTCTCATCTAAAAGTCCGAACTTGTAGTGAGGTTGAGAATTAATTCTTGTATATTAATTCCTAACACTCCCCCTCACTCGTGAACCGAAATAACACCTCTTACCCTTTTTGGGGAGGAGGCCCATCGAGTGGACAATTTAATTTAAATGGGTGGAGTGCTTTCAATAGGAATCGAACCCAGATCGTTTTGCCCGGTTTGCTCTTATACCATTAGAGAATTGATAATCAATCATCGTTGATGAGGTGTTGATGTGTATTCTGTATTTAAAGGATAAAGATTTACAATTTACAAGGAAATTAATCAAAGACTAAATCAAAGAGATAATTACAGAGTATATATTCCTAAAATACAGGAGATATTATTGCAGCGTAATATATGAAAGATCAAGTCAAATCTTTCTCATCTTTATCCTTAACATCCCCCCGCAAGCGAAGCGTGGGATTTGGACGAACGCAGAGCTTGGAGCGAAAAAACTCAAAGGAAGGGCGAGGCAAGCCCTTCGTGAATATGTCCGCCACTTGCAAATCGGAAGGAACAAATTTGGTCAAGAGGCGGCCAGAAGACACTAACTCTCGGACAAAGTGGACGTCCAGATCAATATGTTTGGCACGTTTGTGAGCCACCGGATTTTGACTCAAGAAAATCGCGCTCTTGTTGTCACAAAGGAGAATCGGGCAGGACGGAGGCAGCGCACGGAGCTCACGAAGGAGATTAGACACCCAAGTCATTTCAGCAGCAGCATTGGCCATGGCACAACACTCAGATTCACAGCTGGAACGAGCAACAGTAGGCTATTTCTTAGCACTCCAAGAAACAAGACTACCTCCAAAATAAATAGAGTAACCATAGGTAGAGCGACGAGTTTCAACACAACGAGCCCAATCCGCATCCGTATAACCGATAATGTCATAATCAGGCCGAGAGATAAAAGAAAGCCCAAATTGAATGGTGCCCTTAACATACCGGAGGATGCGCTTGACAGCAGAAAAGTGATCCATAGTGGGGGCGTGGAGGAACTGACTAACCAGATTAACAACATAAGGCATGATTGTTAAATATTGAAGAGCTCCAACTAAGGATCGGTAAAGCGTCGGGTCGGTGAAGGGTGTGCCGTCTGACACTAAAGTGAGGCTGGCTGCCAGGGGCGTTGCAATTGGTTTCGAGTCGGCGAGTTCCAGAATGTCGCGGGCGTACTTGGCTTGCCCCAAGAAAAGCCCATCAGAAGTGCCCATAATTTCAAGACCCAAGAAATAATTCAAGGAACTAAGATCCTTAATAGCAAATTCTTTGTGGGCACGGGAAATGAAGCGACGCAAGAAGGGGGGAACGTTCCCTGTGATAATAATATCATCAACGTATAACAATAAATAGATGATGAAAGTGCCACTATGAAGAATAAATAGGGAGGAATCCGCACGACTGGCAACAAATCCAATAGAAACAAGAAATGTTCTGAAGCGATGAAACCAAGCCAATGGAGCTTGGCGAAGACCATAGAGAGACTTCTTCAAGCGACAAACACGATCCGGGAATGTGGGGTCCACAAAACCTGGTGGTTGGGCTATGAAGACAGGTTTTGTTAAGACACCATTGAGGAAGACATTCTTTACATCCAATTGATGCAAAGTCCAGCGGTGATGCACGACAAGGGCAATGATAATTCGATCAGTCGTTGCTTCACAACAGGGCTAAAGGTGTGAGAAAAATCCAGACCAGGGACCTGTGTGAAACCCTGAGCAACAAGACGAGCCTTGTGACGTTCAATAGATCCATCAGCATGATATTTAGTGCGGAATACCCATTTGGAGCCAACAATATTCGCATTAGGAGGGCGAGGAACCAAGTCCCAAGTATTGTTATTGTGCAGAGCATCGATTTACTCTTGCATGGCAGCTAACCATTCCGGGTGTTTGACAGCGGATTTAAACCCTTTTGGAACGACCGAGAAGGTCAAAGCAGACAAAAGACCTGTGGAGGCAATATGAAGAGGATATTTGGGTTTAAAAATACCGGCTTTGGCACGTGTCAGCATCGGATGTGACGATTGAGCCGTGGTCGGCAGGGGTGCCGTTGTAGCAGATGCTGGCTGGACGGGCGGAGCAGGCTGGACAAGGGCTGGGGGACCTTCGACAGGAGGTGTCGGCGCAGACTGAACAGGAGGCAAGGAGGGCATGATCGAGGATGCAGGCTCCTCGTCAGCGAGACATGGGACGCAAGGAGCAGGCGGCCTGGAAGGTTCATCAAAAGTACTAACATCATCAGATACATTAGAAGAACCAGAAATTAAATTGCCAAAAATGGAAAGCATAATTCGTCAAAGGAAGCATGTCGCGTAATGAACACTTTTGATGAATCCGGATCAAAGCACCGATAGCCCTTATGGCTGCCACTATACCCCAAAAAAATACAAGAACGACTCCGCGGAGAAAGCTTGTTAGCGGCATAGTCCCTAAGATAGGGAAACCCACGACACCCGAATGGCCTGAAATTATCATAATTTGGTGGAGAGTCATAAAGCAGCTCAAAAGGAGACTTGTTGTCCAAAAGTGAGGAAGGAATTCGATTAATCACATAAGTGGCAGTGGCAAAAGCATCGAACTAAAAGTGAGCAGGAGCGTGAGCATGAAACAACATAGAAAGACCGGTTTCAGTAATATGGCGATGTTTGCGCTCAGCACGACCATTCTGCTGAGGTGTATAAGGGTAGGACACACGATGATTAACTCCATGTTGAATAAAAAAATTACGAACCCGTGCATTAAGAAATTCAGTGCCACCATCACTCTGGAATTCTTTAATCTGACCAGAAAACTGAGTGCACACAAATTTGTGAAACCGAACAAGGACATCAAAAAAATCAGATTTAGCACTTAAGGGGTACATCCAAGAGAAACGAGAGTAATCATCCACAAATAAAGCATATAATCTATAACCATCGGAAGTAGTAGCAGGAGCAGGTCCCCACATATCACAGTGAATTAAATCAAGAACCTTAGAGGCACGTTTTTCATTCAACATAAAGGAAAGACACTTGCTCTTTGCAAACTGGCAAGAAGAACAGAGGCTAGGATCCGACAAAATTGAAGTGAGCGATAAATGGCCTAAATTATTCAACAATTTAATAACTGAAATTGGGACATGCCCCAAAATGTAAATGCCATAAATTAAATGAGGCCTTCAACTTCTTAGTCTTGAGAGCAGCCACTAAAGTAGGATGTCCGCGCTCCAAGAAATATAAACCATTTTCACATATGCCCCGTGCGAGAGGAATCTTTGTGTCCCGATTCTGAATAGTGAATGTTTTATCAGAAAAAATAACATCAACTTTATTGAAAGTGTGTGGGGGGATGGTATCTAGTGTTTAAGTAAAAAACAGAACAATGTTACACTGAATGTTGTGACAATTAGTGTAGCATTAACTCTAACAGAATGTGAAAAAGTAAACACAGTACACAGCGGAAGTCTAAAACACTAAAACACAATACGAACACAATGGAATAATTTTTAACATAGATTTTATTAATAACAAAACCTATGCTAAGCCTTACGGCGAAACAATAACTTAGTTCCTAAGTTATACACAAAAACGTCGTGTGAAATGTCTCAGCAATTACTTCAACATTCCACAAACAGAAACTACGATCGAGGCAGGTGCCTGAATCTGCAAATAGACTTAAGTGTAAGAACACTGTCTAAAGAACTAATCTGATCTATGATTCACTCTCACTCGATACAAGACTAGAACTAAGTACACTGGAAGGTGTGGTATCCCTCGGCGTACGTTAAAAGATACAACTACTGACCATAACTCCGAACTAGGGTTGAACTCTCAAGAAGGTGTTACTCGAATAGTGCATACTTTGAAATGAAAGACTCCAGCGGTATTTATAGAGAAATAGCCAAGTTCTAGATCCTTCCATTATGAGATCCTATTTTTTAGGACCTCAACTTCCATGATCTCTCTAGATCCTTCTTCCATCTTCTAGGTCGTTCTACAATGCTCTAAACTCTTCTATCACGTTCTGCAACATTCTGGACTCTTCCATGTTCCAGACTCTTGTAGAACCTTCTGGAATCGTGCCTTAATGTGAGAGCATTTAGTACAACATTTAATGTAACATTTCAGAAAAGTCTTAGAATAAATCAAGGAAGGTCAAATTAAGATGTTGTTGATAATGTTAAAGCATTTAAGAGTTAACAACATCTACAATCTCCCCCAATTTGACCTTTCGACTACAACACACCTGATGCACATATATTTCTATACATACTCAGTATTATGTATTTAGGTGAGTTGAACATCAAGTCTAAATACTAGTCAAGACAATACCTGTTGTAACCGTTGGATCAAATCAAAAAGAGATCAAGAATAATTTTACTAAGATCCGTGCCATAAGATCAAAGTAATCTTATTCAAAACCAAAACAAGTATAAACAGTACACTTGTTTACAAAACATATAACTTTTACAAAAAATCAAAGATTAAATCAGAGCATATAAGGGTATATACCAGATTAGTTCTAAGACTTATGTAAGACTCAAAAACAAAAAACTAAACAAAATAATCAGAGCAAAAACATGAAGAAAATAAAACAAAACAAGACATATTCATCATGCAGTAAGCAATTAATGATAAGAAAACAAATTAAGCAAGAAGCAGTAATCAAATATCATTAGTGCAAACTAATTTAAGAAAGATAAATATAAACATCCTATCAACTAGAAATAGTAAATATTGTATCAGAATTAACAGAATTTAACTTAAACATAACATAATAACAAAAACAAAAGTAGGACTGAAAATGGCATGAATTGCTATAACAATAGCAGCAGCATCAAAGTCCTGCACATGTGCCATCTGTACTTCAGTACTCCCCCTGTCTTGCATCATCTGTTCTAGATATCAGCATAGAGAATTTCCATATCCTCATCATCTTCAGCAGCATCTGCAAACTTGTCTTCATCACCCTCTGGTTCCTCAATAAAACAAGTTGAAGCAAAGAGTGCAACAACATTGTTAGCAGCAGCAGTTCCTCCATTCTCTGTAGCAGCATCAGGTACACCTCCAACTTCAGGATCAAACTCTTCAATAACAACTCCAGAAGTTCTAGCTGAAGTGGAAGGTGGTACTCCCCTAGTTGTAGTGGGAAGTAGCCTGGTCCACTTGTCTTTGATGAATTGGAGTTCATCAATCTGGTCCTGTAAGTGTTATAACTGCAATAATATAAAAGATCTGGGAACAGAGAACATGGTATCAAAATTACCACCAAAGTTCTCAGCATCTAGTGCAGCATTATGTGCAGCTGTGTTCTGTTCAGGTCTCTGTGCTGATGTGGGTTGAGGTTGAGCAGGAGCTGGTCTTTGAGAAGAATTTCCAGGATTGTGCAAGGGCAGATCTTTCACTCTTTCACCAATGAGTAAAGCAGGTGAAATGGTGTATAAATGAACGTTACTTCTAAGAACTTCAGTCTTCTTAGGGCTAAAACCATGCATCTTCAAGTATGAACAAATAAGCACAGGGTATGGAAGGTTGCCTCTATCAAAAATGTCACCACTAAACTTCATCATGTGGTGGAAAATAGTCAATCCCAAGTTAAACTTCTTCAAAACCATTATCCTATAGAGCAAGATTGCTTGATCCTTTGTCACTTTGGTTGAGTTGGTAGAGGGTATCCAATTATAAACTATCAGCTTATGCAACACATAATAAAGAGATGTAAGGTCATTGGCCAACATTCCATTTTTCCATCTAGTCAACAAACCACCAGTCATAGAAGCAGTAACAACATCCAAATCAGGTTCATCATCATCAAGTACTGGTTCTATGCCTAAGAAATCAATAAATAACTCTGGGGTAAATGGAACTGTTCTCCCCCTAAACTGTATATTTCCCTACCAACGGGAACTCCTCCTACCATTACTCTTCCTCAGACATGCATAAAATTCATACACCCAATCAGAAACAAAAGTATCACACAAAGTCAGAGCTTTCATCAGTTTTCTATCCTCTAAGAATTGAACCAAATTCTTACTCTCAAAATCAGAAACCTGAATTCTCCTTTCCATTAACAGTTTCCTCCTAGACAGCCTAGTAATTTTATCCATCAAACCATCAGTATCAGAATCTACTTCAGTTTCAGAATTACTTTCTTTAGAGCTTGGTTCTTTCTCCTCCTCAGAACTGGAATCAGCTTCTTCTCCAGAGTTTTTGTCAGAATCTGCACTGCTTGAATCATCTCCATCATCAGGTTCTGGTGCTGGAGCACTTGATTCAACATGTGAGGCAACATTCTTCTTCAGGGCTTGCTGCATATCCCTGAGACAAACCTCCATTTCAGAATCAGAATCATGTTCTGGTTCTTCAGGCATTGTTCGAACAACATCAACCTTTGCCTTTCCCTTCCCTTTTGGATCAACCTTCTTCTTGGTTGGCTTCTCAATCACCAATTCTTCATCGGATTCAGAAAATACCTGAATCGGTTCAGCAATATCACCACCTAGCTTCTTCTTCTTCCTCAAAGAGTCTGAGTAATCAACTCGAGTAAAAACTCGACCTGATCGTCTTCTTGGAACTGGGCTCCTCTTTCTCTTCAGCATTCCTCTTGAAAGGAATCAGTTCAGAGTCCGACTTCGAGATGTCAGAGTCGGTTTTATCGGATTCTTCAGCATCCTCCATTTGAGCGTCCTCATTGTCGGATGTCTCCGCATTCGACGACTCCTTTGACTCAGCAACAGGGGACTCTTCGATCTCCCTTTCGTTCTCCCCCATAGAGGCAGCAGTCGGGGCCTCTGTTTCAACATTAGGGCTCGGATATTGGGGCTTTTCAGCTGTGGAAGAAGAGGGTGCAGTTGTGATGACTTCTTGGGTACGCAAGTAGTGTGAGATGTAAATAGACAAATCACCAATCGTGAGGATGGGTGGATTAGGTGATCTCATCGATTGAGAAAAATTCTCAACCGCCTGGCTCAGCTCGGAGAGTGTAGCTTGGTTTGGGATGTGGATGGTTGTCGGAGTAGCTGGAGTGGGTGTGACGGTTGCGGCAGTTGGGGGTGAGTTTTCGTGCGAAGTAGCCATGGAAGCTAGAGTGTGAAGATTCGAGAGGGATGAAGATGACGGTTGTGAGTTGGGAGAGTTTGGTTTCTGTGAGTGGGTTTTCTTGTTTCCTGCCATTTAAACTCAAGAATTCGAAAAGAATCAACACAAGAATCGAGACACACAGTTAGCTAATAACAAATCTGCAAAATTAATACTCAACTTACTCAATTAATTACACAGCTTAGACAAAAACATGAAATGAGAGTATTTATATAGAGAGAGCTTAGTAGTTGGAATAATGTACGTGTGATTAAGACTTGACTTAAAGAAAATTCTAGATTAAATGGATAATGCTCCACAAATTCAGCCACAAGTAAATCATGGGTGAGTTAGTGGGGTAAAATCTTAATTAATAAATTAATTAAATTAAGAATATTCTAGAACTAATAAAAAGAATAAAAATGTGTATAATCTGAAATAATAAAAGAACGTGGTTAGTATAATTATAAATAAATAAAATAAATTCCCACAATTAATTAAATAATTACAACTTATAAAAATATAATTGAATCATGTAATGTTGTGCTCAAGGATTTGACATACACCTCAACATTGGTTTTTCACAGGTTTTACCTATCCAATGTAGCCAATTTTTCAGCATTTTTCTTTTCATTGCATTTCTTCTTTTTGTGCTACATCATCTAATTCGTATTGATCCATTGTTCCTGTAGAGTACATCGTAGTAGCGAACTCCGTGCCCCATACTTACTTAATGGATTACGAACCTCTTGATGTTTTTACCAAAATTCACCTTTTGAAAAGAAGGCATCGTAGTAGCGAACTCCGTGCTCCATAGTTACTCAGTGAATTGGTACATCTTTTAGTATGTTGTAACATTCTCAATTTTTTCAAGCTTTTGAGAGGTGTAGTACATGCCTATTTTTGCACAAACAAATTTCAGATTCAAGAATATTTTACAAAGGAATTATTCAACGAAAATAAGAAATAAATCAAATCTATAATAACTATACCACCTTAGGTTGTTGTCCCAAATGCTACCGTATTTGTGACAACATCCTCTCAAGAATTATTCAGATATTACACATACCAAGAGATTTTCTCAAAAATGAGAATCTCTCATGGTCAAGAGCCTTAGTAAATATATCAGCATTTTGATTTTCAGTAGGCACATATTCCAACTTAACTATGTTCTTCTCCACTAAATCTCTCATAAAATGATGTCTAATGATAATGTGCTTAGTGAGTGAGTGTTGTACCGGATTCTTAGATATGTTAATAGCACTTGTGTTATCACAGAAAATTGTGAGGATATTGTTTTCAATTCCATAGTCATGAAACATCTTACTTAACCACAATAGTTGTGTGCAACAACTTCCTGCAGCTATGTATTCAGACTCGGCAGTGGATTGAGAAACACAATTTTGTTTCTTGCTATGCCAAGACACAAGATTGTTTCCCATGTAGAAATATCCTCCACTTGTACTCTTTCTGTCATCAATATCTCCAGCCCAATCCGCATCACTGTATCCAATCAATGTGTTGTTGGTGTCCTTAGTGTACCATATCCCTAGTTCACTTGTACCTGAAACATATCTGATAATCCTTTTCATTGCATTCAGGTGAGATTCCTTTGGATTATCTTGGTACCTAGCACAAACACACACACTATACATAATGTCAGGTCTACTAGAGGTTAGATAAAGTAAACTACCTATCATGGATCTATACAATGTTGGATCAACATCCTTTCCACCATTGTCTTTGCAAAGTTTCAAAGTAGAACCCATAGGTGTTTTCATTACCTTTGAGTTTTCAAGACCAAACCGTTTGACTAAGTTTTTAGCATACTTACCTTGAGAGAAGAAAATACCATCCTTACATTGCTTGATTTGAAGACCTAAAAAATAATTCAAGTCTCCAACCATACTCATCTCAAATGTGGCTGTCATTGCTTCAACAAATCTGTTCAACATTTTATCACAGGTTGAACCAAGCACAATGTCATCAACATATATTTGAGCAATTAGTAAACCTTCTCCAGTGTGCTTAATAAACAAAGTCCTATCAGCTTCTCCTCTAATAAATCCATACTCTAAAAGAAAGTCCGTAAGCCTACCATACCATTCTCTAGGAGCTTGTTTTAGACCATACAATGCTTTCTTTAGTTTGTACACATGATCCGGGTATTGTGGATCTTCAAAACCTTTAGGATGTTCTACATATGATTCTTCATTCAATATGCCATTTAAAAATGCAGCTTTTACATCCATTTGATGTAGTTTAATGTCAATAAAACATGCAATTGCTAGCAATAATCTAATAGATTCTATCCTAGCAACGAGTGCAAAAGTTTCATCAAAATCAACACCTTCAACTTGGGTGTAACCTTGTGCAACTAACCTAGCTTTGTTCCTAACAATGTTTCCAGACTCATCAGTTTTATTCTTATAAATCCACTTTGTTCCAATGACATTAGTATGACTAGGTCTTGGAACAAGTGTCCAAACTTCATTTCTTTCAAACTGATTAAGTTCCTCATGCATAGCATTTATCCAATATTCATCAGTTAATGCTTCATTCACACTTTTAGGTTCAGTTTAAGAATAGTAACACTCAGCATTCACAACATTGCAAATAGAAGACATGCATATTGTTCTTACCACATCTACCTTATTCGATCTTATTCTTCCTCTTGTTTGCACTCCAACGGTAGCATCGCCTATGATCTGGTCAGTAGGATGAATTTTCCCCATTCTTGAAGAAGGATTCGTTTTGGGAACATACTGATCATTCTGTGGAATTACAACTGACTGTTCTGTAGATGTTGCTCCAGATGTGTTAGCATTTGGTGCAGCATTATCAGACTTCAGTGTATTCTCAGAATTGTCAGTGACTTGTGATATATATTCTTCATCTTTATCATCTGTAGGACCTTTATCATCATCAAACACAACATTAACAGATTCTTGAACAGTGTTAGTCCTAAGGTTATAAACTCTATAAGCTTTACTATTTCTAGAATAGCTTAAAAAGAAACCTTTATCACTTTTAGAATCAAACTTGTGAAGTTGATCCCTATCATTCAAAATATAACACACACAACGAAATACATGAAAATATTTCACACTTGGTTTTCTAACATTCAGAATCTCATAAGGTGTTTGATTAGTACCAGATCGAATATAAACTCTATTAATAATATGACATGCTGTATTCAATGCTTCAGCCCAAAATCTTTTAGAAAGACTTTTAGATAAAAGCATGACTCTTGCCATTTCTTGTAAAGTTCTATTCTTTCTTTCAACAATTCCATTTTGTTGTGGAGTTTTAGGAGATGAATATTCTTGCAAGATACCTTTCTTATCACAGAAATCATTAAACATGCTATTCTCAAATTCCCTACCATGATCAGTTCTAATACGGCCAACTTTCAAGTTAAACACATTTTTGAACCTTTTATAGAGAACTTTAAAAGCAGCAAATGTTTCAGATTTATCTCTTAAAAACTCAATCCAAGTATATCTAGAAAAATCATTTACCACAACTAAGGAATATCTCTTACCTCCAATGCTTTCAGTTTCCATAGGACCCATCAAATCCATGTGCAACAATTCAAAACATCGATGTGTAGAACAATGTGACAGCATTCTATGCGACACTCTTACCTGTTTACCTTTCTGGCATGATCCACATACAGTGGTATTTAGGAAGCTCAGTTTAGGTATTCCTTTGATTGCATCTGATATGATTAGTTTCTTCATTGCCCTGTAATTTACATGTCCTAATCTTTGGTGCCATAAGACATTCTCATCATGTTTTGACAAATTGCATACATTAGTTCCAATAAGATAACAGTTATCTACAGACCTAGTACCAGTCATTACACAATCATCATCTTCATTAAGAACATAGCAAGACTCTTTGTCAAATTTTACATGCAAATTATCATCACAAAGTTGACTAATACTAATCAGATTAGCAAGTAAGCCATCAACATGCAAAACATTTTTAAGCTTAGGAAAACCTTTAACATTCAAAGTTCCTTTTCCTATTATCTTTCCTTTTGATCCACCACCATATGTAACATTACCACCATTCAAGGTCACATAATCAGTTAAGTAGTCTATTTGTCCTGTCATATGTCTAGAACAACCACTATCAAAATACCATAGACCAGGTAAACATGCTTTCAAGGATGTGTGAACAACATTACAGGTAACTTTTGGTTTCCATGCAGATTTCACAGAATGTTTCCTAGGATGTGAAGACATTTTGGATGGCATAAACTCAGCTCTCAAATCTTTAAACATTTTCAAGCAGAAGGGACGAATATGACCATATTTAAAGCAATAATGACAAATATACTTCCTTTCAACCTTGTGAGAATCTGTTTGTGCAGATGTTACACCAGATGTGCTAGCATTTGCCTTCACAAATTTCACAGGTTTTCTAAAATTTTCAGAAATAGAAGCAGTTTCACCATCATATCCTAAACCATAATTATTAAATTTACCAGTAGCTATATCATCATTCACTTTAGAAGCACTCTTGGAAAACTTTTTGAAACTTAAGGTAGAGTTGATCAATTTCTCCTTCAGTTTACAAACTTCAAGATCTCTTCTGATAAGTAAGACTTCTAGCTTAGTGATTGTGTCTTTCAGATCCTCATTCTCTTTATTCAAAGAATTCAGAGAGAGTTTCTGAGAGTTCCAATCATCTAACAATTTCTGATATGTCTCATCATCAATCCTTTTTCCTGCATCATGAACAAAACCATTAAAACAGTTCAAATCTGGATGACTCTGTTTTGATGTTACTGTAGATGTGAAGACATCAGGTGCAACATCAGAATCTGTATCATCCAGATCATCATTTGAGGAATCATTATAATCAATTCTGGTAAAATGAGCATGTTCATTTTCATTAAACTCATCAAGATCATCATTATCAGATTCATCACTCAAGGTAGCACTAAAATTCAGTTTTTGCTTCAGTCTGGTATTGGCACACTCATTTGCATAGTGACCATATCCAGAACATGCATTGCATTAAACTGATTTTCTAAATTCAGGATCATACCTTGGTTTACCTTCACTCTTTGATGATCTTGGTGTGAATTGACTCTTCCTCCTTTCTGGTTGTGGTGTTGATGTGTTGATTTGGATCTTAGGCTGAATGTTTCCTTTAGATTTATGCATAGACTTCTTAAGAAATTTATTAAAATGCTTTATAAGAAGGGCAATGTTGTCAGGATTGCTAAGGCATTCATCAATCAATTCTTCATCCGAATCAACCTCAGTAATGATAGGCTGAATCTCAGATTTGTTTGATGTCTCTCCTTTAAAAACAACAACTTTCTTATCCTCTTTAGCTTCATCAGTTTGATTAGTGTTTATTTCATAGGTTCTAAGAATACTCACTAATTCATTTTGACTCAACTTATCAGTATCTTTTGCCTCTTCAATAGCACAAATTTAGCACCAAATCTTTTAGGAACAAACCTTAATATCTTATGTACTATTCTAACATTAGAAATAGGGTCACCAAGAGAATGTGATTCATTAATAATCTCACTTAACCTTTCGTTGTAGGATGAAATTATTTCATCTTCCCTCATTCGGAGATTCTCAAACTTTGTCCCCAACATTCGAAACTTTGTCCTTCGAACACTATCGGAACCTTCACAATGCTCTTGTAACCTGTCCCATGCATCCTTAGAAGTAGAACAATTAGATATAATTTTAAACATAGAGGTATCAACAAAAGTAAAAATAGCATTTAAGGCTTTAGAATTGTATCCTGCTGTTGTTATCTCATCGGCTGTCCAATCAACTTCTTTCTTGAGTTGAATTTCACCATCGGCATCTGCTGAATTCTTTGGTACGTCCCAACCTTTAAGAATAGTCCTCCAAGCACGTTCATCAATTGACTTGATGTACATACGCGTCTTAGGCTTCCAATAAGCATAATTTGAACCATCTAAAACGGGTGGCCTAAGTGCAGTGGATGTGTGATGTGTTTCCATTGTTGGCCCTACAACAGCCATGTTGATTATTCAGCAATCAATTTGCTACTGTACATGAGCAAAAATTCAGCAGCCCATATCACCATTTAAATAGGCCCATCTTCAATAATTTGAAGGTCCGCACCATTTTTAATTAGAAGCCCATCATGTGAAGGCAGGCTCACGAAATTTATAATGGAAGGCCCATGATATTTAATCGGCTAATGGGCAGCAAAATCGGGGAGAGGAGGCAATACACACACAGACGCGGCATTGGCGAAACAGGGGCACAACTCTTCCATTGGGGGAGAAATCTCCTCTCCACCCCACCACTCCACTCAATAGATTAGTTAGTTTTAATTGTTCTTTCATTTCTTAGCTAGTGTTTAATTTAGTATTTCAATTTAATGTTAGTTTTGGAGGATTTGAAGACAAGAGGTGATATTTTTCTATTATTGCAATTTTAATTTGGTAATTTCATTCTCATTCATGTTTTGTAGTTTAATTTCTATGAGTTTTATTCTAGTTATTAATTTAGTTATGGGCTAATCTCCTATTGCCTTGGGTGTGGATGTTTTGATGAGAATTTAGTATAATTGTGGATTAATTGCATGATTAGCTTATAATTTTTGGTGTTTAGGTTTCTAGAGTTGTATTTTGATGATTCATTTGGTTGATCAGCCCTATTACTCCCTCCGTCCCACAGGAATTTGCACACTTTCCATATATGGATGTCCCATACCAATTTGCACACTCCATAAAAGGAAATATCTTCACAATCCTCACCCTTGAAATATACTCATATTTACCCATATGCCATTACTTTTTCCAACTCAATCTACTTTTTACTTTACTTTATTCATAAAAGTTTACAAAACTACCCTTCAAAACATCAATCATTACACTTTTTCTTACACATTTCTTAAAATGTGTGCCGGTCAAAGGGTGCAAGTTCCTTCGGGACGGAGGGAGTAGCAAGCATGTTCGACTATGTTTATTGCAACGAGAGTTGGGTAGCATGATTGGGAGTGTGAGTGTGAGCTTTGATCAATTGAATAGAAGTTAATTAGTAATTAGCTCACCCGAGAGGGGGGGGGGGTTAATGGCTAGACCGACAACCTTAGACACTAAACGAGTAGAGGTCGTCTAGGAGTTTGGTGAGAGGGCGTTTCATAAGCATTAGTAACCGTGTTGAAAGTGCTTATGAAACACTATCTTAGGGGATTATGGTATTTGGTTAGATCCTATAATTGATAACCAATGCACGATGTTTACCTATGCCTTTCGAGGGGGTTTGCACACTTATGTGATAGCCTTTAGCTTGACCCAAATTTGTAGTAAAATCATGTAATTGGTTCACTAGTTCACTTAATTGCTCACAAAACGAAAACACCCGAGGGAATACCCTTCTCTTGCACTTCCAATCGAAAGTTAGATAGCTTGTTATTTCTTGTCACTAGTTCTCATCACTTTAGTTAATTTAGTTTAATATTTTTTGTGCTTATTTTCGAAAATTCAAACAACATCATTTAGTTACTACAATAGCATGATAACTTGTAACTTTAGGGGCTCATTCTCACTCAATTAAGTCCTTGGACGATAACTACTAGGTCGTATACTTACTCAACTATAACGAACCCATACGCTTGTGGGGATTGTTATTGTTGTACTAAAAAGTGTGCAAAATACGAACCAAGTCAATGGCGCCGCTGCCGGGGATCTAGTTGAGAGTCTTACGTGGGACTTGAAACTTGTTGAGTGGTGTTACTAGTAGCATTTTATTTTTGTTATCTTGTGTTTAGTTGTTTTCTTTGAATTTGATACTTGGATTTTTTGCAGGTGTGCACCTCATTGACTAGATGGATAGATATAATCAATACCCGTTGAATCATTGTTATGATCAACATGGTATGATTTATCCTCCACAACATGGAGATGTGAGCTACGATGATTGGAGGAACTTTGATCACCATTATCAAATGCAACAAGTTCCCTCCTATTATCAAGATTGGAGGAACGGAGAAGCATCACCTCCTCCTCAAGAATATTATCCTCCACCTCCACCTGAAGAGTTGTATCGTCCACCTCCTCCTCCACCTATGGAGGAACCTTGCTTTGAATTCCATGGAGTTTCAGAAGAAAATTGGTATGATAGTGGGAGCAGCTTTGAGTACGATTATCAAATGCAACAAGCTCCTTCTCATTATCAATATCAAGAGTGGGAAAGCAATGCACATGGGTCACCAAACAATGAAGAAAGTGATACTACAAAAGAGCTTCTTGCACTATTGTTGAAAAAGTTGGATGTAAGTAAAAAAAGGTTGGAGACAAGTGAGAAGAAATTTGAAGCAACCGACTCAATCCTTGCTCAAATCATGAGTAATCAAAAATCAATGGAATCCATGCTTGGCCAACTTATGAGTAGTAAAAAATCGATGGAATTCCAACTTGGACAATTGGCGATCGCCGTGAAAAAAATGCAAGAAGAGGAGAGTGAAGATGTCAAGCTCATTGTCAAAGGAGATGAAGAAAAATGTCCTTTAATGGATATGAGCAACAAGGAACATGAAAATCAAGAAGCGTCGGAAGATGACTTGAAGAATCAAATGAGCATTTCTAAACCTTTAAACTCTTCAATTTGCACTTTATTTGATATTGATGCTTCTATTGATTTCATTTTGCCTCTTGATCATTTTAATCCAAAAAAGGAAGTTGAGAAGAACTTGGGTATTCTTGAGGAGAAAGGAAAGCAGTGGAAAGAGACGACGTGGAAGGAGCAAGATGAACATTCATCGATGAAAGCATGGAAGAAACATGTGGATGATTGGTCTCCCATTCATAAGAGCCTTCTTGAGTTTGAAGCTCAAAGGTTGAAATACAATGGGAAGGAGGATCGATATCCATGGCCTTTCCGATGAGTTCTTCTATTTCCGTCCGGCTTGAAGACGTTAAACTTAGCGCTAAATGGGAGGCAACCCATTCTTTATTGCTTTCTTTTGTTTTTAGATTTGTAGCTTATTTGATCTTTTGTTTAGTTTTTTTTTTGTAGGTTGAGTGTTGTATTGGTGGTCAAGGATGAGAGATATGCATGGTGGAGCTCAAGGGTAGTGGTGCTTTGGTGCTAAAGGTCCAAGGGACAATTGGTGACGATAGCTTGCTTCTTTAGTGAGCTTAGTTGGTGGAAAAATTCTAAGGTAACACACTCATTCCCAAACTTTGCATTCAACTAGATAGTTTCATTTAAGTTTGGGGGGAGATTTCGTGTGTTTATCTTCATTTTTATTGCACCATTTGTCCTACTATATTGTGTAGCTTTGTTGGATGAGATTTATTGTGTATTGTTGGTGTTTGAGACATAATTGGTGGTGATTGTTGGTTTTTGAAGTTTTGTTGAGCTTGTTGGTATTGATTGATGCTTGTTTGTTCACTTGATTTTGTGAAGATTTGTGTTTGATTTGGTGCTCTCAATTCATGATTAGACAAGCTTGTGAGCTTTAGAGCCCTTAGACTTTCATATATTATGATCTATTTTTCTTCATGTGAGTATCATTCATGCTTGTGTGCTCTAGAACTTGCCAATTATCTTGTTTGAGACTACTATTTGTGTGAAATCTTTGAAAGTGATATAAGGTCATCTTTGTTTTGAATAGTCACTTGGCCAAATTTTCCATACCAAATGAAATTTCTCCGTAGTTAGCCACTTTGAGCCTATTGATCCATTTTCTTTGGCAACATACAGATTTAGCCTATTTGTCCATCTTGTATGAGCCTAATTTTCCATATGAACTAGTGGAGCTTGAATGTTGACAATGAGGTTGAATTGAGTAAATGTGAATTTGGTGGATTGTTTGGTTGGAAAGTGAAAGATTGAAAAGAAAAAAAAAAAAAGAGATGAATTGTGAGTTGTGCATAAAAAAGATTGAGTTGATGAGAAAAAGAAAGAAAAATCAAAAAAAGAAAACTCTCTTGTGTACAAGAATTTGGTAGAGCTTGAAGTTCAAAAGTGTTGATTGGTTGATGGTGAAGAATGAGCTTAAAAAGAAAAGGAGCAAGTAAATTGTGTGGGATGTAGAACTTTGAGTTGCAACTTGATCAATTGCAACTTTCATTTTTGCTCCACTAATTTATGAGTCACTTTATCCAAATCTTCCCTACCTTAACCAAAAAGCCTACATTACAACCAAATGTGAAGTCCTTATTGATTCATTGATTGAACACTTTCATGTGGTGGAGAATTGAGACATTTGGCAAGCATATGGTAGTGCACTTGTGTGATTTGATGTTGAGAGCATACACTTCTTTGATATACACTTTGAGTGATGAGTGATACACTTACTTGTGAGGATATATTGTGAATTGAGCACTACTGTATACCACAAATTGCTTATCATTCAGAGAGATGAGAGAGAGTGAGGAGAGAGAGAGAGATGAGTGCGAGCGTCGGAAGTCCTTTCAACCTGCCGGTAATCGCCTCCTTTGGAATCGGAAAACCCAAACCTCTCACCCAAACCAGGAGACACCTTACAATCATCACCCCATCAGTAAACCTCCCTTCCCACCCCAAAAGCCTTACCCCAGCCATTCCCTCAAACCTCACCCGTTCAAGCCTATTTTCACTTCTTCGAACCCGTACCCCCGCTCTCAACCGAAAGCCTATACCCCTACCTTCAAACTCCCTACCCCCGTCTCTAAGGACAGTGTCAGTCCAACTCATTCGAAAGTGTTCAACCCGAATCAGCGCGCTAAGGAGTCTTCCAAGGTATTTGTCTCAAACTTTCCAGAGGATTGGACGGAAAAAGACCTTTTCGAATGTCTTCATCGATTCGGTCGCATTATCGATGTTTACATTCCCAAGAGAAGGATGAGAATCGGTAGAAGATTTGCTTTCGTTAAGTTCGTGGAGGGATTGAACTTGGAAAAGATCGCTTTGCAGATTGATAATTTGTGGATAGGTCTCAGGAAGATAAGAGCGGTGACCGCGAGGAGCCACAGATCCTCACCTAGCACATGCTCTACCCGTTTTGCCTCGAAACCAGTCCCCCCAGTGGAGTGGAGACTCAAGGATGACGGAAGCTTTGTGAGAGTGGTGAAGGAGAGCTGCCCTTCTCCCTCTTACACGGAAGGTGTTACGTCCTTTCTAAATGAAGACGCTATAGTATGTCAAGTAAGCGAGGTCGAAAAGCTATGGGTCAATTCGTGTGTAGTGGGTAAGGCTCTGGACGATTCAAGTTTAAAACTAATTAAGGATGAACTTGAGGAAGATGGCAAGGGCTCTTTCAAAGTCATATTGCTGGGTGGTCAGAAAGTTATGATATCCCCGAGGTGTGTAGAGTCTAATATCATTTTTCACAGAGACCCTGAGTGGATCAACAAACGGTTTTCTTATTTAAGGAAGTGGCATCCAAGGGATGTGGTCCAAGTCAGGCAAGTATGGCTGCAAATATTCAGCGTTCCTTTTCATGCTTGGAACGAGGAAACTTTTAAAGCCATTGGTTCCTTCTTTGGAAAGGTGGAAGAAGTTCACGCCCACTTAGTGAGAAAGATTGATCTTTTTAGAGGAGGAGTACGCATCAGCACCAACTGTTGGGTTCCGATTAATTCAAACGTAAACATAAGTGTCATGGGTGAACATTTCTCTGTCTGGGTCTCAGAGACAGCAGGGGAAGCACATTTTAAATCCTTCTCTTTGGATCCATCAAGCGATGGTCCCGATTTTGATGATTCTTCCTCAATCTCCGGTTACTCGTCGGAGGTTATAAGCTCGGAATCGGAGTCGGAGTTACGATTGATGGAGAGAGTCGGCGGTACTTCGTTTCCCGAGGAGGGGGAGATGAAACGATCCGAGTTCTTTTTTGAATCTGGAGGGACGCGTACTACTCTGGCGGCTGACACGGTGATCGATGAATCAACATCGGGGAAATATTTGTTGGTGGGGCCTCAAGCAGAGTTAGAGCACGCGAGCATTGATGGCATCGCTCACCGTGTGATTGGAACACACGAGGATAGTTTGATGGGCCCACTCTCCGGATAAAGAAGTGACTCCCGAGATTAGACCTAGTGAGGATAAAGGAAATCAGAAGGCCAAGAATACCGATCTTGAATGGTTGGGCCCGGATCCGTCCTTGGCCCAGATTACCAAACCTGAATGTCTGGGCTCTGCTCCATTCTCAGCCCAGATCAACGATTTAGTGAGTACAGATTCCGACCCCTTTGGGTTGGGCCCCTTGATTGAGGAAGTATGGAGGCCCGTCAAGAAATCTAAGCCTCGTAGAAAATTTATCTCCCAACCTGAAGCCTGGCCCGAGTTCATTCGCCACATGGACTCAGGGGGGGGGGGGGGTCCATTCCTCAGGGGGCTCCTAAAAACCCTAAAAGTAGGAAGCACAAACGCAAGAGAGGCCCTCAGAGAAAAATCGAGTCCTCAACCGATCCCAACCAGAATAGAGACATTTTCCTCGACGGTAACGAGATTACGCCGATCGATAAGGAAACAGAGGAGACTATTGAGCTATGTAGTCAACTTGGGTTCTGTAGGGAACAAGATAAAGAGATACTCTCGCAAAAAGTCATGGAATTTGAGGTACGAGACAGGGAGGCCTTCGCCTCGTTGGCTTAGCACTTTCGCTCACGAGGGAACGTCGTCAGTGTTGCTACGAATATAATCTCTCTTAATGTTAGAGGTATTGGTTTCCCGGAAAAGAGGAACAAAGTTAAAGAGCTTGTCATGAAAGAAAAGGTGGATATGCTTTGTCTACAGGAAATAAAAATGCTCTCTATTAATTCAAACATATGTGAGTCTCTGTGGATGGACAAAGATTTTGATTGGTTTTTCAAAGGGGCGGACGGTAGTTCTGGTGGTATTCTCTGCCTTTGGAAAAAGTCGTCCTTTGAGAAGAGTAATTGGTGGGATGAGGAAGGGGCCATCGTCGTTACAGGTTATTGGGGCACCGAAAAACGCAAGGTCGGTATTGTTAATGTTTATGCCCCATGTGATAAGAGGCTAAGGAAGGGTTTATGGAAAAAACTACTACAAAGGATTTCCTCCGACCAAGGGTCTAGATGGTGTGTCTGCGGGGATTTTAACTCCATACTTCATGGAACGGAAAGGAGGAGCTCATATTCAGATAATCCGCGCCCTGCCGACAAATCATTCAAGGCTTTTGTTAGAGAATCAAATCTTATTGATTTACCCCTTCATAGGAGAAAGTTTACTTGGTATAGAGACAACGGTTCGTGCTGTAGCAGATTGGACAGGTTTTTGGTGTCGGAAGCTTGGTTGAGAGAGTGGCCGTGTAGCAAACAGGATGGTCTACCTAGAATTATTTCGGATCATGCTCATATTTCGCTATATTCAGATATCCCTTTGGACTGGGGCCCGAAACCCTTCAAGATCGTGAGCTGGTGGACAAAGGAGAAAGGTTTTAAGGAACTGATCATGGACACTTGGAATTCTACAAATTGTGAAGGTTGGGGATCCTATATTGTTAAGGAAAAATTTAAGATCTTGAAACAGGCAATTAGAAGTTGGATTAGTCGTGGGGGGCAAACGACTGACAACTTGATTAAGGAATTTGAAGCGAAGATCGAGACCCTCGATGCGAAACTTAACGCCCAAGGATGGAATACTGTAGAAGCAATGGAAAGATTGAAGATTCTAGAGAAGCTGGAAACGCTTAGAATAAAAAAGAGTAGACTCGCGCATCAAAAATCCAAATTAAAGTGGTTACGCGAGGGGGACGCAAACTCGAGTTATTTTCACTCAGTAGTCAGTAGAAACCAAAAATTCAGTGAACTTAAAGGTACTCTTATAAATGGAGTTTGGGTTGAGGGAGTTGAGGAGGTCAAAGAGGGAATTTTTCGATTCTTCAAAGAGTCCTTTTCAAAAGAGGGTTGGCGGAGACCAAGAGTCACTGGAATTGAAGGACAGAAAATTGACGAGATCGCCAACAATGTCCTCTGCAACAAATTCTCGTCGGAGGAAATCAAGAGAGCGGTCTGGAGTTGTGGGCATAATAAGAGTCCCGGGCCAGACGGATTCAATTTCAGATTTATCAAACAGTTCTGTGACGTTTTGGAAGCAGACATTGTCTGTGCAATATCCGAGTTTTATGAGAACGCAAAATTGGCTAAGGGTACTAATGCGGCGTTTGTTGCCCTCATACCTAAAGTTAGAAACCCCCTCTCGATTAAGGATTTTAGGCCTATATCACTAGTGGGCAGCTTCTACAAGATCCTATCGAAGCTCCTCGCTCGTAGATTGTCGAAGATTCTGAGGCTGGTTATTTCCCCCACTCAAACGGCTTTCATCGGTAATAGAAATATTTTGGATGGTGTTGTCATTGCCAATGAGATCGTCGAGGAAGCAAAGCTTAAGAAGAAGAAACTTCTATTCAAATTGGATTTCGAAAAAGCATACGATTCTATTAATCATGAATTTATGCTTGAGATGCTGTCCATTTTGGGTTTCAATGAGAAGCGGACAGGGTGGATGAAGGAATGCATGAGCACAACTTCTCTTTCAATTCTGATTAATGGAAGCCCGACCAAAGAGTTCATTATGGAGAAAGGCATTCGACAAGGCGACCCAATATCGCCTTTCTTATTCACAGTGGCTGGAGAATGCCTAAGCCGAATGTTGACTAAGGCTGTGGAGAGGGGATATTTCAAGCCTGCCCTCGTTGGAAATCAGCATGTTAAAATCTCTCACCTTCAGTTCGCGGACGACACTTTATTTCTCGGTGAGGCAAACAACAGGAATATATTGGTTTTGAAAAGTATCCTGAGGCTCTTCGAAATCTGGTCTGGTCTTAAGATCAACTTTTTTAAGAGCACGATTTCAGGCATCAACGTCCCCGACTCTGACCTGATTTTGTGGGCCAACACGCTTAATTGCAAGACGACCTCACTTCCACTAAAATATCTTGGCCAGAATATTGGCGCTTGCAGCATAAATATATCAAGCTGGGAGAGTGTGACAAGTGCAGTGGAAAAGCGTCTTAGTCGCTGGAACGGGGCGACTCTTTCATTCGAGGGAAGACTGACACTCCTTAATGCGGTCCTTGCAAACCTCCCCACTTATTCCATGGCCCTAAACCGAGCCCCAACCTCAGCCATCAACAAAATCCATTCCAGCCTTAGAAGATTCCTTTGGAGCAACGGTAAACCGGAGGTAAGAAGGATTCCGTGGGTAAGTTGGGACATTTTATGTAGAGATAAAAAAAGGGGCGGGCTTGGGGTGAAAATTTTAAATTTGTTTAATATTGCTCTCTTGGGTAAATGGGGCTGGCGTTGTATTTCTGATAATGATAGCTTATGGAGAGATATTGTGGTGTCTAAATATGGTTCTTATAGGGAGTGTTTAGAATATTATGAGAGTAAGGGAAAGTGTCACAAGTCGTGGTCTTTGTGGTGGTTGAACATCATTAAACTTATAGGGTCGAGTGAGTGGTTTAAGAGTAATTGTTTGTTGGTTGTTTGTAATGGCAAAAATACTAGATTTTGGGAAGATAAGTGGGTGGGGGGGAAAAATCTTAAAACCTTATTTCCCAGGCTGTTCCTTTTAGAATCTGAGAAGAAATGCATGGTAGATGACATAATTTTTTGGGTTGATAATGTATTGCATTTGCGCTGGAATTAGAGGAGGTTATTGTTCGATAGGGAATCTAATAGTGTGGGAGAACTTTGTAAGACTATTGGCAGGTATCTTAAGGCTTCGACGGAAGAGGATTGCTGGAGCTGGAATCTCGAAAGGGACGGGTTTTACTCGGTTAAGTCAGCGTACATGCTGCTCCTGGACGAGATCACGGTTGCAGACGCGGCCCTGGACGAGACCAGCACTATATGGACGAAGGGAGTGCCGTTAAAAGCAGCAGCTTTTTCGTGGAGGATGATCCAAAATAAGTTTCCGACTATCTCAAATCTGAGGAGAAGAAAGGCTTACAATGAACATTTTTCTCAGCAGTGCAGTTTGTGTGGAACTGAAGTTGAAGACACAAACCATTTATTTTTTTGGTGCTCAAGTTCCCACAGAATATGGAGCAAGGTGTATAGTTGGTTTGGGAATGATTACATAGGAGGGGCCACGAAATTTCAGCATTTTAAAAGTCATGGAGAGGTTCTGGACAAGAGATACAATCAGGTCTGGTCCTCAATTTGGCATGGTATAATCTGGATTATTTGGAGGAAGAGGAACGAGATCCTATTCAGAGGGGCTACATACGACGAGGATAAAACGTTTCAAAGTATTAAATTTGAAACATTTAGATGGCTTAAAGCGAAGTTGTTGATTAATTATTGGAATAGTTTTGAGGATTGGAATAGTGAACCAAAGCATTGTATCGTTAAATAGAATCCTGTAATCTCTACAGGAATCTGTTGTATTATCTCTTGTGGTACTTTTGGTACCCATCAATATATTTGCCGCTTCCAAAAAAAAAAAAAAAAATTGTGAATTGAGCACTTAATCTTGTATGGATTTGAACATAACTTGTGAACTTGCTTGTTGATTTTTCTATCTCAAAGCTTGATTGAATTGATGGATCTTGACAATCACTTATTCTATTTTTGCTTGAATGAATTTCTTCACAATCCTCCCACTTGTTCTATTTTTCTTTCGTTGCTCGGGGACGAGCAACACTTTAAGTTTGGGGGAGTTGATTAGTGTGAAAATTGCTAGAAATTCATGGGTTTATTTTGTATAATTTATAGAATTTCATTGCATTATTTACACTAAATTGACTAATTGCACTTGATTTGGAGAAATGGTGTTGTTTGCTATTTTTATAGGAAAAATAGCATTTTTAGAGCAAAACACGCCTCGATTATATTGTGAAGTCAATCGAAGGAATAAATCGAGAAGAAAGAGATAATAATTGGGCTTGAGAACTAAAAACAAGAAGATGGTGATTGGGTTAGGCCCAATTTAAATGTTCATTTAAAGGGCCCACATGAAGAATTAATTGAGTCCCATTTTGGCTGGCCCTACAACAGCCATGTTGATTATTCAGCAATCAATTTGCTACTGTACATGAGCAAAAATTCAGCAGCCCATATCACCATTTAAATAGGCCCATCTTCAATAATTTGAAGGTCCGCACCATTTTTAATTAGAAGCCCATCATGTGAAGGCAGGCTCACGAAATTCATAATGGAAGGCCCATGATATTTAATCGGCTTGAAAGTGTGCGTGCGTGCGAAATCAGAGATATAAACAAAGTGTTGTCTGTAGTGTTGGCACAGTCCAGACAACAATTGAGCAGCGGAAATTAAATAGACACTTCGCAAAGAGTATTTCAAAATTTGTGTAGATTAAAATATAATCTACACGAATCACTTATATTAACTTTTAATATCAGTGAAACAAATCAACAACCTCGTAAGGTTTTGAACAACTACAACTCAGATTGAGTTTGAAAAGTTACTAGAAAAATACGAAACTATCTCCCTTATAGATCTAACATATTTTCCTAACAAACGACTATGATTGAGTACACAAATATTCGGGTTTATAAGAGTGCACTAATCTACAAGAAAGAACAAAATATTTTTCTAACTAGAAGCGTTGCGCATTCCATAGGTAGTAATCTTGTTTAGCTTTCTCTCTTGTTGTGTCTTTACAATGAAGGCAGTGAGCTCTATTTATAGGATTGAATTCGAACTGCCTTGCAACTCCCTTGATCATCCCAGCCATTGGATCAAGGTAGTTCTTTGTAACTTCCCTTCACACTCCATATTTGTAGGACTTTGACCAGTGGTGCTTAGTAACCACTCAATCCCGTGCAACTGCCTGACCTGGGTGTTGCCCACGTCTTCTACCTACATTTGGGACATCACTAAGAAACACAAGTTAAGTTAGAGTTAGTAAAAGGAGAAAGGGCAAATTCTGATGTTGTAGTAGGTGTTGGCACATTTAGTACAACATGTAACTGAAATGTTGGATCATTAAATACAACACCTATTCCAACATCAACAATCTCCCCCAATTTGGCCTTTCTACATCAACACCCCTGATGTTCACAACATTCAGAATCTTGATTAAGAAAACAATACGCATGATATTTCAAGGTAGAAACAATTTCAGTATTTAGCCAAATTTTAGCACATCATCTAAGTCAAAAATAGAACTGTACTTAGATTTAAAAACAGTAAAAACAGAAACAGTAGGCAATGTATGTGGGACAGAAAAATAAACAACATAAGTAAGGCTTTACAAAGTGAGGAAAAAATGAAAGCAATGAAGGGGAGGATTGGGCTGATTGTATCAGCTGCATCTTCAGAGTCTGCACGAACTCCCCCATACTCTAAACTTCCTCATTCTTCAAGCCTTTAATCCACATTGAGATCTCAATAGAGATCTTCAATGTCTTGTGCATCAGCATCTGCATCCTCTTGCATTTCATCAGTGTTAAGGTTTGGATCAGGAACAGTAATATTGGGACTCTCTTCTTAAACTGGAACTGCATTAGAATTGTGAACATCACTCACTCCCCCTGTTGAGGTAGAAAGCAGCCCTTCCCAGAATTGTTTTTGTATTATCAAGTCCTCAACTGTGCTCTGGAGATTAGTTATGGTGCCTTGAAGTATATCAACCTGTCTGAGAATGAAATGAGATGATAAATAAACAGAGGCAACACAACCTGATGGTGGATGTGTTGTGGAGGTTGATGGCACATCTGAGTCAACACTTCTGGGGGCAGTAGTTTTTGGTATTGGCAAATCCACAATCCTTTCACCACCACGAAGCAGAAGCTGTGGTGAAATTATGAAGCTCGGAACATACCCACTAATAACTTCAGTTTCCAATCGTTGGAACTCCTTTTCGGCCAGCAACTTATAAATCAAACAAGGATATGGAAGTAAGCCTTTACCAGACATGTTGCAAGTAAAGTTCATCATGTTCTGAAATATAACATGTCCTAAATTAAACTGCTTGAGATGTCCTATCTTATAGAGTAGGACAGCGTGTTCCAAAGTAAGAGTTGTGTTGTTTGTTGTCGGAATCCAATTGCAACACACAATCTTATGTAATACTGAATACAAACTAGTTAACCGAGAAGCAAGCAATTTAGGCACCCAATGTGTAATTTTCCCACCAGTAAGTACACTGATCATCAAATCAAGATCTGTCACTACGGGATCCTCCATGATTCTAGTTTTCAACATCATATTGATTTTTCTAGGTGTAATAATAATCTCAAGACCACGAAACGGCACACATCCATACTTCCTAGAGTTTGTATCCCCAGTTTTTGCACTAACATTGACATAGAATTCGTGAACCCAGTCAACTATGTAGATGTTGTTAATTCTTAAATGTCTTAACATTATCAACAACATCTAAATTTGACCTTCCGAGATTTTTTCTAAGTCTTTTCTGAAATGCTACATTAAATGTTGATCTAAATGTTGTCGCATTTCTGGCAGGATCTAGAAGCTTCTACAAGGATCTGGAACCTGGAAGATTCCAGAACATTGGAGAACATGCTAGAACAGCCTAGATGCATTTGGAACGACCTGGAGCAGGCTAGAAGGATCTAGAAAGATCATGGAAGTTGTGGAAGTTGAGTTTCCTAAAAAATAGGACCTCAATGTGGAAGCCTCTAGAATTCGCATACCACCTCTATAAATACCGAAGGAAGGCTTCATAATTCAGTGTATTCTACTCGATCAATCTCCTAGACCGAGCGTTCATCCCTGTTAGGAGTTGTGGCCAATAGTTTTACCTTTTAGTTCATACGAAGTATCCCACCCGTATGGCTGTGTGTCTTCTTATCTATTGAGAGTGTAATCATTAGATAGACTAGGCATTTCGACAGTGTATAATTTATACACTTAGTTCATTTTATAGACTTGGCACCTGCCTCGTTTATAGTTTCGTTGTGAAAGTTATTGTTGTAACATTTCACACAACATTTGTACTTGAAGATAAGTATTGATTTTACGCCATAAGGCAGACATAGATTTTTATTTATAAAATCTATGTTAAAAGTATTTCCATTGTGTCTCGTTTGTTTTTAGTGTTTCAAGTCTTCCACTGTGTATCTTAATTTCTGATATTCTGTTAGAGTTAGTGTTGCACTATTTGTCTCAACATTCTGTGCAACATTTATCTACTTATACTTAAACACTTTTATACACCCCAGCACACTTTTAGTTGGTATCAGAGCTGATACCTGACGACACTATGTTAGATCTTTGGTCAAGTGTGTTTTTAGTTTAGATTAGCAATGGAAACACATCACATATCCACTGCACTTAGGCACCCGAACATATTATCCATATTTTAAAGCCTAAGATAGATGAACGTGTTTGGAGGACTGTACTTACAGGTTATGATGTACCATAAGTCAAAACCAACACATCAACACCCCACCAGAAAGAAGGAAAAGTTAAATTTCAACCAAGGTTATCAAAAAGTGAAGGTAAGCCAAGGTATGCTCTTTAATATATAAAATCAGTTCAATGCATGCTCTGAATATGGTCTTTATGAAAATTAATGTGCCAATATTAGACTTAAGCAAAAAACTGGATTTTAGTGCTACCTTAAATGATGAATCAGATGATGAATTTGATGAATCAAAAGATATTTAATTCACTTTTAATACCAAGATTGATTATGATGATTCTTTAGATGATAATCTGGATGATACAGATTCTGATGTTGCACCTGATGTCATAACATTTATGGTAACATCAAAACAGAGTCACCCAGATTTGAACTATTTTAATGGGTTTGTTGATGATGCAGGTATAAGGATTGATGATTCTAAATACCAAAAGTTGTTAGATGATTGTAACTCTCAGAAACTCACGTTTAATTCTTTGAACAAAGAGAATGAGAATTTGAAAGGAACAATTACCAAGCTAGATGTCATACATTTCAGAAGAGATTTTTGAAGTTGGTAAACTGAAGGAGAAATTTATCACCTCTACTTTAAGTTTCATAAAATTTTATATGATTGCTTCTGATATATATGTTATAGCTATTTGGTAAATCTGATAATTGTGGTATATGTTATGATGGTGAAACAACTTCTATTTCTAAGAATTTTAAAATTACTGAGAAATTTGTGAAGCCAAATGTTAAAACATTTGTTGTAACATCTGCACAAACAGATTCTCATAAAGTCAAAAAATATTGAAAAGAAGTTTGTCTGTCATTATTGTTCGATAATTAATCATATTTTTCCTTACTGCATGAAAATCTGATGTTACTTGTAATGTTGTTCACACTTCCTTGAAAGCATGTTTACTTGGTCAACGGTACTTTGATAGTGGTTGTTCTAGACATATGACAGGTCGTATTGATTTCTTATCTGATTATGTGACCTTGAATAGTGGTAGTGTTACATATGGTGGAGGTTCTAAAGGAAAGATTGTTGGTAAAGGAACTTTGAATGTTGAAGGTTTTCCTAAGCTTAAAAATGTATTACATGTTGATGACATACTTGCAAATCTGATTAGCATTAGTCAACTTTGTGATGATAATTTGCATGTGAAATTTGATAAAGATTCATGTTATGTTCTTAATAAAGATGAAGTTTGTGTCATGACTGGTACTAGGTCAGCTGATAATTGCTATCTTATTGGAACAAATATGTGTAACTTGTCAAAACATGATGAAAATGTTCTATGGCATCAAAGATTGGGTCATGCAAATTACAGATCAATGAAAAAGCTAATCAAAGCAGATGCAGTAAAAGGAATTCCAGAACTTACGTTTCACAATGCCACTGTATGTGGACCATGCCAAAAAGGTAAGCAGGTAAGAATGTCACACAAAATGCTGTCACATTGTACTACACATCGATGCTTTGAATTACTGCACATGGATTTGATGGGTCCTATGAAAACTGAAAGCATTGGAGGAAAGAGGTATTCCTTAATTGTGGTAGATGATTTTTCTAGATATACCTGGGTAGAGTCTTTGAGAGACAAATCTGAAGCATTTGCTGCATTTAAAATTATTTATAAGTGGTTCAAAAATGTGTTTAACTTGAAAGTTGGCCGTATTAGAAATGATCATGGTAGGGAATTTGAAAACAACATGTTTAATGATTTTTGTGATAAAAAGGGTATCTTGCAAGAATATTCATCTCCTAAAACTCCACAAAAAAATGGAATTGTTGAAAGAAAGAATAGAACTTTACAAGAAATGGCTAGAGTTATGCTTACATCCAAATGTCTTGCTAAGAAATTTTGGGGAGAAGCATTGAATACTGCATGCCATATTATTAATAGGGTTCTTATTCGTTCTGGCACAAATCAAACACCTTATGAGATTTTGAACAACAGAAAACCTAATGTGAAATATTTTCATGTATTTGGTTGTGTGTGTTATATTTTGAATGATAGGGATCAACTTCATAAGTTTGATTCTAAAAGTGATAAAGGATTCTTTTTAGGCTATTCTAGAAATAGTAAAGCTTATAGAGTCTATAACCTTAGAACTAACACTGTTCAAGAATCTGTTAACATTGTGTTTGATGATGATAAAGGTCTTACAGATGACAAAGATGAAGAAGATGTATCACAGGTTACTGACACTTCTGAGAATACACTGAAGTCTGAAAATGTTGCACCAAATGTTAACACATCTGGATCAACATCTACAGAACAGTCAGTTGTAAATTCACAGAATGATCAGTACATTCCCAAAACGAATCCTTCTTCAAGAATAGGAAAAAGTCATCCTTCTGACCAGATCATAGGCGATGCTACAGTTGGAGTGCAAACAAGAGGAAGAGTAAGATCAAACAAGGTAGATGTGGTAAGAACAATATGCATGTCTTCTATGTGTAATGTTGTAAATGCTGAATGCTATTTATCTGAAATTGAACCTAAGAGTGCTAAAGAAGCCTTAACTGATGAAAACTGGATTAATGATATGTATGAAGAACTTGGTCAGTTTGAAAGAAATGAAGTGTGGACACTTGTTCCTAGACCTAGTCATACTAATGTCATTGGAACAAAGTGGATATTCAAGAATAAAACTGATGAATCTGGTAATATTGTTAGGAACAAGGCTAGGTTAGTAGCACAAGGTTACACCCAAGTTGAAGGAGTTGATTTTGATGAAACTTTTGCACCTGTTGCTAGGATAGAATCTATTAGATTACTGCTAGCTATTGCATGTTTTATTGATATTAAACTTCATCAAATGGATGTAAAGGCTGCATTTCTAAATGGCATATTAAATGAAGAAGCATATGTTGAACAACCTATAGGATTTGAAGATCCACAGTATCCTGATCATGTATATAAACTTAAGAAAGCTTTGTATGGTCTTAAACAAGCTCCTAGAGCATGGTATGGTAGGCTTACTGACTTTCTTTTGGAATATGGATTTATTAGAGGAGAGGCAGATAGAACTTTGTTCATTAAGCACACTGAAAATGATATACTAATTGCTCAAATATATGTTGATGACATTGTGTTTGGTTCTACTTGTGATAAAATGTTGAGTAAATTTGTTGAGGCAATGACTGCAACATTTGAAATGAGTATGGTTGGAGACTTGAACTATTTTCTAGGTCTTCAAATCAAACAATGCAGTGATGGTATTTTCTTCTCCCAGAGTAAGTATGCTAAGAACTTGGTTAGAAGATTTGGTCTTGAGAATTCAAAACCAATGAAAACTCCTATGGGATCTTCGTTGAAACTTTGCAAAGACAGTGCTGGAACAGATGTTGATCCAACACTTTACAGATCCATGATAGGTAGTTTACTGTATTTAACCTCTAGTAGACCAGCTATTATGTACAGTGTGTGTGTTTGTGCTAGGTACCAAGCTAATCCAAATGAATCTCACCTGAATGCTGTGAAAAGGATTATCAAGTATGTTTCAGGTACAAGTGACCTTGGAATCTGGTATACTAAGGACACCAACAACATTCTGATAGGTTACAGTGATGCTGATTGGGCTGGAGATATAGATGATAGAAAGAGTACGAGTGGAGGATGTTTCTACATGGGAAACAATCTTGTTTCATGGCACAGCAAGAAGCAGAATTGTGTTTCACAATCTACTACAGAATCTGAGTATATAGCTGCTGGAAGCTGCTGTACACAACTCTTGTGGCTGAGCAAGATGTTCCATGACTATGGTATTGAGAATGGTATACTTACAATCTTTTGTGATAATACTAGTGATATTAACATTTCTAAGAATCCTGTACAACACTCACTCACAAAGCACATTAGCATAAGACATCACTTTATGAGAGATTTAGTAGAGAAGAACATTGTGAAGTTGGAGTATATACCTACTGAAAAATAAAATGCTGACATTTTTACTAAGGCATTAGACCATGAGAGATTCTCAATCTTGAGGAAATCTCTTGGCATGAGCACTATCTGAAAAATTCGGATGGATGTTGTCACAAATGCGTCAGCATTTGGGACAACATCATGGGTTGTAAAATTTTATAAGTTGAATTTATTTCTTACTTAGTTAAATAATTCCTTTGTAAAATATCTACGAATCAAAGAACCTTGTAGTGCAAAAATAAACATGTCTTACACCTCTCAAATGCATAAAAATGAGAATGTTATTAGCATACTAAAAGATGTACCAAATCACTGAGTAACTATGGAGCACGGAGTTCACTACTACGATGCCTTCTTTTCAAAAGGTGATTCTTTGGTAAAAACATCAATATATTTGTAATCCATTAAGTAAGTATGGGGCACGGAGTTCGCTACTACGATGTACTCTACAGGAACAATGGATCAATACAAATTAGATGCTATAACACAAAAAGAAAAAAAATATGGTGCAACACAAATGAAGCAAATTCATGTAAAAACCGTGTTGAGGTGTTTGTAACAGTTTTGAGCACAACATTGCCTGATTCGAATTTATTTTTATAAGTTGTAATTATTTAATTATTTAATGAGATTTATTTTATTTATTTAAATTACTAACCCACGTTTTTTATTTTTTAGATTATGCTTGGACTTAGTCTTTATTCTATAAATTTCTTAATTATTTAATTAATTAATAAAATGGATTTTTCCCACTAATTAAACCATGATCAAGGTTGTGGCTAAAAATGTGGAGCACTATCACATTATTTCTGGAATTAATCATGTTAACCTCCAACTACACACACATTCTCTCCATAAAACTCAATTAATTGTGACTTATATTGCTAATCGTGATTTTTGAGTTTGTTAAGTACTAAGCTTCTGCAGAATTGATTACTGGCCGTGTATCTCTCAAATTTTGTGAATACACTCCTCAAAACCACCTTGAAATTCCAACCGTCCCTTAAATGGCTGGAAACCGACCTCAATCCCACTCACAATCTCACTCTGATTCAAAGAACTCATCCCCTTCTCACACAAACCCTCTCGAAATCCTTGCTTCCATGGCGTCTCAGAAATCAACCTCATCAAATGCTGACTCAAATGTCTCTGCAACACCATAAAAACCACTCCCACTCCTCAAACTGCCCCTCAAACCATTCCATCAACAACCAACATTCCTCAAGATGCAACTGTCGAACAGTTCAACAAGGCTATCGAAGAAGTGTCTGACTCTCTTCGAACAACTGGTCATCTGCCCGTGATGACATTTGGAGATATCACTATGGATATCTCAAGCTATTTGGCTGATCAAACCGCCCAAATGGCTGCTGCTTCAAAAAGCCCTAAATCACCTACTGTTCACAACCCGCAAGATGAAAACGAGGAGGTTGCTGCTGAAGAAGAAGCTACTGCTACTTCTGACCCTGAAGATGTTGAAATGGAGGATGCAAACATCTCTGAAGACGGTACAAACTCTTCACTCTCTGTTTCTGATGAATCTGCTCCCATTCCTTTCAAGAAGAATGCGCAGAAAGGAAAAAGACAGAGGAGTCCTGTTCAAAGAAGAAGATCATACCGTGTGTTCACTCGTGTGGAT